>JAHWGI010001149.1:947500-985000 GCA_029379305.1 Frankliniella fusca | reverse complement strand
GACATTCACTGGGATTCGAACTGTCCAGGGAATCCCAGGACTCGTTTCTACCGTGTTTTTGAGGAATAAGTGAAAATTTTTGAGGATCCTACTTAATTAGAGGAAAGCTCCTCATATTTTGAGGAAGTGTCCTCAAAAATTGAGGGAAGCGTATTTTAAAGGAGACTTCCTCAAAATATAAGGAGTTTTCCTCTCATGACTTGGGATCCTCAAAGTTTTCCCTATTAATAGGGGGAATTCCCTCAAAAAATCAGACATTGTTTTCACCGTGTTGCACGCACCTGAAGTGACAGCAAAAGTGCGCATCGCCAAAACGAAATCAATCAGAAGTGAGAGATGACCTTGCGTGTCTGGTCTGTATATAGGTCCCGCCCCGCCCCGCCCCGCCCCGCCCCGCCCCGCCCCACCACCGCTCCCCCTCCAGTCCGGGTCGTGAGCATTTTTCTCGCTCCAATTCTTCGGCGAGACGTTCTGCCGAAGACGCCATCCATCCGCTGCTCTTAGCTGGGCTGAGGTGGGGCTGCCTTTCTACTCGGGGCTTTGACACAAAGAAAAACACAATTTTAAGTCCGAGCAGCGGTGCGGCGGCACCCACGGCAGCGGGGGCGGCGCGGGGGCGGCGCGGGGGCGGCGCGGGGGCGGCGCGGGGGCGGCGCGGGGGCGCCGCGGGGGCGGCGCGGGGCCGGCGCGGGGGCGGCGCGGGGCCGGCGCGGGGGCGGCGCCAGCCCCTTTGGAGCTCCTGGGGAACAGGACCCGGACAGGACTGGAACACCCAACAAGCAAATTGGATTTGAATGGTTAGACTGCAGAGTTAGCGAGGAGCCCGTGTCGCTCCGCCTGACCCGGGGCGGGGCGGGGCGGGGTGGGGCGGGGCGGACGCGGTGGGAGCGGGTCGCGCCGGGCCGGGGGGTAGGCAGGCAGGCGTTCTGTGTCTTTGATCAAGTTTAGTGGGGCCCTGTAGTTTACGTTTGTGAATAAACAACCAGACCGCTGGCGAGGGAGGAAGACACTCCCACCCCACCACGCGCCCATCGGGGCGCCCTGGCGAAAATCGTGAGTTACAATAAAGTTACAGTAACGTGAAAGGGAGGGTTATTGGCAAGTTGGTTTTGGGTTTACGGAAACCGGCAGGATCCGGTTTAAAGAATGTGAAAACTGGACAACTCGTAACATTTTGGTAACAGACAGCTTCTTGTTTTGGGAGAGTTATCATTCGGTTACGGCAACAGGCCGTTGCCAGTTTACACTCGGTTTCCATCCAGTTATTGAAACTACACTTCTCAGTTTCTTTAGGGTTACCAGCGGGTTACCGCAACGTGCCACATCCAGTTTGTACTGCGTTTCTACCCGGTTTTAGCAACGCGTGGGATCCTGTTTCTTTAGGGTTACCAGCGGGTTACCGCAACGTGCCACATCCAGTTTGTACTGCGTTTCTACCCGGTTTTAGCAACGCGTGGGATCCTGTTTCTTTTCCGTTACCAGTGGGTTACCGCAACGTTTTACATCCAGTTTCTACCCTGTTTAAGTAACGCGTAGGATCGTGTTTCTTGTGGGTTTTCAGCCTGTTACCGAAACATTTATCAATGCGTTTCTAGTCGGTTTTTAGAGTGTTGCGATAACTTGTTTTCAGTTACGAACCAGTTACAGGGATGGACTGTCCGTAAATGTGTAGACGGAGGGGCCCGCCAGTAAATCTCAAAATATTTCCGAGGATAAAAGATACATAAGGCAAAAGTTAATTTTATGACATACATTTATTTACTTATTAGATAGTATGTACATTTAGGCTTACGCCCAGATCCTCCAACATCTCAAGGCCTGGTAGAACTTGAAGCAGTTGTCAAACACTTGTAAGGGGCTCCCTACTCTGTACCGAAGGTTGTCCACCATTACGTAGCAGTCCGTGATATCCTCGACTGTTGGACCCACTATCACAGGGAAGGGTTGCAGAGTTCTCCCTACTTCGGCACAGTTACTCTTAGCCCTTTCAATGCTAATTTCCAAGTCTTCCCTGCAACAGAAAATTATGCAATTATTTTTTATCACAACTTTTAAAAGTCAAACTGACTGGTCGCAAAAAATATAATTACCTTGATGTGCATTACAGGAGGCCATCAGTTCTCTCCTGTGCATTCAGTTTCCATGAGGGCTTCTTGTTGTCTTGCGCCTTCCTCGTTGGATGCACCATGAGCGGCTGCTTAAATAATCTGGGGATAGTTAGATTGTATGCACAAGAGAACCTGTCAAAAAAAAATGATTTTGTTAAATGACTTTGATTTCAAAACGCCCTGTCACCTAAAACACCTCTCTGCTTTTGCCTGAAGAGACAAAAGCAGTGATTACTTACCGTACTCTGTGTCACCCTCCTTTACTTTGAGGTGCCTCTTGTAACCCTACTTGAAGTTGAGGTTGAAGTTCAGTTTCTCTGAGATGTTAACAAAGTCGCTAACCACATCACTGGACTGACCGTCCAGCCAGGAATTGTAGTCACCCAACATCTGAAAGCACATCTTTAATTAGAAAAAGGAAGAGACACAAGTATTTTCTACCAATGCACTTAAGACTCCAATGAGAGAGAGGGAGGAGAGTGAGAGAGAGAGAGGGAGAAAGAGGAAGAGAGTGAATGCGAGTGCGAGCGAGTGCGAGAGAGAGCGAGAGAGCGAGTGAGAGAGATCGAGTGCGAGCAAAAGAGAGTGAGAGAAAGGAAGCGAGAGAGAGCGAGAGAAGAACATAGACGAGAGGAGGGGGAAGAGAGGCTGCAGGCAGGCGGGGAGCGAGCCGAGCCGGGGGCCTCTGCGCGGGAGCGGGACCACCCCGGCCCCCTCAGCCTGCACTACCGTCCGTCTGTCCACCTACGCATCCGTCTGTCCGACCGCCCGCGCGCCCCACCCTAGGCCCTAGGCACAGTTGGATTTGAAATAAGAACTGCGGTTCGAGTGAAAAAATATTTGAAACGGCACCGAATACCGGAAATGTCGCCGCAAATTGGGCAAGCTAACAGCTCAGGCAAAATTGCAAAAAAATTAAGTACGCTATACTTAGAGCTCTAGGGAGCTAAAAAATGGCTGTGCCAACAAGTTTTCTTCAGCAATTACTTTACTTTGAACAAAAGAACTACTCTACCGCAGTGTAAAAAGATCAGGATCATATCGGAAGTAAAGATTAGTACAATAAAAACCCGACGCGTTCAAACAGTGGAGTGCATTTCAGTTTAGGTTAGGTTAGGTCAAGATAGCAAAGCCGCCGTAAACTAACTACTCACCTCCGAATAAATGCAGGTGCTGCTCCAAGCTCATCTTCTTTAGATTATGTTGGGTCACTGTATCCATATTTAACACAAATACTAGTAAGCACCCACTCACAAATTTACGAAAACACTTCTTGGCGCGCAACGGCAGAACTGAGACGGCCCGCCCGAGTCACACTGCGTTGCTGCTCCTGTGCTGGCTTGTGCCTGTCTGCTGTGCGTGCCATCGTGCGTGCTGCCGGCCTGGGCTTGCTGCCTCCCTAAAAGTGCGTCTACCTGCCTGCCAGCCTGGCTGCCGGCCGGCCGGGCCGTGTCCTTGCAGCAAGTGCAGCCCTTGCCATGTGCGGGTGGCGGGGCAGCCGGGCTGCCACGGGGTGAGGGGAGGGGAGGGGCAGGATGCCTAGCGGGGGAGGAGGGGTTTTTAGGCTGTTTTCAAACAGTTATTGGATAACGTACTTTACTCGGTTACGAGCAACGTTTCGGAAACCGTTTGGAAACCGGAATCCGTGCCGTTATTATCCTGTTTTCAGTAACCGGATAGAAACACGCCCTGCTCGGTTTTTAGGCTGTTTTTAAACAGTTATTGGATAACGTACTGTACTCGGTTGCGAGCAACGTTTTGGAAACCGTTTGGAAACCGGCAGCCGAGCTGTTATTACCCTGTTATCAGTAACCGGCCAGAAACACTCACTGTTCGGGCATGAGCAACGTTTTAGAAACTGTTTGTAAACCGGAAGCCGTGCCGGTTATAATCCTGTTATCAGTAACGGGCTAGAAACAGGCACTGCTCGGTTGTAAGGCTGTTTTTTGATAACTGTCTATTTCCAGTTTTCACTTAGTTTCTGAAACACGTAGAAAACGTTTGATTACGAGTTTCTTGGCCGTTGTCAGGTAACTGCATAATACAGTTTCCAGACAGTTTCGTAAACAGTCTAATAACCCGAGTTTGTCGGTTTCTACCTTGGCAAAACAGTTTCTTTCTCCGTTACTGCGTGATAACTGGCTGAAAACTGACTTGTAACAGACTAATAACCGCCACTTTCCTGCACGATTTTCACCAGGGCGGGGCGGGGCTGGGCGGGGCGGGGTGGGGTGCGCCCAACCGGCGGTGCCCCGCAAGGCAGCTGGTCCCAAAGGCGCGGGGTGGGGCGGGCGCGGGCGCCCTCGCGACGAGCACAAGTCCCACCGTGTTCAATACACGAGGCTCCCGGGAATTTCTTGGCATCTTTGACATTTCATAGCTACCCTGGAACCCCACGTGTCTTTAGGATGAATCGTACACATTTTCGGAGTAGTAACATTTGTTGCGCGAAGGACTAGCAAAGACGGTTTGGACGTATGGGGCCTTTCAACAAGGAGAGGGTGATGGGCTTATAGTTGACCGAACGGCTCTGCTGGGCACATCCTAGGCGCCTGGGCTTTGCTGCTGCTCGTGAAAGGGTCGCTTTGTCTCTGCGAGCTCGCCGGGACACAAGATGGCCACCTACCCCCACCCCGCCCCGCCCGAGCCCGCCGCCGTGCCCGGCACAGGACCAATGCCCCATAGCAACAGCAAAAGACACACAAACGCTTGGGCATAATACCTCCCTCTCGAAACTCAAAGCAGCGCGCAGAACGCTGGGACGTTACTCCATTTGGAATTAAGGCAAGAAAGGGGAGGGGCGCTCCGCCGGGCGGGGTGGGGTGGGGTGGGGCGGGGCGGGGCGGGGCGCAGAATTAGGCGGAGGGTGAAATCACTGCGGACTACATAAAGGCCGTTGTAGCAGCCTAGTTGGTGCGGTGTATCCCGCCCCTTTGAGGTCGCTACCCCTTCTACCCTCTCGCACCCAGCTATCTCTCCCCCTCTCACTCTCTTTCTCTCCCTTATCTTTCTCAGCACCCTCTCTCCCTCCCGCTCTCTTTCTACCTCTCTCTCTCCGTAACGTTTTCTCCCTGCGCCCCTCAACCCTTTTCCCCCCTTTCTCTCTCTCCTCTTGTTTCCAGCATTCCTCCGCCGGTGCGGGCCGCATTGTGTATTCCGTCTGATGCGGTTCTTTTCTCAGTGGCTTTTCTTTTATTCCGGTTACCTTCCGTCTGTCTCTCCCCGCCTCTCTCTCTCTCTCTCTCTCTCTCTCTCTCTCTCTCTCTCTCTCGCTCGCTCGCTCTCCCCCCACCCCGACCCTCGCGTCTCTCTCCCGCGTGTTTGCGGACAGCCGACTGATTCAGAAGATCGCTCTCGCACCCCCGTCCTTGTCGCACCCATGGCAATGTTGGGGGTGGCGCGGGCTCAGGGCCTCATGAGTGCGACAAGGATGGGGGCGCGAGAGCGATCTTCGGAATCAGACGGCATAGAGCCATAAGATCTTTCCTCCCCGGAGGGCAGAGGAGAGCGCCGCCCACTCTCCGCCATGTCAGGCCCTCACAACCACCGCCTTCCTCACCATTCTCACCGCCCCGCCCCGCCCCGCCCCGCCCCGCCCCGCCGCTCTCACCAGGACGGTGACGGAATGAGGTGGGGCGGAGGCCTCCAACCCATCCGATTGATAACATCCCGCCCGGCTGGCCCGGCCCGGGCCTGCTTCGCAGGGAGTGGGGTTGTCCCGACCCTATCAGGTGCCGCGGGCGGGGTGGGGCGGGGCGGGGCGGGGCGAGCCAGCAGGGCGTTCCAGGGCGGCCGAGCTGTCCTCACAATCTGCCCCCGTGTTAGTTCCCGCCCCGCCCCGCCTTTGTACAAGTTGCGACGCGGCTTTGCTACTGCTGCCGAGGCTGCCGTCGCCGCAGCTCCTCGCCCCGCCCCACCCCGCCCCACCCCGCCCCACCCCACCCCAGCCCACCCCACCCCGCTGGTGCCACGCCCAACATCGCCTGCCGCACCCGCGCCGGAGTTAGTTTCGCTTGTCTGCCGTCCAGGCCCGGCAAAGTTCCAAGCATTATTTAGATAAGCTGTCTCAGTGCTGCTGCGCGCCCTAGGCGGCACCCCGCCCTACCCCGCCCAGCCCCACCCCGCCCTACCCCGCCCGCCAGCGCCGCCCTTCTGCTTTCCTGTGCCTGAGCAAGCAAGCAAGGAGGCAAAGCCAAGCTTCTTAATCTGCTCAAAAGTTTGCGCGCGCGCTCACGAGAAATTCCCCTTTCTCTGGCGTTTCAACTGCGCCGGCGCGCGCGGTGTACAGCGCTTACACAGACACAGTGACGCAAACTACGGCTGTGCGGTTGCCGGTACAACGCCATGCCTGGCCCTACTGTACTTCATTCACTCACGCTCATGACTCCGCAATATCTCTACAACGCCATGTGAAAGCAAACAATATTTATTTTTATTTATTTTTTCTGCTCTCTTCTCCCTGCTTTTTGTCGTGCGCGTGAATAACCTCAGTGGGGATTTTTTTTTCTCACTCATTTTTGTGGTGGTGGTTGCTATCTCTTACAGAGCGCCCTCTATCTTTTGTCCCGGTGTTCCGTCTCCTCTCTTTCTGTGTTACGCGTGTCACGGTGCCTGAGATCATCTCCTTGCTCAGCACGCAGATTCCGAAGATCGCTCTCGTGCCCCCGTCCTTGTCGCACCTATGGCGGTGCCTTATGAGGTGGATGGCAGGGCCTCATATGAGTGCGACAAGGACGGAGGCAGGAGTGCGATCCTCGGAATCAGACGGCTGGGCGGCGCGGGGACGGCGCGGGGTCGCGACTGCAAAGTAGCGGGTCATGCTCCGGCGAGGCACTGCCGAGGCAGTCGCGGGATGGTGCTCGGCTAAATAGATTGACGCTGCGCTGTAAATGATTTTGGTGCATCTCTGAGCGGTGCGCGGACAGAGCGGGGACTTGCCACCGTATCCCAGAAAATACACGCACAGCTGATCCAAATTATTCTCTCAATTACATGATAAAATAGGAATTTTACTAAATTATTGTGAATTATTTCGATTTATTCCAAATTATTGGAAATTAACTTGCAACTGCGCAAAATTATCACAATTATTTCAATTAATTTTTAAAAAAAATTAGAAGCAAATTTTGCTCTGCAATTGAAAGGGTGGCGTGAAAACATGGAAAATTTTTGCGGCAGTAAACCTCCCGAAGGAGGTTGCGGTTCCCGCCAGGCACAGGGCTTTAACCCCCTGTGGCAGCCAACTGCTTCGGTGTTCCATGGGAACCGGCGCTTTGCTGACTGCGATCCTATCGCGCAATTCGACAGATTTGATCCCCGTACCACCATTGGCCTACCCCTAGAGGTACGAGCGGTGTCAAGGGCGTTAGACTTCCCGATCCCAGTTTCAGAGGCCTTACCTCAGAGGGGTACGCGGGATTCGAACCCACAACCCCGAGTGCCGACACGTAGCCAGAACAGGAAGCGACCCAACGCCCAGAGCCACCGAGCCAACGGCGATGAGACGTGTTTCACTTCTATTTGACCTGCCATCCAGCTGCGGCCAAAGGGAATGTCAAGCGCGAAAAACACTTTCCCGAGTGGGAGTCGAACTTCGGACCACTCAGTTCGGTGTTGCGCGCTCTACCAACTGAGCCACGACGCCCCGATGACTGTACAGTACGACGGGTTCGAGTTGTATTTTCCCTGTCCTCCTGTCTGGAGGCTGCAGGATACGCGGCAAATACAGCTCGAACCCGTCGCACTGTACAGACATCGGGGCGTCGTGGCTCAGTTGGTAGAGCGCGCAGCACCGAACTGAGTGGTCCGAAGTTCGACTCCCACTCGGGAAAGTGTTTTTCGCGCTTGACATTCCCTTTGGCCGCAGCTGGATGGCAGGTCAAATAGAAATTAAACACGTCTCATCGCCGTTGGCTCGGTGGCTCTGGGCGTTGGGTCGCTTCCTGTTCTGGCTACGTGTCGGCACTCGGGGTTGTGGGTTCGAATCCCGCGTACCCCTCTGAGGTAAGGCCTCTGAAACTGGGATCAGGAAGTCTAACGCCCTTGACACCGCTCGTACCTCTAGGGGTAGGCCAATGGTGGTACGGGGATCAAATCTGTCGAATTGCGCGATAGGATCGCAGTCAGCAAAGCGCCGGTTCCCATGGAACACCGAAGCAGTTGGCTGCCACAGGGGGTAAAAGCCCTGTGCCTGGCGGGAACCGCAACCTCCTTCGGGAGGTTTACTGCCGCAAAAATTTTCCGTGTTTTCACGCCACCCTTTCAATTGCAGAGCAAAATTTGCTTCTAAATTTTTTAAAAAATTAATTGAAATAATTGTGATAATTTTGCGCAGTTGCAAGTTAATTTCCAATAATTTGGAATAAATCGAAATAATTCACAATAATTTAGTAAAATTCCTATTTTATCATGTAATTGAGAGAATAATTTGGATCAGCTGTGCGTGTATTTTCTGAGGTCGTCCCAAAACTACTTGAATTCGTTTGAAATCTCACGAAATCAATGGAAATCATATGAATTCGGTAGACATTTAACTGAAATCAATGGAAATCATGTGAAATCAATGGAAATCACTTGAAATCATGTGAAATCTCGCGAAATCAGTGAATTCACTTGAAATCACCTGAAATCATGTGAAATCTTTGAAATCCGGAAATCAGGTGTACAAAATTTTTCGGAGTTGTGGGCTCCTCGCTTTCTCCTCTTTCTCTGCTCTCCTAGTTTTGCTATTATTTTCATCGTGATATTCTTTTAGTCTTGTGCAGCCGGCGCGGTCGCGCGGCGGCGGCGCGACCACAAAAGCTGCGGTTTGTTGCGCTATTATTTACGCACGGGAGATTAAAAGTACAACGCGGCTCGTCGCCCTATGCTAATCGCGTCCAACAGGTGGCGCTGCGGGCGAGGCGGGGCGGGGCGGGGCGGGGCGGGGCGGGGTGGGGCGGGCCGCGCGCTGCCTAATCCCTTCCAAAACAATGGCCTGCTGCTTGCCGCCCCGCCCCGCCCCTCAGACTCACTCAGAGAGTTACTGCGCCCCCCATAAAGCAGAGCGTGACAGGCGGTCTGTAGTGCGGTGAGGTCTAGGGGCGCTAGTGTTGGTGGGCGCGGCGCGGCGCCTGCAGTTCAGCCGCGGGGGCTCCGCGTGCTCCGCGTCTCGTTACAAAGCGTGTACTTTTGACGAGGCGGGGAAACAACTCGGAACTTTAGTGTACATTTTGTGATTTTATTGTGAATTTTCTTGAAATCTGATAGAATTTTTACGAGTTTTCACTTTAATTTTATCTCATGATTTTTGTAAATTTTCTGAAATTTTCCTGAATTATCTTGATTTTTTCCTGAAATCTTCCTGATTTTTTTTTCTTTTTTTTGGCATTATCCTGAATTACCGGGTGTACAAATATTTCCAAGTTGTTTTCCTCTCGACTTTTGAGTTTACCGAGTTGAAAAGGTGACGGCATCGACCTCTTTTGTAGAGTGTTATTCATTCCTCTGAACATTTCACGACACTAAAAATGTTCACCCTTGTGAAATTTGTTGGTAAAGGGATTTTTCAATTGTCCCTTTGTACATTGAACAAGTAAAAGTTTTGATTTTTCCGAGAAATTTTACCTACTCGGAGGGACAGATTTTACAAATTACAAGATTCACACACACACACCACATACTTGTGTCATCATGCCGGAACACTCGCACAATTAGAAACTGGCTCTTACAAAATATCGTTGTCTACTTTTAATTTCAAAAAGTGACAGGTATACATTGATCTTTCTTTTTAGGGAATGACAGGCCCTTTGGGCGATGATTCCCTTTATGCGTCGCCAATAGAACGCGTCAGGGGCTTTAGTTCACCGCACCCACGCGTCGACGAAGCCCTCCTTCATCGCCCCCCTTCCTCCCTCTCAGTGGGCGCCCCAGCCCACCGCACCACGACCCGCCCCGCCGCTCCCCACCTCGCCCCGCCCGGCCCCGCCCCGCCCCGCCCCGCCCCGGACTGCCCACCTCCACCCTGCGTCCTCTGCGACACATTTAATGAGCAGTGATAAGGCGATTACTCATCATAGAGTTATTGTGGTGGCTCACCCACGGTGAGCACCCCCCCTCCCTCTCTCTCTCTCTGTCTCTCTGTCTCTCTCTCCCTCTCTCTCTCTCTGTCTCTCTCTCTCTCTCTCTCTCTCTCTCTCTCTCTCTCTCTCTCTCTCTCTCTCTCTCTCTCTCTCTCTCTCTCTCTCCCTCCCTCCCTCCCTCTCTCCCTCTCTCTTCCCCCATCTTTCTTCCTCTCTCCCTCATGTAACCTTCGCTGTCCAGTTCACTGACTCCCGAGCCCTCCTCCCCCTACACAGAGATTCGTCGCGTCCTTTATTATTGGTCCTACCGCGGCCCGACTACACTTACTTGGAAAACGCGGCGTATTTCGACTTGTGCCCGACTTCTTTCTATACACTTTTCTTTTCACCGTGATATCAAATCACCGTCAGCTTAGGGACTCTAGAGAAATAGAGAAGCATCCATAGAGAGTCGCGCCTGTGAATCGCGCAGTAAAATGAGCACACTAAAATGAGCTTTTTTTTTTTAAATACGCAGCTACAGTTTTCCGTAAACACACTGGTAAAACAAATGTGCTGCTTTGCACACTTAACGCATGCTTTTTACTACTTTGCACATCACTGGAAAAACTAATGTGACATATGTCACATGTGCACATGTGACCAGTTTAGGTAACATCACGTAATGTTACCATATTTTCGGTAACGTTTGTAATGTGACATCCTCCATGTTATTACTATAGGCAGACATAACACGTGGCACCGGATGTCACATTTCCAAACGTGACCGAGAATTTGGTAACGTTTTGAAATGTGACATAAACTGGTCACATCAATTGATGTGACTCATGTCACATTAGTTTTTCCAGTGATTACATGGTGTCGAACATTTTTGCTCACCTGCTTGATGTGCAAAATTTAAACGCTTGGTAAGTGTGCAAATATTGCACACTTGGTTACTTACTGGCTTAGTAATAGTGTAGGAAACGGTGTATCAAGCTGCACACCAGTTCTTGTGCGACGTTTACGAAGTATGTACACTTCGTGATGTCTAGTGTTGATCAGTAACGTAAGGAAATGTGCAAAATGTGCACAATTGAAAGGCATTCCAATGGGTGTGCATTTTACATTATTTGTGTTACCAGTGCATGCTCTATTTGTGCATAATTTTGTGCTTAGCCATGAACAAAATACTGGCTGTGGACACTTTCGTTCATAGTTGCACACGCAATAAAATTATGCGCAAATAGACCATGTTTACAGAAATCTGTAGCTGCGTATGAGAAAAGTTCATAAGCATTTAGTGTGGGCGTATCGCGAGGGGGAAACAACTCAGTAATTTTTGTACACCTCGTAATTCAGAAAATTCAGTTTCATTAATTTTCTGTTTTCTAGAGAACTTCAGGAAATGTCAAAGACATTTTTGAAAATTCGGAAGAATTCGGGAAAATTTAGAAAAATTTAGGAAAATTCACAGACATTCACAACAATTTAGGTGAAAATCAAACAAAAATTCAATTAAAATCCACAAAAATTTAAGAAGATTCACAAAAAAATCATAAAATTTGAACATTAAAATTCAGAGTTGTTTCCTTCTCGGCGCGTATCGCGTGCATGAGCCCGTCGCCTCCCCCCCCCCCCCCCCAATGTGTCCCGGCGCCGCTGTCCGCATCCTCCCTGTCCGCGCAGCCTCCCCCCCCCCCCCACTTGTAATCGAGTTTCATTTAGCAGCAGCGGAAGCGCCGCGCCGCGGCCCTTTCGGTTTTGTTTGCCAACATCCCCCGCTGCCGCACCCCGCGCTGTTGTAAAACGGGTTAATTCTCCGGCTTCAAACTTATTTCCAAATGGGTGCCGGTCCAATCTGCGTCCCGATTGCGTCCCCACGGGCGCGGCCGGCCGTATGACAGCGTGGTGGTCCCCTGGGGCCCCGCCCCACCCCGCCCCACCCCGCCCCACCCCGCCCGGAGCCGCTGTCGATATGATGCGCCACGCTTTGTCGGCGCGCTCGTGTTTCGGGAAGCTCGCGCACAGCAAAGCCGTCTGATTCCGAAGATATCGCTCTCGCGCCTCGCCATCCTTGTCGCACTCAAGGGTCCCCGCAGCCTATGAAAATTTAAGGTCTGGAAATCTGGGATGATTCGGGGAATTTCATTCCTGGAGGAACCCTGCTGCAACCGCACGGGCTCTAAAGGGCCGCGTCAGATTTTTGACTCGCCTTATTTCGAGAGCGAGAAGCCATGTGTGTGAGACAATGCAGAAGGCTCTGGGAACAGGAAGCAAGCGGGGCCTCTCCCCTCCCCCCCCCACCTCCCCCTCAGGGGTGCCTGCTAAACATCTGTAACAGAAATGCACTCGGCGGACAGGAAAATAATAAAAGATGAGGCGAACAAATAAACCAGAGGGGAGCGTCTGGCGGTGGCGGGGCGGGCGTGGAAGCTGCCGGCCTGGGGACGGGACGGGCCCCACTGCCGGCGGCCGTGCATGGGGGCTCCGGGGGCTTTACTTGCGAGTCGCGGCAGCCCGAGGGGTCGTCATATGCACGTAGGAATATTGGTATTATTGGTAATATCAGGGTAATATTGTAATATTGAGATAATATTGAGTAATATGGGTACACTGGAAAAACTAATGTGACATGAGTCACATCAATTGATGTGACCAGTTTATGTCACATTTCAAAACGTTACCAAATTCTCGGTCACGTTTAGTAATGTTACATCCGGTGCCACGTGTTATATCTGCCTATACTAATAACATGGAGGATGTCACATTACAAACGTTACCGAAAATATGGTAACATTACGTGATGTTACCTTAACTGGTCACATGTGCACATGTGACATGTGTCACATTAGTTTTTCCAGTGTGATGTTGCCAAAAACGTGAGTGAAATCGATGTAATATGAAGAAGGTATTATCGGTAATATTGAAATATTGGTATAATTCCAGTTCGGTGTACGAAGGAAATTCTGAATTGACGACCCCTTGGTTGCGCAGAGCACTCTCTCTCCTAACCAAGGGGTCATTAATTTCGCGATTGCGCGTACACCGAATACTTGAATATGGTCGAATACTGATGAATATCGGCGAAATATTTGTACATAAAAGTTACGCTTGCCTAATAATGGGTGGTAGTGAATAAGGCTAAAATGTCAAAAGATTTGTTTGGAATCCTTCTGAAAATGGGTGAATATGGCTGAATATTGAACTGATTACTGCAAGCCAGTACACTGAATGCCAAAATTGTTGACCCCTCTGTCGACCCCTCGCTCCTGGAGGCCTGACTATTGCTTGTGTATGGAAATACGTTTGTGACCTTCATTTTATTTTTAACATCTGCAATGCAAGTGTATTACTATCAAAAAATAGTAATGAAAAAAAAAGCCAACCGCCTGTTCTTTTTTCTGTGGTGTGCCCCTCGCCCCCTCCCCTCCCTATCTCTCGCCTTTCAGGGCCACCCCGGGGGTGTTCATTAAAAAAAGCGGAGACTGTGCCATGCAGCCACATTGTCTCGGATATCCTTCCTTCCCCGAGCTGGGCCTCTCGGAGATAACTGCCTCCGACTCCTTCCCATTGCGGTTCGGATTCGGGATGCAGCGGGTCGGCAGAGAGAGAGAGAGAGAGAGAGAGAGAGAGAGGAGGCGTGTTAAAGGCGGCAGAAACATAACCCGCTCGTCGCTTAGGATTGTCCCCCTGGGGCGGGGCTGGGAGAAGAGGGGGGCCCTCAGTGGCCGCGTAGCGCAGGGCGTAAGTCACGAGCTCCGGCGGCGGGGAAAAAACGTGCTCCACGTCACAGGACAGCGCACCTTACAGGGCGCTCTCTACGGACTGAGCAGCATCCCTAGCGTCGCACCTTGGCGCTTATCTAGTGTAGCTGTAGCGCAGAACTAGCGTTACTCTATATAGCGTTGTCCACCCTTTGAAAAATATCCGTGAGGGTTACGGGAAAATTTCCCAGGAGAAATGTAAACAGTTACAACATCCAGTTGTGTTAAGATGATAATTTTTAGCAGATGATACGAAGGTATCAGCCTGCTTGTTTTTACACCATGTGTCGACTTCGTTTTTCTTCGACGAGTAAGAATTAGCTGTCGTAAATTTACGACTGTGCTCGTAAATTTACAACTCTGAGTCAAAATCAGAAATTTCGAAAAAATTCGTAAATTTACGGGGGAAAATGTCACAGTTAAGTTGGTCAGGTATTGCTCTAGCATAGTTACAGCGTGGCTACAGCGTAGTTCCAGCATGGCTTTAGCATATCTCCCGTGACGTAGCTCTAGCACAGCTTTAGCGTTGGGGGATGTCGGACCACATTTCCTGCAACAAGTATACCATAACCTTTATTGTTTTGTCTTTTCCCATTCGACATTTTTTTCAGAGTTTTTGAGACATCTATCACCTAAAATTTTTCCACATACCCCTCAATTTAAATAATATTGCAAACCATAAAATGAAAACTCAACTTAACCAATTGTAGAGGAAATTGTTTTTTTCTTCTTTTGGAAATTTGGAAATTTTGGAAGAATTTACGTTATTTGTGTTAAGCGTGATCCGATCGGGAAGCGCTCCGCTTCTCGCGTAACGCCGTACACACCTTCCTTTACTTTTTCCTCCCTCCCACGCACCTACCTCACCGCGGCGGCGGAAAAAAAATAACGACTGGTTGTCATTCTAGGCGAGAGAAGGAGAAGTACGGGGTGCGGGGGCCCGCGGGGGCCCGGGGCCTCTTTGTGTAGACTATACACACGCAGTGGGACTTAGTAGGTGGCTCATCCATCCGGCACCCGCCCCAGCAGCGCTCTACCCGCTTTTTTTACGGGCGATGCTGGTTCCCCTCCATCTGCTCTCTCTCTCTCTCTCTCTCTCTCTCTCTCTCTCTCTCTCTCTCTCTCTCTCTCTCTCTCTCTCTCTCTCTCTCTCTCTCTCTCTCTCTCTCCCTCTCCCAGATCGTGAGGGAAGCGGGACGGGGCGCGCGCGGTGGAGCTTGTAGTGGTATTCTTTCTTTAACAATGACGTATGTCGGGGGCTGACGCGGCTCACTGCTACCCGGGGCGCATCGCTCTGTCTCTCTCGCACTTGTACGCAGGGGCCCATGAGTGCGAGAGAGACGGGGCGAGGAGGAAAGCGCTTGCGGCTGCTGGTCTCGCGCCGCTATACTGAAGTGGGCCATAACGCGCGGACCGAAATACAAGGGAAGCTATGCCTCTCTGCGGCTGTCGACTGGGCCTCGCACTCAGCGACTGTACGACCTGACGAGTGCGCTGGAAACACAGGAGCAGTGCGCCTGCTACACACGACCGGCTGTGCAAATAAGTGCCGTTTGTACCCTTGCCCCACTCGTCCGCCGAGAAAGGTGCACCTTATTCAAGTTATCTAAGTTATTCTCAGTATCGTCCCTGATATATCGTTTAGATGACGCGAGGGGTCAGGTCACTGTATGCGGAATAAAGGCGTAATAGCTATGCGTAATAATATCGTAATAGACAAAAATTCTCTATACTTTACTCTTGAGTCGGTTTTGGCTGTTTTTGTCTGCGTTTGGCCAAATCTGTAATCTTTAGAAAAAATCGGAGCCTTACAGCGTAATAGACTGATAGACTGATAAGTCGGGTCACAGATTTTAAGAGTGAATTCTCCCTTTGGGATGACGTGTTTCTAAATGCTGAAAATATATGTTTTCTGACAAAAAAAAAAAAACAAAAAAAAAACTCACGGGCGTGAGCAATAGGCACTCCTAACGGGGGCCTTAAAAAAATAAAATGTTGCATGGAGACACGTTTTAGATGTCACCAGGGCAGTGGGGGGGAGGGGTTCATTCCCAGAAGGTGCGCTCAAATAGTTGAACGCTCCGCGGAACGGGGCGTGGGGTCCTTCCATATTGACTGCTGGGGGGTAAATAAGCAGTGCGGGGAGCAGTGGGGCGCCAGCGCCAAGCCTTCGGGTCGAGCCTTCCTTTGGGTATCGGATAACAGAGTCGTATTGACTTTGCGCACTCCGCCCAACTCTGATGAGGAGAATACCAAACTGTCCCCGTCCCTCTCGCTCTCTTTGGGCCTCGCGGGGTGGTACTCCACGGTGGGGTTCAGCAGGGGCAGTCAGGATACTTTGGGTTGCCTATACCACCGCGGACGCCGCGTATTCGGTGTCCGGCGGTTGGCACGCGGCACCTCCTTGCTACGGTGACATCTGCCCCTCTCGCGCTCGTAAGAATGCACGCCCTGTCGGTCTTTGCCCTTAATGTGTATCTCTCTCTCTCTCTCTCTCTCTCTCTCTCTCTCTCTCTCTCTCTCCCTCTCTCTCTCTATCCCCTACTCTCCCCCTCTCCCTTTCTCTCTCGACTGCTATTGATGCTCTCTTTTGCTCGCTCGGACTAGGATTCTAGTTGGCCAGTTCGGCCTCCACCGCACCCTGCTTCGGATTTCCCCCCCCCTCTCTCTCTCTCTCTCTCTCTCTCTCTCTCTCTCTCTCTCTCTCTCTCCCTCGCTCTCCAGAGACCTGCTGTCTATACTGATGCTCGCTCTAGTTACGCAGAGGAGACACGACGCCCAATCCCAAAGACAAACACACCCCTTGCCGAAGCGTGGAGCTGTGTCGTCTGCTCCGTAAGTGTGTGTGTTCGCGGGCGCGCGCGCCCGCGTGTGTGTGCGTCTATCGTAGTTTTGATCTGCCTCATTCACCTAACTAGATTCTTTCATCAATTTTCTTTGTTGTCTTTCCCCAAAAAACAAAAACAAAATTATCAAGATAAGGATTTCTGCTCTGTTCCCGCGCGCGGACGAATTTCAGAGCGACAATAATAATAATAATCCATTCTTATAATACAAACACAATGATCTGAATGTCATCGCTTTACATCAATCACTGTGACGACGTCACACTCTTTATAACGTGAAAACTGTCACATTGGCCAAAATGTAATGTCGTAGGCAACTTTCGTTTTAATGTGAATCGGCCAGACTACTTTGCTCGCGGGCTGAATTTTTACACATTCACATTCAAAAGAATGTGACAATAATAATAGCCAAAAAAATGAGACGCAGTTTTCACATGAAATAGAGTAGTGTGCACATTCTGACGGCATGACGTCGCGCAGTAATTGAATAAAACACCCAAAGAGAAATTTTGGTGGACGTAACGTTGATTCAACGTTGAACTGTCACGTGGAATCCACGTGGATGATCCACGTGGAAGCGACGTTAATTTGACACTTCGTTCCACCACTTTTCAACGTTGATGCAACGTGGAATCAACGTGTTTGCCTATGCTCAAATCTCACTTTCTTTTGGGCATTGTTGTCAGAAATCATAAAAATATTCCTTGACTGATATTACTTTCCCTTGTGGGACAAGGTTTTCCTTACTTACAGTCTTACTCATTTATTTTATTTACCTTACTTGGAGTTGAACCCAGGATCTTAGGGTTGGAAGTCTCGTACCATATCCGTTAGCCTACGGCGCTACTGTTGAGAAATAAGCGTCAGCAACCGATCCCATTGAAAGGGTCAACCCACACAGCTCCTTAGCTTGACCTTAGCGATTTGTGCGTTAAATACGTCGAAATTCGATTCCTTTTGTTTGCGACAAATTGTAAATAATATTTTAAAAGGACAAGACAGTTTTCAGGCATCTATAAAAAATAAAGATCGATGTGACTGAATTCTGAATGTTGAACCATGAACTTTGTACCGTGGATTCCACGTGGATATCACGTGGATTCTACGTTATTTCCACAAAGTCCCATTCAACATGGAAAAAAATCATAAATCGCCCTTCTTTCCATGAATCAGGAACAGGAAAGTCGCTAACACAGAAACAACGGGGGGATTAGTGAGTAGTTGAAATATGGTGGATCTATCCACGGTGGAGGAAAACACGTTGATTCCACGTTATTTCAACGTATTCTCATTAACTTGATAAAGAAATCACAGAGCGTCTTTTATCTCATGAATCATGGAAATGTATGGAGAACAGTCGACAACACAGGAAAACCAGGTGAAATAGTTGAAAAATGGTGGATCAGTCCACGGTGGACAAAATAACGTCCATTCCACGTTTTTTCAACGGGATGTCGCAAGTTCAGCTGCCAAGCAGTTTTTTCACTACTTACAATGTTTAAGCACCCCAGTTTCTTGCAAACATAAATTTATGATGATATTTTGTAAAAGGGAAAGTAGTTGAATTTTGGTGGATTCATCCACGTCCACGATAGATCAACGCATCCACGTGGAATCCACGTTGAATCCACGTCACGCTTCTCTTTGGGACAGTGATCGTTTCGAACCTATATTGCGCTGTGGGTGTTCGGTTCTCTCAGGCGGTCGGACGCTATTTCCCTGATTTGAGCAGCCTTGTTCCCCGCGTGCGGTCTGTAGACTGATTCCGAAGAACCCTCTCCTCGCTCTCTCTCTCTCTCTCTCTCTCTTTCGCTCCTATACGGCTCGTCCCATGAGTGCGAGAGAGACAGAGCGAGGACAGCGCTCTTCGGAATCAAACGGCAGAGGTCTGGTCGGGTCTCTTCTCAGCTCATTACCGCGGCCGCGTGTCGCTGTGTGTTTATTAACGACCGCCAAGGAGTGCGCAGCGCGCAGCGCATCCACTCGCTCGCATTGTGGGCGGGGCGGGGCGGGGCGGGGCGGGGCGGGGCGGGGCGGGGCGGGGCGGGGCGGGGCGGGCGCGTACCGCACACTCGCGCCGCGCCCGCCGTCTCCAGCGCGCACGGCACGCGATAATAATAATAAACTTGGGTCCTTTGCGCCGCAGCAGAGAAGAGAACTTCTTGCTTTCCTCGATGAGTATACGACAAAACCCTCCCGCACGCGGAGTGAGAGAGAAAGAGAGAAAGAGGAGAGATTATGGAGAGGGAGAGACAGAGAAAAAGAGTGAGAGGCGTAAGAGAGAGAAAAGAGAGAAGGGGGCCAAAGAGAGAGAGAGAGAGAGAGAGAGAGAGAGAGAGAGAGAGAGAGAGAGAGAGAGAGAGAGAGAGAGAGAGAGAGAGAGAGAGAGAGAGAGAGAGAGAGAGAGAGAGAGAGAGAGAGAGATCGGCTGGTCTCCAGCCTGCTCCGCGCGGAGCCCCTGGCAGCGCGGCAGGCCCGGCGCGCACGGCTGCGGGACGGTTGCCTACCCCCCAGGCGGCACCAGGGGCGCTGCTTGCCCGTGCCCGGCCCGGCGCTGCATGGTGGTGGACTGGACTGCGATTAGCGGACCTCGCCCCGCCTGCCTGTCCGAGCAGCAGGGGAAATAAAAAGGAAAAGTGATAAAAGGAAAATGATGAAATAAGAAAAGGCCTGTGTGACGGAGAGGAGCCCTTGTCCGGGCTGCCTTTTGGCGCCCGAGGCCGGTGTCTGTGGCCGGCGCGGGGCGCGGCGGCCTGCGCAACCTCGCCCCGCCCCGCCCCGCCCCGCCTCGCCCTGCACCGCCTGGCCAGGCCGCACAAAGGAAATCAGAAGCCCATTCAAAGGCCAGCCCTGCCCTGCCGCGCCCTGGCCAGCGGCTGGCGGGGCGGGGCGGGGCGGGGCGGGGCGGGGCGGGGCGGGGCGGGGCGGGGCGGGGCGGGGCGGGGCACTCCACGTCTAGTCATTCGAGCAAATTCGTTTGAGTAGCGGGCGCGCCTCTAGGCCACCTTACTGTTTCCCTTTTCTCCCCAACAACAACCTTTCTCTCCTTATTATTACCTTTCTTCGGTCTCTCTCTCTCTCTCTCTCTCTCTCTCTCTCTCTCTCTCTCTCTCTCTCTCTCTCTGCCCACGTCCATCTCTCCCATCTTCTACTCTGCTCTGACCGCCATTTCAGCGCCATTGTCGTGAGTTTTGCGGAGTAGCCAGTTTGGAGAGGCACAGTCACTGCTTCGACACAGACTCGATTAGGTGCGGGGGGGGGGGGGGGTGTTCGTCAGGGGCGCGGCTCTAGTGCGGTGCTGAGAGAGAGAGGAGGGGGGATGGGGCTGCGGAAATGAAGACCGGGCGGGGCGGGGCGAGGCGGGCACGGGTCCTATCTGTAAGGGCCCTACCTCCAGCACGGGGAGCTCCTTGGAGGCGGGGAGCAGTGGGGGAGTTACATCGAGCCAAATAGATGCGATACGTTTGAAGTTCCCGCCTGCTAATCCTCTAAGAGCCCCCCGCCCTGCCCCGCCCCGCCAGTTTCTTACATTATCGTATACATAAGTACTCTGGCACAATGGCGCTCGCCCGGGCCCGGACACAGACTCCGGTGGGGTCGGCCGGCCCGGGCGGCTAGCAGACAAGTGGACCGGAAATTTCGTTTATGCGCGCAGAGATTGAAATTTCCATTAGCGACGGTCGGCCCTGAGGAACCGCTGGCGGACTGGCGCGCTTCCCGTCGCCCCGCCCCGCCCCGCCCCGCCCCGCCCCGCCCCGCCCCGCCCCGCCCCAGGCGTTGTCACCGCAGTCCACAGGAGGGACGAAGGAATAAATGGCCTCCTGAATGAACTTCTGTGAAAATACAAGGTGTGGGGTGGGGGCGGCCTTCTACCACTCAAAGGGAAAGAAACGGTCCGCCCGCGATAAGGGAATAATGCCTCGTAGACTCTTAGTCCAGCTGTGTGAAGTTCGTTTGGATTTATCTTTTTTATCATATTAATTCCTAAAGTGTGCACGTGTCGCACCCGTGTGCGTCTTTCTGTTGGCGTGAATAAGAAGTTGTTTTAGCTGTCTTCGTAAAACATCATAATTATTTCATTAGACGTATGAACAAAAAGAAAGAAAAAACCGGCCTACCGGCTGGTAGGAAGGCAGTCGGCTGATTTTGAATATGACTATGAATGGTAATTGTCACGGGAATGAGATGCGTAGAAACAGAACGGAAACTTTGATTCCAGTTTTAACGGCTGATTTTCTGATTTTTCTTCTTACGGGCTTGAATTTTAACTGCGTTATACTGGATTATATTTTAACTGGCTTTTAAATTATCTGAACCGCATTCATTTTATTTGAAATTTAAATCCAGGAAGTAGGAGACCAATTGTAACTTTGTCACTTATTCTTTAGTGCGACAAACTGTTGGAAATTCTTTCGTAAATTAACGACGGATAAGTCGCTAATTTTTACAGCAACTGCAGTAATTTTGGAACCAGGGGGTGAGGAACTGGAAACAATTATGTGCGCCGGTATAAACAATACGAAACAATATCAAAACAAAACGAGACAATATATACTACAAAGTGACAATTTCGGACAGAATTAAATTTTTTTAAACTGAATCATATCGTATTATATTTTAACTGGCTTTTAAATTATTTGAACCATATTCAATATTCATTTCAAACTTAAATATTGAAACTTCGGGACTAATCCTAACTTTGTCACTTCTTTACTCTCTGATACGAGCGAACGTGGTTCCCGGCCGGTCCCAGCCCGCACACAACACGCTCTTTTTATTTGAACTGGGCTTTATACGAAACTTAAAAGTCAGACAAATCGGCTGCCTAACAAGATTCCAGTTTTACCGTGGCTGATTTCTGATTTTTATTCTTAGGAGCTTGAATTTTAACTGGGTCATACTGGATTATATTTAAACTGGCTCTTAAAATTATCTGCACCGTACTCAATTCATTTCAAACTTAAATATTGGAACTTTGGGACCAATCGTAGCTTTGTCACTTCTTTACTGCGATATGAGCGAACGCTGTCAAGAGGTGTAACGTGATGAGGGTTCAGCAGCGCGCTTGTATACAAAGGGTCCATAGATGGCTGGCGCGCGGGGGCGGGGCGGGGCGGGGCGAGAGGGGCGGCTGGGAGGGCGGTCGGGCGCGGGCTGGTGAGGCACAGCTGCATGCTGCGCGCCGCGCGGGGAGCGCCGGGCCACCTCCTGCTTCAGCTATGCTCGCCTGGTACAGCGTTGACGCTCTTGTGGCGCCCGCCCGCCCGCCCGCCAGCCCGCCGAGCCGCACACACGCTCCTCTCCTATATAGACTGGGAGGGGTGGGGGGGCTGGGGGAGTGAGCGCTGCCTGCTGGCTGCTCGCTGTCTTGTATGGCGGACTATTTGAACTGGCTAGCTTTTATTGGATACTGGATCAATACGGGGCTTATATTTTAACTGGCTGGCTTTTACTGGATACTGGATCAATACGGGGTTTATATTTTAACTGGGCTTCATACCAAACGTAAAAGTCAGTCTAATCGACTGCCTAAAAAGCACTCTTCAGGAGTATGTGAGCGCTGGAGTCCCTTTTCTATCAGACGTTAGTTTTGTGCCCTGCGGCCACTTTGTCTGTCTGTCTGTCTGTCTGTCTGTCTGTCTGTCTATCTGTCTGTCTGTCTGTCTGTCTGTCTGTCTGTCTGTCTGTCTGTCTGTCTGTCTGTCTGTCTGTCTGTCTGTCTATGTCAGAATGTCTATCTGTCCATGTCTCTTTCTCTATCTCTCTCCGCATCGATATGTGTGTGCCGTGTGTGGGATGGGCCTAACGCGCCACTAATGCGCCACAGACGCTTTACCCCCGCCCCGCCCCGCCCCGCCCCACCCCACCCCACCCCACCCCAACCCGCCTCAGCCTCCTTTAAACCCCAGAGTGGCGGGGGCGACCCAGTTCCTCCCCTTTCATACGCGGCCGTGCTGCCAGTGTGTCCCAAAGCCTCCGCAACGCTTTTGTATTTGCCAATTGGGGAGGCGCTGGGCTGGGCGGGGCGGGGCGGGGCAGGGCGCCCAACCGACCCTGTCGGCACCTGTACTTTGATATTTCGGGTTGGCCCCCGCGCCCCACCCCGCCCCGCCCAGTCCCGACCCGGACAGATCGGCTTTTGAAAAGGTACACGAGGACACAAAGAGATAAATCTGGACCCGAAGGGAGAGGGGACCGGGCCCGAGAGAGAGAGAGAGAGAGAGAGAGAGAGAGAGAGAGAGAGAGAGAGAGAGAGAGAGAGAGAGAGAGAGAGAGAGAGAGGGGGGGGGGACTTATTGGTGATAGCGGGAGCGATGTGAATGACTGAATGAAATCAATTAGAATAATGACTGAATAAGAGAATGACGACTAATGACAAACAGAGGCTCACCCCCGCCCCCGGCCGCCCCCGCCAGGACGGCGATCAAAGAATCGGCGCGCGGGGGCGGCGCGGGCCGCGAGGGGCTGCTCTCTGCGCGCGCCGCGAGCTCAGAGAGAGAGAGAGAGAGAGAGAGAGAGAGAGAGAGAGAGAGAGAGAGAGAGAGAGAGAGAGAGAGAGAGAGAGAGCGTTGCAGCACCCCTGTATAGGTTTCTGTGCGATTTGTCGCCGCGGCTCTCATATGTTTCGATACCACGCACGGGGGAGCTAATGTGATACAACACACGCACACACACACTCACACACACACACTCACACTCACCCACGCGCGCATGTGCGTTGTGCGTAACAGATTCTGAAAGAATGGAGTTGAACGTGCCGCAGGTAGTTCAATGATGATGATGAAAAGCATCAACAGTGTTCCCAAAATTCTGGAAAACCTTGAAAACCTGGAAAATTCTGGGAATTTTGAAACGTTCAGGGAAATCTAGGAAAACTCAGAGAAAATGCGAAAAAACTCAGGGGAAAAATTACAGATTTGGCGTAGCCTTATGATTTTGCCTAACTTAAAAAAAATTATGTTATTTGCGTGACAAGAGTTAAAAGTTTATAAAAAATACGTAAGTTTTTGCTGCTTTGTTGAAAAGAACTCCACTCGTTTCGCTCGCGTTTCATTGAAGTAATCGAGATGCAATGCTTTTAAGTCAGGAAAAGTTTCATTAAAAAAAAAGAGGCCTGGAAATCAGGGAAAACTCATATAGAAAATTTGAAATTTGTGGCAATCTCGAATTAATAAAAGCGTGACAGGAATGCGAGAAGAAAGTATCCATCTCATTATCTGCAGTTCTTGTTGTATCTTCAATGCAAAAGAAAATACAATGATGGGGGAGCAACAACTACGGCCCGGTGCGCGGCGACTCGACTCGAGTCGACTCGACACAACACTCGTCGCGCAGCAGGCCGAGCGAAAACAAAGTGTACAAAGAACTACAACTCAAAGCGGCGGGAAAATAAAGCCCCGCGGAGCAGCGAGGACTGAAATACACATAATGGAGAAATAAAAGAGAGACCGGGAAAAGCGAAATGCGGAAAAAAAGGGGGTGGGGGGACGTTTTTATGCAATTACAGCCTCGGCAGGGCTGGGAGCGAGAGAGGGAGCGAGAGCGGAATTGTTTGATGACTGTACAAAGATTTTTGACGAAAGTCAGGGAGCGACGCAAACAGAGAGGCAAATAAATGAGTTGTTTGAGGAATTAGAGACAAGGGTAGGGGGGAAGGGGTGGGGGCTTGCCACGCCCCGCCACGCCCCGCCACGCCCCGCCACGCCCCGCGGCCCCGTACCGCCACGCCTCGCCACGCCCCGCCACGCCCCGCCACGCCGCCGACTCAGTTTGGTGTATCACCAAATCGCAGTAGGAGAGAGAAAATGGGAGACAGAGAGAGAGAGATAGAGAGGGGAGGGGGCGAAGAGGGGGAGAAAGGTGGAGGGGAAAAAAGGGGCGGAGAATCATGAAAGAAAAGGAAAAGATTCACAACAAACTGTTGGAGACAGGCTCGGTGTGTATGTGTACCGTTTTGTTCTGCAGAGTTTCGCTCTCGCTCTTTCTGTCTACCTCTCCCTTCCTCTCATCTCTTGCCTCCCTTAACTCCGAACGCTCCTCTTCTCTCTCGCTCTATCTCTCTCTTTCTCTCCACCCCTCTCTCGCTCTCTCTCTCTCTCTCTCTCTCTCTCTCTCTCTCTCTCTCTCTCTCTCTCTGCCTCTCTTTTCTTTCTGCGGACGGGAATAATAATGTCTTTTCAAAATGTATATATTCGGCGTCAAAGGAGAGAGGGCTGTAGGAGGATAGGGGGTAGGAGGGGAGAGGGGGAGAGAATGGTAGACAAATAAAGGGAGGAGAGATAACAGAGGAGAGCCCGGCGGAGCCCGGCGGAGTGGGGGAGGGGAGGGGCCCAATGAGGAGAGGGAAGGGGCGGGTCCAAAGGAGGTGAGGGGGTCGCCAAGAAACAAGCAGACGAGAAATGAAAGGAAGAACTGAGTCGGCTGGGCCGGGCGCAGGCCGGGCGTGCCGGGTGACAAAGGCGCCCCCCTGGCCCTGGCGGCCGCTCGCCTCGGCGCAGCACCGAGTCGTTACCAGTTTGTAATTTCATCAGGGGGGGGGGGTGCTCTTCTCTCCTCCGACCTGCCCTGCACCCGGTACACCGGTACACTAGTCGTCCACCCCTCGGTCCCATCCCGATCTCGCTACACTGTTATCTGAAGAGCGATAAATGTCGTACAATTTGCTGCGATAATTCCTCAAAGCGATACACACAAAATATCGCTCGAGGGAGAGCAATAAGAGAGTTATTGCTCGAAAAGTGCATTAGTTAATGCATTTTTATGCAATCATGATTGCTCAAAATAAGCAATAATTTGCGTTTAATGCGGCAAACGAGCGGTAATTCATTTAATGCTGCAAATGGTATGAGAATTATTATCACTCTTGAGAGTAATATTAAATACTAATAAAGTGCAATAATTTTTTATCGCTCCCACAGGAGCAATAAATATTTATTGCACTCCAATCGTATTTTTTATTGCATTAAGAATTACAGTGTACTGACGTAAATAAAAGAAAGATAGAAAAAAAAAACGTGCCACTGATGACAGCGGTAGTTTTGTGGCTTCGAGGTTTTGCCGCGTCAAGATCCGTGTTTTCATTCTACGAAAATAATCTTTTGAACTGTAGGCCTGTGGTGAAAACTACATAGTAAATTTTCGGGTACTAGATGTAATCTTGACACTGTCCGCGCGGCGTCTATGTGGGTCACGGGGTGGCCGGGGTGGACAAACCGTCAGGGTTGGAAGCGCGGAGGAAAGGGTTGGAAGAGAGGGAGAGAAAAGAGAGATAGAAAAAGAAAGAGGGGGACGGGTGGGCAGGAAGGAGAACGGGAGATAATATATATGTGTGGAGAGAATAGCGTTATGATAGGAGGGGCTAAAATTATGATTTCACTCCTGGCAGAGGCTGGCGAGTAATAGCCCACTAAGCGGTTTACGGGCCAGCTCCCGCGCCCCTCTACTCCCTCCCTCTTCCCCTTTCTCTCTCTCTCTCTCCCTCCCTCCCTCCCTCCCTCCCTCCCTCCCTCCCTCCCTCCCTCCCTTCCTCCCTCTCCCTCTGCTTCTCATCTCTGATTGGACTGCAACACTACATTTTCGTACACTGCTCTGCTATTTTTTAAAAAAAAAAAAGAAAAGAAAAAATTTATAAATAAATAATTAAGTTAAGTGTGATGCGCATGTTGTCTTTTTTTGCCCCATATGAAAAATACTTTGACTGTACTGTGCCTATTTCCGGGCCATCCCGCAGGCATGAAAACGCAGGGAGAGCCTCCGACGAAACGGTTTCAATGAAATTCTCAGCGCTGCACTACGGCCTTTGGAACCTTGTCATAACTCTTAGGGCGGCCGCGGGCGAGCCAGCGTACCAGCGCGCGCGTCACCGCGTGCTTAGCCTCTCAGCAGCGGCCAGCCTCATGATTCCGAAGATCACTCTCGTCCCTCCGTCCTTGTCGCACCTATGGCGGGGTCCTATGTCGGGGGTGTCAGGACCTCCATGAGAGCGACAAGGACGGAGGCGCGAGAGCGATCCTCGGAGTCAGCCGGCACAGTCGAGTCGAGTCGAGTCGAGTCCACTCGGTGGGGCGGGGCGGGGCGGGGCGGCCGACCCGCTAGAACGCCCCGCCCCACCACCCCGCCTTGCTGGCACCGTGCCCCCGACCACAAATCGCCACGAAATTCTAGCGGCTGGTGGGTGGAGAGGAGAGGAAACGAGAGAGATAGGAGGGGGGAGAGAAAGGGGGAAAGAGAAGTGAATTTATGAAATTATGACATTGAGAGCGCGCGGGCGGGGCTCCCCGGCAGTGAAGAGTCGCGGGTTGTGCGGGTCGCGGGTCCGCGAGGAAGGCGCGCGCTCGGGCGCGGGCGCGACTGACTGCGGTCGGGATTATTTTCGCGAACCGAAATATGAATATAAACAAGAAAGTTTGGATGGTGCTCGCGGCGGGCGCGGGCGGGGCCCTGCCCTGTACGTCTGATTCCGAAGATCGCTCTTGTCCGACCTTGTCGCACTTATGGAGCTCTGCCACCCCCGACGTGTAGGGCACCGCCGCAGGTGCGACAAGGACGGAGACACGAGAGCGATCTTCGGAATGAGACGCGCCGGGCGTTGTTGAGTTGTCTGTTTGTGTTGTCTGTTTCGCTGATTGTGTGTCTCTGTCCACAGGAGCAGCTCCACGTCCAGGCCGACGCGGCCGCCTGCGCCGCCGCCAGCGCCGCCGCGCAGGTTAGTGTTTGCCTTGCGCGAGAATTGCAGGACGAGTTGTTGTGTTTGTTCAGAGCGGGAAGAGAGACTTGTGCTGCTGCTTACAGGGAAAAGGCACGTTCAAGTGCCTGCTCTGCTGTGCCGTGTGGCCCTGAGACCATGGGGTGGAACACTCTTCACGGAAAAAAAAGAATTAGTCCTCATAACGAACAAATTAGCTGATTTGGGGATAGATAATCCCGAGTTCACTGTGGCACCTAAGATTTGGCTGCCACAGTCAAGAGTGAGTTGCCACAGTCGAAAGTTAGTTGCCACAGCGAAGCTGTCGCTGCAGGAGCCAACCGGTCTGTTCTGACAGCGAAACACTCCATCAGTTGTCAGAACAAACCAGTTGGCTCGTTGGCTCCTGCAGCGACAACATCGCTGTGGCAACTAATTCTTTACTGTGGCAGCCAACTCTTAGCTGCCACAGCAAATTTCTTGTCTATCCCAAAATTAGTTGATTTATTTGTCTTGACAACTAAGTGTTTTCGTGTAAGCTTCAGTAGGGGAAAAGGGGGTGAAATCGGAATTTAAAGAGCGATACATTGTGTAGTTTCGCGTGGTTTTTCCATGTTTTTCCAGTAGATGCAACAATTATTGCCCTTGAAAGTGTCATAAAACAAATCTTAATGTAAATTGAACTGTTACACGTGTCATAAAGAAAGGTCGAGGGGGCAGGAGGTCACCTCATACAAAATCTTAAAAATAACTTTTTGCCTTTTTTTGTTTGTTTTTTTGGTATCTGTATTTTTCTTTTGGTTTTCTAAACAAAAATTCAGTCAGTTTTTTTTTAAAAATTTTGATCTTTTACCCCCATTTCTGAATGTTTTCAGTTTTACTTCGGTTTTCTGTTCATTTTTTCTCGATTTGTCGGATGTCTCTGTATCTTCCCTCTTGCGCTTTGCAGAAGTCTTCACCGCTGCTGTTTTACCCGCTGCTGGAGAGCCTGCGGGCGGGGCCACTTCGCACGGGGGGCGCCTCGGGACCAACCGCCCCGGGCACGGGCACGCTGGTGAGTGCGGGAGAGAGAGAGAGAGAGAGAGAGAGAGAGAGAGAGAGAGAGAGAGAGAGAGAGAGAGAGAGAGAGAGAGAGAGAGAGAGAGAGAGAGAGAGCATGGGGAGCGTGGTCTTTCACCCTTAGTTGGGCCCGAATGGACCCCTGCCCGCCTTTAGGCAGAAGGCCTAAGCGGTCCGAGTCGTGACGTCACCTGTGGAGTGGAACAAGGCGTAGCTGTGCATCATCTTGAGCCTGTGTAGCCGCGACACGGCACGCGAATGAGAGTGAGAGAGAGATGGAAGAGGGGGGGGGGGGGAGGAAAGTGTATAACTCGCTTGGCAAGTCAAAGCTCAGAGCGCGCGCGACAGCGTTAGTCCGCTTGTGTGTGACTATGTGTGTGTGAGAGAGACAGAGATAGAGAGAGAGGGAGAGAGAGAGAGAGAGAGAGAGAGAGAGAGAGAGAGAGAGAGAGAGAGAGAGAGAGAGAGAGCCGCCCTTCCTCTGTGGCGCGCTGCGGCGGCGTGCGGGCGTGCGCGGCGCTCATCAACACAGACTAACGACTTGCGCACAGCGCAGGGCACGGCGCGACACGGCGCGGCACGGAGTACCGCCCCACAAGGAGGAGCGGCTAAAGTAGCGTCCGGTTGAATGTGACGAAAATAATGACACTGTACTGTCGAGGAGTAAGCGAGAGAGAGAGAGAGAGAGAGAGAGAGAGAGAGAGAGAGAGAGAGAGAGAGAGAGAGAGAGAGAGAGAGAGAGAGAGAGAGAGAGAGAGAGAGAGAGAGAGGGGGGGGGGAGAGAAGGGGGGGAGAGAGAAGGGGAGGGGGGCGCTTAAAGAGGATTGTACGGCCGCGCTGGTGTTAACGTGATAACGCCCTCCACGGCACGGGGAGGGGTGCCGCCCAGTCAGGCGGGGCCCGCAGGGTCCTGCAGGGCTCCACAGGCTCCACAGGCCTGCAGCGTAAGCTGAGCGCGGGATTGTGGCCGTCCTCTGTGCTAATCGCATAACCCTGCCCCTGTCCTGCCCCCGCCCCTGCCCCCACAGGCGGCGCGCTCTTCCGGGCCCCCTCCGACTTCCGGTGGCGCCGCCCCCGCCTCCGGGCCTGCCGCCGCCGCCCTGTGCAGCTCGGCGCGGTGGAGCTCGCCCCCGCCGCCGGCGCAACCCCCGGGCCCGCCCCCGGGCCCCTCCCCGCCGCCGCCCGCGCCTGGACGGGTGGCCTCCCCCGCCGCCATGGACCGCGCCGCGACGCCCACCCGGGACGGCGATGGCGACGACGATGGCGACGACGACGCCGGCGAGGCGACCAGTGAGGCGCCCCTCAACCTCAGCAAGCCCAAGAGCGCCCGCAGCCCGGCCCCCTGCCCGGCGCCACCAGGTAGGAAGTCAAGACCATCCCCATCCTCCTGACGCTGCACCGAGGGGGGAAACAACTCTGAATTTTGGAGGACAGATTTTCTGAATTTTTCTGAATTTTTGGTGATTTTTTTTAAAAAAAAAATTCGCGTGAATTGTCCACAATTTATTCGTTTAATATCTGGTCATCTGTCCTGAATTGTCCCAATAAGAAAAAAATTGATTTTTTTTTTCGAATTTTTTGCATTTTTTCAAAAATTTTCTCTGAATTTGGAGGTATACAAAAATTTCAGAGTTATTTCCCCCCTACGCTGCACTGTGATCTCCCCCCCGGTGTAACCTGTACTGTGCCGCAGCGTCGACCACCCTGCCGCCCACCCCCGCGCCGCCCCCGCCGCCGCCCGCCCCCGCGCTGGCCCGCGGCTTCCTCGGCTACCCCGCGGGCCTCGGAGCGCTGCCGCCGGGGCTGCCCGCGCTCGCGCACCTGGCGCTGCCCTCCTCAGGTGAGTGAGACGGCGCGGGCCCGCCCGGCCCGGACGCTCAGCCGCAGCCGTCTCATTCAGAAGATCGCTCCCTCCGTCCTTGTCGCACACTCAAGGGGGGCCGAGCCGATGAGCGATTCCGAAGATCGCTTTCATACCTCTGTCCTCGTCGCACTCATGGAGCACTACCATGGCCAGCATAGGACACCTCTGAAGGTGCAACAAGGACGGAGGGATGAGAGCGATCTTCTGAATCAGTCGGCTGGCATCCCCAACATACCAGGTGGCTGACGGACCCCGGGCACTTTTTGTACTATGCAACCCGCCCGCACCGCTCCGTCCGGGACTGCATATCCATCAGGCGCCGGGGACCGGCTCCAAGCGCGGACGCTCCGCTCCGCCACTGTTGTTACAGCCAACGCAACGCCCCGAAAGGGCCCTCTCGCGGCTCGCGCGGTCTACGGCGGGGCGTTACAGGGAGGAGGTTCGCGGTTTCGCGGAGGTAATCCGCGAGTCCGCGGGGAAAACTCGCGTACCGCGGATCCTCCGGGGGTCCTTCGTGCACTGCTGGCTACCCGTGAGAAGGATCCGCGAACCGCGACCTTCCCCCGCGGAGGACCCGCGGACCGCGAGCTGCTTTCCCCACGGACTCGCGCTTTACCCCCGCGAAATAGCGCACCTCCCCCCTGTAACGCCCCGTCGTAGACCGCGCGAGCCGCGAGAGGGCCCTCTCGGGGCGTTGGCTGCAACAGCAGTGGCGGAGCTGAGCGTCTGAGCTTGGTTCCGGACCCTGGCGCCTGATGGGTATGCAGTCCCGGATGGAGCGGTGCGGGCGGGTTGCATAGTTCAAAAAGTGCCCGGGGTCCATCAGCCACCTGGTAGGTCACCGCCTTGAGGTGCGACAAGGACGGAGGCGCGAAAGCGATCTTCGGAAGCAGGCTCTCGCCGCTGAGCGCTGACTGTACTCTCTGCTCTGCCGCAGGTAAGATGCCCGGGCTGTCCTCCGCGCTGCCGGGCGGGCTGCCGCTGCGAGCGCTCTACGGCCTGGGCGCCGGCGTGCTGCCCGCCGCCGCCAGCCCCGCCGGCCCGGCCGCCCCCGCCCTGCCCCCCGCCGCCCCCCGGCCGCCCCCCGCCCCCGAGCGCGAGGACCCCGGCTGGGGCCCGGGCCCGGGCTCGGCGGCAGAGGAGGCGGTGGCGGGCGCGGGGGGCGCCGGGGCCGGGGCGGCGCCCGCGCGCGGCAAGCGTGACGCCGAGCCGCACATCAAGCGGCCCATGAACGCCTTCATGGTCTGGGCCAAGGACGAGCGGAGGAAGATCCTCAAGGCCTGCCCCGACATGCACAACTCCAACATCTCCAAAATACTCGGTCAGACATCTCTCCTCTTTTCCTGGGTGCTGGTCGTTTCTTCCGCCTCCGCTTAACCATCCGCCCCGTTGTCCCTGACGCAGGCGCCCGCTGGAAGGCGATGAGCAACACGGAGAAGCAGCCGTACTACGAGGAGCAGTCGCGCCTCAGCAAGGACCACATGGAGAAGCACCCCGAGTACCGCTACCGGCCCAGGCCCAAGCGTACCTGCGTCGTGGACGGCAAGAAGATGCGCATCTCCGAGTACAAGACGCTGATGCGGCAGCGGCGCAACGAGATGCGACAGCTGTGGTGAGCAGAAGGGGCAAGCGGCTGGGGAGAGCGGGCGGGGAGCACAGCGTGGGGAGCACGGCGTGGGGAGGAGCACAGCGTGGGGAGCACGGCGTGGGGAGTACGGCATCGGGAGCATAGCGTGGGGAGCACGGCGTGGGGAACACAGCTTGGAGAGCACAGTGTGGGGGACGCAGCGTGGGGACACAGCGTGGGGAGTACAGCGTGGGGAGCACAGTGTGGGGAACAGAGCGTGGGGAGCCCAGCGTGGAGAGCACAGTGTGGAGAGCACAGTGTGGGGAGCATAGCTTTGGGAGAGCAGTTTGGGAACGCGGATAGGGAGCGTCGGTGGTGGTCGCAGGTGAGAAGGAGCTTTTCTGGAGTTCGGGGGAGATCAGCGCTAGTGTTTATTGAGCTTTCGGTGGGAGTAGCTTATGAGGGCCGCCGGTGGGAGTTTCTCTGCTGGGCAGAGCGGTTCGGCAATCAGCTGACGCGATGAGGATGGTATCCTTGGAGTTAGCCAGCACGCTGCTCGAGGCGCCTGGTGCGGGCGGGCTGCGACAAAGGCCCCGGCCCGCGCCGCGCGATGCACTATTCATATTCATGAGCCCCCCTGCCCTGCCCCTTCCCCCAGCCGGTGTGGTAAAGCTCCCCCCCCCCCACTCTACCCCCGCCCACGCAGCCCCGCACACTCTCTGCATGGGACTCCGTCTGAAATTTGTGTTTCCGGGAGACACCTTCCTGTATTCACCTTTGTCTTGCTCGCCTAGTTTGCAGGGCAGAAGGCTTTGGTTTGGGTGGCTAGGGGCGGGTTGGGGAGCCGCGGGGTATGTGTGCCTGCTTGCGCACAGCCGACACAATGTGAGCAGGCGAATGCCCCGGTTATGATTGAGAAGGCCTGGACTCTCGCTCGACGAGCTTTGGGTGTTTGCGCGTCGGGCTGCGCGCTATGCGTTTGCGTTATTTTCGTCCCGGACCGCCCGTTGAGCTTGGTGCCCTCCTTGTCTGCCCGCAGGTGCCGGGACGGGTCGATCGCGGACTTCCTGCAGCAGCACCCCAACGGGAACGGGTCGCCGATGGGCCTGCCGCCCCCGGTGCCGCAAGCCAGCGGCGGCGCGCCCGCCCCGCACTCCCCGCACTGACAGGCGAATCTTATTAAAAAAATAATTACTTGTGTATCTGTGATAGTCCTGGTTCGATGTTTTTTAAATTATTAATTTTTTAAGAAAAAAATAAGAAATATTGTGTTTTCTCAAGACTTTGTTTTTGTGGTCGAAAGTCGATGGCTTTCAGGTGCTACCCTTCAGTACCAAAGGGTGTTCGGATTGTTCTCCTACAGCACGTGCCGTCCAGTTGTTTTTTCTTTTTTCTCCTCGCGAGCAATTCGCATCGGACGGCCGTTTGGACATGCGAGCTCGGTTTGGTGCGGGGTGGGTTGGACCCGGTAGCACCGCGTGGACTGTTTCCATTGTTTTCTTCATATCCACTACTCTACAGAGATCTTCATTATTATCTCACTAAATATCGTGTTAGCTCTTAAGCTATTTATATCTCCATTTAGTGTGATGGTTTTATTTGTTGTTGGTGATTAGTACGTACTTATAGTGCCATATCGGTCCGCTTGGCGTGTTCCTGTGATACAAACTGAGCACCCGCACGCGTTCACTCACTGCCCACTTGCTCATTAATTATTATTATTATCATTATTATTATCATCTTTATATTTGATGTACAAATATTTATTGCTATAATATATAAATTTGTCTCATTAACTGTGTTTTCATTCTATTTTCCTTATTTTCCTTTATAAAAAGGGAGAAGGATGGTCCGAAAAGGTAAGGAAAGGAAAATTGATCGGATTCGGTTCAGAAACTTATACGTGTGTTAACGCGACCATTGAACCCTCAGAAGGAGGCAGCTCACCATGTATCCCCAATAAATTTGGAAATTTCACCCCTCCTCATAGAGAGACCCTTCCCCCCCCCGGTCAACAATTCGTCCGTTGAAGGGTAAATAGCGTGTATTTGGTAATGAATAGACACTTTTTTCGAAGAGAGATCATTATACGACCATTGACGTACACATTTATTTAAATAAAACAATCATTATCGACAATTTAGCAATAAAACACGCTATGGAGACAAAACAGTGTGTGTGTGTGTGTGTGTGTGTGTGTGTGTTTGATTTTTTTTCCAGGGTAACTATTTAGGTAAAGGTATTGCACTTTTACAATTAGTCGCTAAAAGAAGGCCTAGCCTGTTGAGGAACATACATCGCTGGGCGAAGTTAATCTAACGCGTGACCTATTGTAACTTTGGTTTCCAAGGCTCAGCTGCCCTGGCCGGCCCCATAGGGGTGCGGTGCGCGGCACCCCGTGCTTTTATCACATTAATATGCATTATTCCGTTACATAAATGGAAAGGTCGACGGAGGTATATATAATAATGAGTCTAACAAAAACAGTAAAGTTCATAATAAGTCCTAGTATGGCTTTTATCCTCAATATATATAATATATACATAACAAAATAACAGAAAAGGAAAGAGTAAGTTCTACAGGGATGAGGACAAGACTTGAATAGATATGGAATCACTGCTACTAGTACACTAAGTAACATAACGATGGCACAATATAATTTAATAAATTTAAATAAAAAAAAAGATTTCATTACGATATATCACTTGGCACTTGTACTTTGTCGTTGGCCACGAGCGGCTTGCCGCCGCCGTCCACGCCAAAGTCCATCATGTCCATCTTGGGCGAGAGGTTGAGGTGCGGGAGGCCCAGGGGCGAGGGGGGCGCGGGCGGGCGGCGGGGCGGGGGCGGCGGGGGCGGCGCGTTGGGGGCGGCGCTCAGGATCCCGCCGCTGAGCGCCAGCCCGCCGGACAGCCCGGCTGGCAGCCCGCCCGACAGGCTCGGCGACAGGCCCTGGGACAGGTCCGAGAGGAAGCTGAGGTCCGAGGAGCCCGTCGAGTCCCTGCACCTGCACGACACGGGCCCAATGAGCGAGGTAGGTCCAGGGCGTCGACGTCACTCGTGACGTCACGTCCCCGTCACTCAGAACGCGCTCACCACATCATCTCGTTGCGACGCTGTTTCATCAGGGCCTTGTACTCGGAGATGCGCATCTTCTTGCCGTCCACGACGCAGGTGCGCTTGGGCCGCGGCCGGTAGCGGTAGTTGGGGTGCTTCTCCATGTGCAGCTTGGACAGCCGCGACTGCTCCTCGTAGTAGGGCTGCTTCTCCTCGTTGGTCATCTGCTTCCAGTGCGTGCCTGCGGCGGGGAGCGAGCGGACAAAGGTAAGAACAACGCACCCCTAACCTCACTTTCTTCGTCGTGATAAAATAGACCCCTTTATCTAGAGCGGTTCATATGTAGGTACAGACGCCCCGAAATATCGCAGATCTTCTCTGTAAATCAATTTCTGTGACGTCACACTCTTTATAATGCGAACACTGTCACATTCGTTTCAATGTGAATCGGACGGACTGTTCGGGCTGAATTTTACGGCCACATTCAAAAGAATGTGACGATGACGATAATGACCATAATAATGTGACAGCTTTCACACGAAATAGAATGTGACGTCACAGTAATTAAATGACAGAGTTGTCCGTCGACCATCGCGTAGTTAGGATAATGTCTAGCGATTCTGACGACGACGGTGGTCGTTGGAGAAAGGTCTTAGAAAATCGAGCACCGTGGCCCGATATTTGAAGTTTTTATTGTTGGAGTTTTTATTTAGAATTTCCCTAGTATGCACTTCATGCACACGCTTTAAGGCGTTTGTATGCGTGAGTGCGGCTGGCGGGCTGGCCTACCTAGAATCTTTGAGATCTCCGAGTTGTGCATGTCGGGGTGGCTCTTGAGGATGCGCCTCCGCTCGTCCTTGGCCCAGACCATGAAGGCGTTCATGGGCCGCTTGATGTGCGGCTTGCCGGCGCCGTCCCGCCGAGGCTGCCGCGAGCCCTTGCCCTTCTCGCCGGGGACGGTGTCGGAGGAGCCCCACACTAGAGGAAAAAGAGGTTTAAGGATAATCTTGCGTTTTTTTTCTCCTTTTTTTAAAAATTATTTTAAAAGCTTATTTTAGTTATCAATTTAAATTTTACAAGGGGTACTTACGTTGCGACATCTGGGGGTCGTTGTCGGGGTGGGTGGGGGACTGGAGGTGCTGGGGTGATTGCTGCGTTTGCGGCTGTTGCTGCTGCTGTTGTTGCTGCTGTTGATGTTGCTGTTGCTGCTGCTGCTGTTGCTGCTGCTCCTGCACGCCGTACAGCAGGTGGTGGAAGTAAGGGTGGGGCGGCGGCTCGGGCGGGCCCGGCCGCGCCAGCAAGTGCCTGCCGTTCTTGGGCACGGCGGGCGCGCGGGGCGGCAGGGGGGCGCCCAGCTGCGGGTACGGGAGGAAGGCCCGCGGGACCACGAGCGGCGACCCCATGGGCGCGCCCAGGGGTCCCATGGCGCCCATGCCGCCCATGGGCCCCAGGCCCTGTCCCAGCTGCTGCCCCAGGCCGTGCAGGGGCCGGCCCAGCACCTGGTCGAGCCCGTCCAGGCCCAGGTGCTGCCCGGGGCCGGGCCGGTCGGCGCGGTCCTGGGCTGGCGGCGAGGCGGCGGCCGGCGGGCTCCTGGCCGGCGCCCGGTTGCTCCTGCCCCCCGCCTTGGGCTTGCTCAGGTTGAGCGGCGCGTCGTCGCCGTCGGCCTGCGGCGTGGCCGGCCTGCCCGGGCTGGGCGGCGGCGGCGCGGCCGGTGACGGCGACCTGGTGCTCGGGGGCTTGCTGCCGGCGCCGCCCAGGGCGGGCGGCAGGCCGAGCGGCCCCAGCGAGCCGCCCAGCGCCAGGGACATCTGGGCCGCGAGCACCGACAGCTCCGCGCGCACGGGGCCGGGCTCGTCCGCGGGACCGTGACCGTGGCCGTGGGCGCCGTGCGGCCAGCTCAGCGGCATCTGCGGGCGGGAGCGGGACCAGGGCGTCAACACGCGTCAGCAGGCCCGAGTCCTCGACGCACTCGAAGGTGTCACAACGATAAGGAGAAAGAGCGGAGTAGTGTCCTGCTCTCTTGCCTCTTATCGACGCGAAACCACTGTGCGGAAGTGCGGCATCACCGTGCACGGTGCACGTGCCCATGCCAGTCGCACTGTCTGCACGGAGATACGTAGAGAGGACATGCTGTCGCTGCTAAACCCCGTCGCAGATACAAATTTATATTGGCTAGGACAGCCAAAATATTGCTGTCACAGCAATGATTCGCATTATGCAGTTTGCTGTGACAGTTTCTGTTTTTGCTGATGTAAGCCGCGTGTGCCGCGTGTGCTCACCGTGCCGGACAGGTTACTGATGGACTTGATCCTGGACAGCGGCGGCACCTGGATTGGCGGCGCGCCGTGGTGCGGGTGGTGCGGGTGGGGCGGCGCCAGCTCCCGCAGCTGCTCAAGGAAGCCGCTGCTCTGGAGGAAGCGCTCCTGCTGCAGCCGCTGTTGCTGCTGTTGCTGCTGCTGTTGTTGTTCTTGCTGCCGCTGCTGCTGCTCCGCCTGCTTGTGCGCCTCGC
>JAHWGI010001149.1:895000-942500 GCA_029379305.1 Frankliniella fusca | reverse complement strand
AGAGAGAGAGAGAGAGAGAGAGAGAGAGAGAGAGAGAGAGAGAGAGAGAGAAATAAAAGGCAAGCAAAAGGGACGGAGAATAAGTTACCGGCTGACTTTGCTCTACGATCTACTTTTTGCGCGACCGCGCCGAATCAACCTCCTCCCCCTGTCCCCGTGGCTGCCGCAGTTGTCTCTCCTCACGGGTCCCCGTCCCGCCCCGTCCCGCCCCGCCCCGCCCCGCCCCGCCCCGCCCCGCCCCGCCCCGCCCCGCCCCGCCCCGCCCCGCCCCGCCCCGCCCCGCCCCGCCCCGCCCCGCCCCGCCCCGCCCCGCCCCGCCCCGCCCCGCCATGGTCCCGCGGGAGCTGGCGCGCGACCGGCCAGGCAGGCCCTCTGCTCCTCTCCGCCGGAGGACAGCCCCGGTCCCGCTCCGCTCGGCTCCGCGGTGACACAAGCGCCGACTATCGGCAAAAATGGTGTAATTCTCTTTGATGCCTGGTCGTGCCTACGGCGGCATGCCGTCGGGGCAGGACGGGGACAGGGACACGGACAGGGTGCGCCGCTGCAGTTGCCATCTCAGTTCAGTTTTACGATGGACCGGCTTAAACCGTTTTAATTGCATCCGCGTTTCGCCACACTGGAAACTCAAGTAGTGTGGCCCGCTTTATATTAAAATATTTTTTTTTCTTTAAATAATTTGCACACTTGAACAAAGCAAAAGGCGTGTTTTTTCTTCGGAATTTTACACACTCGATGGGAGAAATGCGAGAATGGAAATTCAGTTAACCTGTTGCATATAATGTATTCACTGCAAAAGCAGTGACCGCCGTTTTTTATTACCAAAATTTTGGCGTTTTCTCTGAATGCCGAAATTTGCCCATTCTTAATTCCAAAACTACGTCTTTTTCCGAAGAATTTTAATTTTTTGCCACTTCGCGTGCCAAAGTTGGGCCTTTTCCCGCTAGAATGTCAAATTATGGCGTCAGGAAGGGTCAAAAACTTTGCTAACTGCTCACCTCAGAGGGAGGTCGCACTGTTTTAACAGCGGATTTCCTGCGCAGATTTTTGTTTGTGCAGAATTTGAAATGTTCACAAACAGAGGACTGCGCGGGGAGCAGCAGGTTCGTGAACCAACTCAATTAGGAGCGTTCAGAACCCCGCCTGCCCCGCCGTTCAGGCCCTGAGTGCTCCCACTAGTGACATTCCAACGGGGTCGGTCCATTTCTCAAACTCATCTCAAGCCTACTACCTCCTCTACCTCTCTGCCTCTCGACAAAAATGCGGTAAAAACGTGCAACATTCCTTGTTGTCGTCTCCCCCTCCCCCTTCCCGGGGATTGAGGGGAGGCTGCCGTGGCGGGGCCTATAGCGCAGCGCCTAGCGCTAAAACAAGGTCGTCATTCATGGCCGGGAATTGGAGATGACAGAGGCGTATTAATAGCTACTCGATCTCGCTCTCACACGACTTACACACTAAACCGACGCCTCTAAATCGTGGAAGAATTCGAAAAAAAATAATTGAAAATTATTAAGTTCATAAAATAAGATAGTATTTAGGAGTGAAGAAGACTGTTCCAGATATTATTGTGGAAGTGTGGAGCTAATCTTCGCACTCACTTCATGAGTCGCGTGAGAGAAGAAACGGGGTGGGGAAGAAAGAGAGAGTGAGTGTGTATGTGAGAGCGAGAGAGAGAGAGAGAGAGAGAGAGAGAGAGAGAGAGAGAGAGAGGGAGAGAGAGAGGAGGGGAGGATGGCGGATGGGACCTGAGGCGGTGAGTCGGCAGTAACGCACAGTGGCAGCTCGACGACATGTGTAACCTGCGGGGGGAGCAGTCTGGGCCGCGGGCGGAGCTTTGCCGGAGGCGCTGTGCATTTCAGCTCTGCGCAACTTCCAATAAATCAAATGACACCCCCCCCCCTTTTTCAAAAAATAATAAGAATAATATTAACAATAATAATAATGATAATGATGATGATACTAATGCGGTTTTGAACAGAAGCAGCTATGTGTCTTAAACTTGCGCGGTCCTCCCATTTAATTATTGGGCTCGTGGGGCTCGCTTGTCTGGTCTGCGCGGGACCTTTCAGTCAGCCGCCGCCCCGCGCCGCCCCGCGTGTTCTGTTCATTCAGTCACCGCGGCGTTTCATTCTCTCCCGTTCATTCATTCATTCTCGCGGAGATTTTCGCCCGCTGTTTAATCTTAAGAATGGACCGCGCGGAGAATGAACCCGCGTACAATCAGCGTGGGTCCCGGCCCGGCCCGGCCCGGCCTGTCCGATCCGTCTGGTCCCTACAGAGGCACCGCCCCGCCCCGCCCCGCCCGAACAGCTGATTACGAATTCTAAACGCGGCGACACAAACTAAATGGGCTTTTGATAGTGAGGGCGGAGCCAGCCGCGCACGGCCGGGCCAGGCCGCGCGGGCCGCGCACCCGACCAGCGCTTTTGCTATTCCCGCGGGGAGAGAAAGACAGAGAGACAGAGGGAGAAAGAGAGAGAGAGAGGCGAGAGAGTAGGAGACAAAGCGGAGAGATAAGTCCTGGCGATAAGCGCGCGAGAGGTCCTCACCCCTCCAGTGATGAAACGAAACCGGACGGTTCGGCGCACTGATTTGCCAACACGACTAGCGGCGCGGGCTCGCGCACACACACACACACACACACACACACACACACACACACACACACACACACACACACACACACACACATTCAGATATACAGTGGCAGTGGAAGGGGTGGCGGTCCACATTAATATCGCATCATGACACAATGAGGACCACGCCGCCCCGCCCCGCCCCGCCCCGCCCCGCCCCGCCCCGCCCCACCTCGCCACCCTGCTGCTGGTCCTCCCCTTCCAGACGCACACACATCCCCAAGGACGGGCCATCCCCGCCACACCACCACCGCTCCCTACGGGGCTCTCGGCGCCCCGCCCCGCCCCGCCCCGCCCCGCCCCGCCCCGCCCCGCCCCCGCTACACTTGTTCGATACCCCTTCGACAAGGCGTCGCCGTGCTCAGGGTCGGCTCCTGCTTTTGTAGGGCGAGGATAGGCCTACTCTGTGCGATCATCCAGCGCGCGCGGGGGATTCGACCCAGTGTGCCCCTCGCCACGCCCCGCCACGCCCCGCCCCACCCCGCCCTGTCCCTGTCCCTTTTTTATTTAAACCCCGGTGGCCGTTCGGGATATGGCTTTTCAGGGCTTGTATTGTCGCGGCTTTTGTGACGAGATGTAATAGCCTCCGCTGTGCAGGGAAGGCTGAAAATACTTTGACGAGTTGTGTGTATGTGTGTGTGTGTGTGTGTGTGTGTGAGAGAGAGAGAGAGAGAGAGAGAGAGAGAGAGAGAGAGAGAGAGAGAGAGAGAGAGAGAGAGAGAGAGAGAGAGAGAGTCTATAAGGGAGTGAGAGTGCTCTTATTTTGGAGGCACACGGTCTTAGCGCTATGGCATGTTATTTTCGCTACAGTCGCGGGGCACTCGCTCTCATATTGTCACCCTTGCTGCGCATGCCGCTCGATGATTGGTCGATGTTAGGCTGTTGAACTAACCCCCCTCCCCTAGTCCCCCTCCCCCCTCAGTCGCCCCCCTGCGATAATATTTTTCTCTCCTCTTTTAGAACGCAATCGATGTCATCCTCGCGACCCCGCAGCACTGTGGCTGTAATAACTTGCGTTTCCAAGAAAGTCTGAGAAATAAAGGTGCTAACCTATAAAAAGAGAATTAAGGGCAAAGGTTTCACTGTGAGAAAAAAAAACTACAATTTAACTACAATTTTTTTTACCGTTATTTCGAAGTACAATAAAATATTGTACTAAAATTGTACCCAGTCTAGGGTAAATTAGTGATGAACGGTTACGAAAACCGTAAACCGTTAATTCAAAACAGTTGTTTAGTTGTATGAAGTACGGTATTTCTCACAGTTTTCCAGGGCTCGATTAAGACCTATCTGAAAATTCCTGATGATGGCAAAGAGTCAAGGAAGGCCTCCTATTGCTCTACCGCATACTCCAAGTTATCGAAGGAAAGTTCCTCATATTCAGTTCCACGCATTGAATTCACTCGTCTCTTTCAAGGCATTTCAAGCAGGCTCACCCAACCGTCAAAAAAAATCCAACAAGGTGTTTTCTTTTTCTTCTTTTTTTGCCAAGAGTGGTGTTGCTCGTGTGTGCGCCGTTTATGAACTCCTGCAGGGAGGAAAAAGGGGGGGGGGGGTGAGGGCGCCAGCGCAAAGTTGTCACATTATTGTGGAAATGGCGCCAAGTCAATCTGTGAGCCCGGCTCGGCGCAGCGCCCTGAGCCATGCCTGCGAGCGGCCCCGCCCCGCCCCGCCCCGCCCCACCCCGCCACGGCCCGCTCTCGCCATTTTTCCTCCTTCCTTGTTCTTTCCCTTTTTCGTCCGAAAAATTCACGCGCGCTCGCCCCTCGTGTGCGTCGGCATCGCGGCAATAATCGCTGTTCGTCAAATAGCGTCGTCGTACTTCCTCGTCCCCTCACTGTGAAAAATACTCGTAAGGGTTACGGGAAAATTTTCCATGATAAAAGTCGTGAAATTACAATTTGAAATTGTAAATTTACAAGCACTCCCTATCGACTTGGAATTGACCGACGAGCAAGAATGGGCAGTCGTAAATTTACGACATATTTTGTAAATCAAAATTACAAAAAATGTCGTAAATTTACGAGGATTTTTTTCACAGTGCTGCTGGGTGAAGTAGAGGGATTACTTATTGGTCGTCCACTACCCGCTCTTGGATCAAACCTTGAACGTCCTCGCGGATTACCCCCAGACTACGCCTTGTTTTATTTATCTTGGAAAACCTCGGATTATACCCCTTTTAAAAAAAAAATTATTCCAAGATAAAACAAGGCGTAATCTGGGGGTAATAATTTTTATTCTAGAGATATCAAAATATATTTCATAAAAATATTCTCTCATTTCTGTACCAGGTGGCTGATTGACCCCGGGCACTTTTTGTACTATGCAACCCGCCCGCACCGCTCCATCCGGGACTGCATACCCATCAGGCGCCGGGGACCGGCTCCAAGCGCGGACGCTCCGCTCCGCCACTGTTGATGCAGCTAACGCTCCTAAAGGGCCCTCCCGCGGCTCGCGCGGTCTACGGCGATCCGTTACAGGGGGGAGGTTCGCGGTTTCGCGGGGGTAAACCGCAAGTCCGCAGGTCCTGCCGCGGGGGATTCTCGCGAACCGCGGATGCTCCGCGGGGTAAGGTTGCGGTCTGCTGATCCTCTTCGCGGGTAGCTCGCAGTCCGCGAAGGACCCGCGGAAGATCCGCTGTACACGAGAATCCCCCGCGGCAGGACCCGCGGACCGCGAGCTTTCCCCGCGGACTCTCAGTCCCGCGAAACCGCGAACCTTCCCACTGTAACGCCCCGCCGTAGACCGCGCGAACCGCGAGAGGGCCCTTTAGGGGCTTTGGCTGCAACAACAGTGGCGGAGCGGAGCGTCCGCGCTTGGAGCCGAAGGTCCCCGGCGCCTGATGGGTATGCAGTCCCGGATGGAGCAGTGCGGGCGGGTTGCAAAGTGACAAAATTGCCCGGGGTACCTGTCTTTTTGGAATAAGAATATGGCTAGGTCTACCTACTGCGAGGTAGGTCAACTGCGAGGTGAAAAAAATACGATTTTCTAAATCAAATCTTTATATCAATATTTTTGTTTTTTTATTTTGATATCTCTAGAATAAAGATACGGGTAGGTAAAATGCGGAGTAGGTCAACTGATCCGCTCCACCCTTGATTACCCCGTTTATCCGTGTTTTGCTCCGGATTATCTCGGACTTTGTCGGATTACCTCTACCGGACTACCTATACCCGCTCGCTTGACAACCGGATTGCCTTCCTTGTTATCGGCGAGGAGGAAGCACTGCTGCGCGCAGCGGCCGCAGGGGGCGCCCCGCCCCACCCCACCCCGCCCCGCCCCGCCCCGCCCCGCCCCGCCCCGCCCCGCCCCGCCCCCCGATCAGTCTAGAGAGCACGGCGTTGAGCTGCTGGACGCGGCTGGGCGGGACGGAACTGCCCTGCTTCTTGGTTATTCAAAGTCACCGTGCCTATAACTCCTTGGCGCTGTGAATACTGACAAGCCGCGTTATTTACACGACCCGGCCGCAGGTCCTTCATAAAGTACGTGGGCCGTCAACGTCCGGGTGTGTCTCCGAGAGTGTGTGTGTGTGTGTGCGCGTGTGTCCAGTTTGTGTGTCCACTGCGGTCGCACTGAATAAAACATAGCCGGACCACAGCTGTGGCTGGATGACCCGACCGCAGTCTGCAGGATCCTAGGAGAGAGTCACGAGAATCAGGCGCGCAGGAGCGGGGGCGTAGCGCGGGGCGTTCCGGTTGCCCTAATGAATGAGCGCACACTGGGACACAGTCAAATTTAATTTAAATGACGCCATACATGAGGTCCTAGGGGACCCGCCCCGCCCCGTCCCCCTTTCGTCACCTGGACCTGGAGCCTGGAGCCTGGAGAGTTCAGGGGACCGGACGCAGCTGCTGGGAGGGGCAGAGAGGAGAGAAGTCTGGTCTGGTCCGAGGATTGGCAACCTCATACATTATTACAAAGCCAATACGAGACTTGTTGACAGCATCTCTCTTTCCTTGTTCATTCTTTCTTCTTCTTCTTCTTCTTCTTCTTCTTCTTCTTCTTCTTCTTCTTCTTCTTCTTCTTCTTCTTCTTCTTCTTCTTCTTCTTCTTCTTCTTCTTCTCTCTCTCTCTCTCTCTGTGGCCCCCCTTCGCCTTCCTCTCTCAAATCCTAGAAGCGCACGCAAACAAAAGCGAAGCACATCGTTTGTCCAACCTTTTTTTGTCCGACCTCGGGATTTTAGCGGCCGCCACCGTCAAACGTTTATTTTTGTCCGACCTCATATTTTGTCCGACCTGGCAGTCGGGGTGTCATAGTTATTTTTTTGTCCGACCTAGTTTTCTCCGTCCCCAACGAACCGTTAGAGTCGCCTGCTATCATCTGCGATGCAGCTCGATTGTCCGACCTGATACTTTCCCCCAAATCTGAAAAAGTGCCAGGATTTTTTTCCCGACCTTGTTTACACGAGTAAAATGGATAAGGGATATGTATCATGATCGGAGCATGCACCGAAAAAATGGTTTAACACCTCAAATTCAATTTTTTTAAAAGATTTTCGTGCCCGCGGGGTGGCGGTCGCCTGGAACACACCGGATCCCATCAGAACTCCGAAGTTAAGCAGGCGGGGCTCGCAGGTTGCGAGTTAGGTAGGGGCCTACCAATTTTTTAATTTTTTTAAAACAGCTCTTTTAAATAAAATTAAAAATGAATTTGAGGTGTGCTCCGACCATGATACCTATTCCTTCTCCACTTCACCCGTGCAAACAAGGTAAGAAAAAAGCAAGGCACTTTTTTGGATTCTGAGGAAATCATCAGGTCGGGCAATCGAGCTGCATCGCAGAGGATAGCAGGCGACTCTAACGGTTCGTTGGGGTCGGACAAAACGAGGTCGGACAGAAAAATCACTATTACACCCCGACTGCCAGGTCGGACAAAATGAGGTCGGACAAAAAGAAACGTGTGACGGTGGCGGCCGCAAAAATCCCGAGGTCGGACAAAAAAAGGTCGGACAACCGATGTAGACTCAGGTAGGGGCCCACCAATTTTTCAGTTTTTTAAAAAATATCTTTAAAAAAAAAAAATTGAATGTGAGGTGTTGTACCATTTTTTCGGTTCATGCTCCGACCATGATACATATTCCTTATCCAATTTACCCGTGTAAACAAGGTCGGGAAAAAAAATCCTGGCACTTTTTCAGATTTGGGGGAAAGTATCTGGTCGGACAATCGAGCTGCATCGCAGAGGATAGCAGGCGACTCTAACGGTTCGTTGGGGACGGAGAAAACTAGGTCGGACAAAAAAATAACTATGACACCCCGACTGCCGCCAGGTCGGACAAAATGAGGTCGGACAAAAAGAAACGTTTGATGGTGGCGGACAAAAAAAGGTCGGACAACCGATGTAGACTCAACAAAATGACCAAAAAAATGTGTCTAGAGACGTTTCCACTGCGAAAGGGATCTCATTCCGACCTCATTACTTTCTAGCGAGGCCGAGCGTGTCTTTTTAGGTTCACACGGATCTCGGGCTTGACTCTTGTACTCTCCGTGCCCGAGCGCGCGCGCGGGCATCTCGAAAACCCATCACTTGATTGCGTTTTTAAGATGGCAGTGGTCACACACACACACACACACACGAGATCAATGGCTTTGGACGCTGGTGCACGCTGCACTCAGATCAAGTGGACAGTACGAGAACCGCAAAGTTTTTTCCTTCCCCTTTTCCTCTTTTCTTCATTCAATATTTCATAGGAGCAGCGGGGCGGGGCGGGGCGGGGCGGCCGCGGCACACGACCCTTGACTCTCCGGCGAGTCGTTGGCGCAGCCGCAGCCGCACACCGTCAGTGCCGACCAGCCGCCGCGGCCCGGACTAGCCACTTGGCGTTTTCAAGCGGACGCCGCCAATTTCTCCTGCGACTTTCTCTCTCTTTATTTCTCTCTCTCGCTCTAACTCTCTTTCTTTATCTGTATCTCGCTCTCTTTCTCGCACGCTCCCTCTCTCTCTCTCTCTCTCTCTCTCTCTCTCTCTCTCTCTCTCTCTCTCTCTCGCTCTCTTTCTCGCACGCCCCCTCTCTCTCTTCCCCTATCACTCCTCGACCGCAGAACGCCGCGCGCGCGCGACGGACTCAAGAGGAAACAAGAGGTTGGCGCGCGCTCACGGGGGATGGAGAGAGAGAGAGAGAGAGAGAGAGAGAGAGAGAGAGAGAGAGAGAGAGAGAGAGAGAGAGAGAGAGAGAGAGAGAGAGAGAGAGAGAGAAGGGGGTGGGGGATGGTGGCGCGTGCCGCTCCGAGCACCATCCACCTCCGCCTCCGCTGCGCCAGGCCAGCCTGGGAACAAACAAGTGCAGCGCACCTCCTCCCGGCGGCCCTCGCGCCCGCCCCGCCCCGCCCCGCCCCGCCCCGCCCCGCCCCGCCACAGCGCTCCCGCCGCCGCAGAATTCTTTGGCCGTTCTTTGTCCGGCGCGCGCGGCGCAGGGGGTTGTTGTTCGGCGCGACCCCCTTCTTTGTCAGCACCAAGGTGGGCTGTGTTGTGCTGCTGCCCTCCGCGCCAGGGCCCCGCCCCGCCCCGCCTCACTCGCGATCGAAGGCCGCGAGAGAGATAAGTATCTCCAGACGAGACGCGCGGCCGCCTCCCTCCGTCATGCATAATTATCACCCGGTCTCCCCTCTCTCTCTCCTTCACCCCCCCCCTCCTCTCTCTCTCTCTCTCTCTCTCTCTCTCTCTCTCTCTCTCTCTCTCTCTCTTTCCGTCTCTCTCTGTGTCTCCCTTCCACACGTGTGTTCTCTTTCTACCGCTATGCCTTAAACCCTTGAGGGACCGATAACTTAGAGAAGTGGAAAGAAGAATCCGAGTGGTAATAACCAAGGAGGAAACAACTCTGAATCGGTGTACACATTTTGTGATTTTTCTGAAATTTCCGTGAATTTCTATTGAATTTTTCTGAATTTTTGCTGGAATTTTACCTTATTTTTTGTGATTTTTTTTTTGTTAATTTCCTGAAATTTTTCTGTATTTTCTGAATTTTTTTGAATTACGAGGTGTTACGTAAAGTTCTGAGTTGTTTCTTTCTCGATAATAACTGAGAAATTGTGGTTGCACAACGACGTGAATTTTTACGTGCATTCCGTTTCAAATGTGAAATTTTTTACTGTATCAGGGGTGACGGAAAATTGCTCCAAAATTTCTAAGCAGCGTTGTGGAGTTTTCTTTTTCAATTTTATTTCTGTGAAGGGCGGGGTGGACATATAACTCGAGAGTTGCCACTGCGAGCAGGAAGTTTAGCGAAAAACCCCTCGACGTTTCAATGGAGTATGGGCAGCGGTGAGGAGGAAGGGAGGGGAGGGCCGCTAGAAGAACAACAAGGAGTGATTGATCGTGGGTAGTTAATCAAGCTGTTCGACAAGGCAGTGTGTGTGTGTGTGTGTGTGAGAGAGAGAGAGAGAGAGAGAGAGAGAGAGAGAGAGAGAGAGAGAGAGAGAGAGAGAGAGAGAGAGAGAGGGAGGGAGGGAGAGAGAGAGAGAGAGAGGGAGGGAGGGAGAGAGAGAGAGAGAGAGAGAGAGAGAGAGAGAGAGAGAGAGAGAGAGAGAGAGAGAGAGAGAGAGAGAAGGGAGCGAACAGGAGTGGGATACAATGTGAGGCGGTTCACTTTGATACCGCTGATGTGTACAGAAGAAAAGCCGCAGCCCTTTCTAGTCGGCCTCCCAACCCCTAAATATCGTAGGCCGCTGCGGAGCGTGGGAGGCTGGCGGGGGCAAGACCATAGCATTAGGGAGGTGGCGGGGGGGGGGAGGGAGCGGGGTAGTGAAAGAGAAAGAGAGAGAGACAGAGAGAGAAAGAGAGAGAGAGAGAGAGAGAGAGAGAGAGAGAGAGATTGGGGGGGGAGGGGGGAGGAAAGAAAACATGGAAACATCAGTGGCGGCGGCGGCACCGCCAGGCAGGGCCAGCACAGCCGGTGGTTGGAGCGAGACGGGTATAGACAGATGAGGGCGCAGTGACAGGGGTGAGAGAGACAGAGGGGGTGAGGGGAAAGGGGCGACGACGGAACAGACCAATTGGGTTCCGTTATTACTACACGAGAGAGATAGCCACCGCGATATTATCTGACCGACACAATATGCCTGATTGTGGTCAAAATACAAGCCGCCCCGCTGTGCGCCGTGTTATTATTTGTGTTGTGCACACACTCACCCAAAGCAGAAAAAGAGTTCAAGCCCGGCACCGGCACAAACGCGACCTTTTTTGTCTTTTTTGTTTTGTTTTTGCTTTTGCCTTTTTTCTTAAAAAAAAAGAAAGAAAAAAAGAAATAGAGTAGGTCGAGATCGAGAACCATCGTGCAATCGGCTTCTAATGGTAATTTTTTAAAATATTAATTAAAGGAAGAAAGAAAACTCACCTGTAGTATGTGCTCCTCCCGCTGGGCGCGCTGCGCTCGCTGGTCCCCGAGAAGGCGCCGCCTGGCCAGCTCCAGGTGCTCGATCATCTCGCGGAGCTGCCTCTCCACGGCCTCGCTGCGGGCACAGGACACACAGGGTAGAGAGAGAGTTAGAGGGACCGCGGCGCGGGGTGGCAGGTCCTGGAGAGGCATTAGAACTACCCGGCCAGCTCCAGGTGCTAGATCATCTCGCGGAGCTGCCTCTCCACGGCCTCGCTGCGGGCACAGGACACACAGAGTAGAGAGAGAGAGAGAGTTAGAGGGACCGCGGCGCGGGGTGGCAGGTCCTGGAGAGGCATTAGAACTACCCGGCCAGCTCCAGGTGCTCGATCATCTCGCGGAGCTGCCTCTCCACGGCCTCGCTGCGGGCACAGGACACACAGGGTAGAGAGAGAGAGAGAGAGAGAGAGTTAGAGCGACCGCGGCGCGGGGTGACAGGTCCTGGAGGGGCATTAGAACCGCCCCATGCCCGGCCAGGCCCCGGGGCCAAGTCAGACGGCAGCCTCCTTCCACGACAGCGGCGGGGCTATTGGGGTTCTCTATTGGTCCCGGCCGGGCCCAAGTGCTGACAGCTCAATTCCCACTGTCATTCGATTTGTTGTCGCATCGACTCCTCTCCTCCCCTCCCTCCTGCCCGGAGTCCCTTAGCGCCCGCCCCTCCTCCCCCCTCCCCTCCTCCTCCTCCCGGGCCGGGAGGGCTCCGATCCCGTCGCCGCCGTAAGCACAACAGGCTGATTCCGAAGATCGCCCTGGTATCTCCGTCCTTGTCGCACCTATGGCGGTGGCCCATCGGTGCCCCATGAGTGCGACAAGGACGGAGGCGCGAGAGCGATCTTCGGAATCAGCCTGCAGTCGTGCGCGCGGTCCCCTTGTATCGCATTCTTCCCTGCTTCCCTTCCCACGGCCCTCCTGCAGCCCTTTTGGCCGCCCCGCCCCGCCCGGGCCTCGGCCCTCGGGTCCTTTGCGCCCTTCCGGGCCGGGCCGGTCCGGGTAGGGCCTTTGTTGGCCGAGGACGTGTCCGTCCCGTCGTGTCCGAGGCCCTGGGAGGGGAGCCATTAGAGGTGGGGATTCCCTGAATAAAACATGCGGTGCCCCTGGGGTGTAGGCAGCCCTGGTGGTGGGGCGGGGCGGGGCGGGCCTGCAGGTGTGCGGGTGCTGGACACCGCGCGCCCCGCCCCGTCCAGATTGAGTCCTGTCGCGCAGAGTGCTTTGAGTCCTGGCCGCCCCGCGCCCGCCCCGCCCCGCCCCGCCCCGCCCCGCCCCGAGAAGGCAGCGCGGTGGAGGTGGAGAGCTTACCCGTCCTGATGCTGCTGCTGCTGCTGGTGTCCCGGGGACGGCGACCGCTTGCCCGCCACCATGCCGAGGGTGAGCTTCCGGAGGACGCTGTCCATGGACCGCTTGTCCATGGCCTTGCGCAGGCTCTGGTTCATGTTGTTGTTGATGCTGTTGTTGTTATTGTTGTTGTACGCCGCGTAGTAGCTGTCCTCGAGGCGGGCCTTCTTGCCCGGGTAGGGCTCGGGCGCGTCGCTCTTGCGCTTGGCGCCGGGGCCGTCGCTCGCGTCGCCCACGTCCAGGTGGCCGCCGTCCTGGTCCGAGTCCACGGCCGCGCCTGCGGGCCGACCAGTTCACGTCTTATGTCCAGCATGTTTCACAAACACAAGATGGAAACACGTGGCTTTTCCACACCAAAAATCAGATAATGTTTATCGAGCAGGGCGAGGGGTGGGTGAGCCATTTCGACGTTTAGTCGAATATATTCCAATATATTGCATTACAATATTTGGAATTTGTTCTGGAAATTTTTGCGTAGAATGGCATAGGGGTGGTTTTGTGTCTAAAATATCTTACTCGGAGCAAGATAGACTTTTACGGACCTTTTGAAGCATGGGGAGCAACAACTGGAAGTCTGGCGAGACTTTTTCTCAGTCGAAGTCCCGCAATCTACTGATTTCAGCGATTTAATATTCATCCCAGCTCTTTCCCAATGAAAGGAGTTTTAAATATTTAAAAGTTGAACTTGAAATTAACTTCTGAAGGGTTGGCAATAAGGAAAGTACTTTAAAGACTTGAGAGGTAGCGCCACCTGGTGGATGTGCGCGAACCACTTTCCGTCAGCCCCGCCAGCTCGGCTGTTTACATTATCGAGATTATAGAAATTATGTAATTAATAGTCTTTTCAAAGTAATGTGAAGTCTGAGGTCGTGTTTTAAGGATGCGGTCTTCGCTGCACGAAGTTTCAAATGTCGTCATTGTGTAGAAGTGAGAAGCGTGAGCTAGGTGTGAGTTCGAATTATTTGTAGTGTGTGGGTTGGGGAGGAGTGAGAAGGGTAGTGTCTCAAAATACCTTTTACAGCATTGGATTTGTAAAATGAACGACACGGACCACTGGAATGACATCTAGCATCGATGCAACTTCGTTCTGTTCTTCTCAAGTAAGTGAGTGACATAACCTAATAACATAGCCAATTTTGTTTACAATGATGCTGTGATACTGTTTGGTAAACAGTAGGTTAAGGTCTGAGTATAAAAATAAGTTAACCCTATGGCTTGACAAGTGAGAGTTACAAACAGTGGCATCTTTTCCTTATCTTTCCATTAATTTTGTTTTGAATACTTGCTTGGTTCCCCAGCGTATTGATTTGTTATTGAGTCGCCACAAGTTAATCCCACCTTAACTATTTCTTTAAATCATATTAAAGTGAAAGTGTGCTCCTCTTAGACATGCGACTAAAGGCATTTGTAATTTAAAAGAATTACAAGTTTTAAAATCGTGAACTGAATTTTTGGTGACACATTTATTCCACTAAAGATAATATATGAAAGTGTGGTTTGAGTATTTAAATCCTACTACCCTTAAGCCCAACAAGAAAAAGAAAAGACTTTGGATATTACGTTCTTAGGTAATTTTTTTAGTGTTTAGTTCCTAACACTCTCCGTACTTCCCAGTGATATGATATCTGATTGAGCTAGATCATGTGCTAACCCCGATTTACTTTACTTTCTTACTGTTTTCAGTTTATTAATTTTAAATTACACGGAATTTTCCCCAAGTGTCGGCTCGTATGTTTAGGAATATTCCGAGTGTTTGTAATCGGTGGAACATTACTTTGTTAGATGGAATAATTTTGGAATGAATGGATTATTTGAAATACTTTCAATGAAATATCTGATGTGTACATGGACTAGTCGAGGTGGCCCACTCCTCGGACCCGGGTCGACGCTTACCTGGCGAGATGGGCGACGGCGAGCCGCTGGGGTAGCCGTCGTCCACGGCCGAGCCGAGGGGCGACCGCGCGGGGGAGCGCGTCGGCGAGCGCAGGGGCGACGCGGAGGGCGCGGGCGACGGCAGCCCCCGGTACGGGGAGCCCGCGGGCGAGCCGGCGGGCGAGGGCGACAGCCCCGCCCCCAGGCCTGCCCCCAGCCCCGCCCCCAGGCCCGCCCCCAGCCCCGCCCCCAGCCGCGCGCCGGGGCCGAAGCCCAGGCCGGCGGCGACGGACGCGTGTCCGAGGCCAAGTAGCACGTCCTCGCAGAGCATGGCGGTGTCGACGGCGCGCGCGGAGGGCTCGGCCAGCTTAGTCGGCGGAGACTTGCGCTTCGAAGACATGGTCTGCAACACAGGAGACAACGGGGGGGATGTAGCGCAGGGGGCAGGGCAGGGCGGCGAGCTGCGAACCTGCAGGACCATTCTGGTGCACGCGTGCGCGCGCTCGTAGGCCCACTGCTCCGTGAGTGCGAGAGAGACAGAGCGCCCTCGCACCCCCGGCAGACTCCTTGAGAGAGAGAGAGAGAGAGAGAGAGAGAGAGAGAGGCAGAGCGGGCAGTGCGTGCACCGGAATCGCTCAGCTGACCGTGGTGAGGAGACAGGGGGAGGGGCGGAGGCGGGCGCGCGCGGGGGTCGGCCTACCGCCGCCCCCGGGGCACACGGTGCCCACCCTCAGCCGTCTGATTCCGAAGATCACTCTCGCTCCTCCGTCCTTGTTGCCCTCATGGGGCGCTGCTATCCCCAACATCGGGCATCGCCATTGGTGCGACAAGGACGGAGGCAGGAGAGCGATCTTCGGAATCAGTCGGCAGGTTGTTGGGAGCGACCACCGCCCTCCTAATTCGTGTCCTGCGCGGGGCGGGCGGGGCGGGACGGGCTGCGGGGTGGGCGTATCCGTCGGACCGACCGGAGGCAAGCGTCCCCCGTAATTGAGGGCATTGCTGGCACAATTCAGACACAATGCGCGGCCTGACGACAACACTTTGTTTTCACGTCTCAGGAGAGAAGGGGAGGGGCCAGCCAGGCCTCGCCAGCCCAGGGAGGCGCAGGCGCCCCGGGCCTCGCCCCGCCCGAGCCACGCCGCTCGCGACACGGCACGCCCTCTCGACGACACCCCGAACCTCACCCCAACAATTATCCGCACAATTGCAGTCGATTGCAAGACTCATAATTTTCGCCTCCCCCTCTGTTTCAACACTTCAACACCTCGGCCGGGCCGGGCCGGGCGCGGTGGCTTGGGGTGCGCGGCGGGGTGGCGCTGGTGGCGTGCGGCGGGGCGGCCCCGCCCCCACCCCGCCCCCACCCCGCCCTCACCCCGCCCCACCCCGCCCTGCCAAACAACGGAAGAGTTATTCGGACAGTGGCGCTGCGCTGGGGCCGGTGTTGTGTGAGTGTATGTGTGTTACGGCGTCGGTTTGTTGCGTTTAAACATGAACATCTGTGAGGTCAAACGGATTTCACGCGTTTTCTTGTTTTTTTTTTGCCTTGGGCCCTGCTGCCCTTGCCGCGCCCCCCACGAGGCGGGGCGGGGCGTGGCGGGGCGGGGCGGGGCGGGGCGGGGCCCCCCTGGGAGCACCGAGGGGTCACCGTAAGACAAAGTAATCTGCCCCTTTATCCAGGCTGCTCGCTGCTCGCACCCCTCCCCCACCCAGCCCAGCACCCCGCGCTCCGCGCCGCCAGCAGTCCGCTCCTTTGAAAAATGTTTCTGCTTCGCGCGGGAAAAGTTGTTTCCCTCCCGGAGAACAGGCAGTAATCAACACGCCAAAACCTTTTAATACAATCGGAATTCTTTTTCCGGCTGCGCGGCGTGGCCCCCCGCTGCTGCCGCCCTGGCGCCCTGGTGCCTGGCGACGGCGCCTCGGCCGATCCCAGTTAATCCTGAGAACAATCCCTCGCCGATGTCGTAAGCACGCTCCCGGAGCTGCGGGCGGCGCTATGGGGCCTCCGGGCCTCCGGGCCGGCGGACAATGCCTCCGGGGCGGCCGTGCTGCTGATCGAGGCACGTGACACCCTTGTCCTCCTTGTCCCATACATACATGTCCCCATTTCGCCTCCACCCCACCCCGCCCCGGCACGCCTGCCCCGCCCCACTCCACCCCACCCCACCCCGCCCCCTACGGCTAGCCATTAGCCGTGGCTTTGTCCTGCTAATGGGCCTTCCCCGGGCCACAAGGCCCCCGTACGCGGGCTGAATTTTTCATACCGGGGGTCGACCTATGCACACGGTATTGTAGTCTCAAGAAAGGCGGCCCGGCGGCCTGCCTGCCCGGGCGACAAAGCATTTAGCCCCGGGGGTTTACGGTGGACCTAACCGGGTCATCGGGCAGCCGGCATTTAGCCCTGCCCCTCTCTCCCCACCCCCTCCCCTTCCTTCACCCTCTCTTGATATCTTTCTTTCTTTCTCTCTCTCTCTCTCTCTCTCTCTCTCTCTCTCTCTCTCTCTCTCTCTCTCTCTCTCTCTCTCTCTCTCTCTCTCTTTAACCTCTCCGCCCCCGCGCCCTCGAAGTTTCCTCACGTTCGCGGTAGGGTGGCTACCCGAGGGGTCCTTCACTCCAAATTCAAGCGTTCACCGATTTTAAATCAATTTAATTCTTTTTGAACTAATCTGATTTTTTGAATTTTTTTTTGAAATGAAAAGTAACTTTTTTGAATTGTGCGTAACATTTTGATTTTTAAGATTTTTTATGATTTTTTATGATTCTTTAATGATTTTTAAAAGATTTTTCTTGATTTCCCTGATTTTTGCTGATAACGTGACCGGATTTTTTAACAAGTGTGACCAATTTTTATGATTTTTCCTGATTTTTTCTGATTCTTTGAATTTTTCTAATTCTTTGAATTTTTGATTTTTGATTTTTTATGATTTTTATGATTTTTTGTGATTTTCTATGATTTTCTTGAGATTTTTTTGTAACTTTCCGGTTCTTTATCTAGATTTTGTCCGAGTTTTTCTGATTTTTTCTGACTTAACCTGATTTTTTGATTTTTTTCTGAACTTTTGATTTTTATTGATTTTTTTTTTTGATTTTTTTGATTTTTTTCTTGATTTTTTTGAGGACGTACACCGATTTTTTAAAGTAAAGGACCCCTCGTGGCTACCAGAGTTCTCAAACGGGTGGGGCCGGCTACCCGCGGGACGCGTCCGAAAACGCTGTAATCGAATTGTATCTCCCTCTCGCCCCCACCTGCCCACTCGGACGCGTTTCGGGCTCTAGCCTGACCCACCCGTTTGAGTACTCTGCTACCGCCGCTACCTAAACATATACCGCTCTGTCCTGCGCTGCACAATCGTCCGATCACGGCCCCGTGGAGGTAGGCAACACGCCCACTAGCCTGCGTGCGGTGCGGACTACTGTACCGGGTCCCAGAGTTTTCATTCGGGCGGTCAGTGGGACCTGGACGTCTACGAATATGGCAGGTGTGAGCAAGAGAGAGCCAAGGCCCAACTCGGGCATCCCACTCCCACTTGTCGTTTTCGGCCGCGTCCGGGTCTTTTAACCTGCCCCCGCCAGAGTTCTCCAACGGGTGCGTCCGAATGCGCAGATGAGATTGAGAGAGAGGTACAATTCGGATACTGCGTCTCACTCGCACCTACGGTTTCGGACGCGTCCCGCGCTCCCCTCAAATCAATCTCTCTTTTCGGGAAGATTTCTCGCCGCGCGTCTTTGTAGTGCGAGTTTAGGGTTTGTCCGCGCGAAAGCCCCGCTCTTGTGGCGGGAGCGCCCTCACTCTTCACCAGCACGTCGCACAGGGGCGTCAGGGCGTGACACTGAGTGCTTCTCTGGGGTGCCCGCCCCGCCCCGCCCCGCCCCGCCGGCTAATCCGCCAGGGAGGAGGGAAGGACCTCAGCGCCTCGGCCTCGGCCCCGGCCTCAGCCCCCCTCTGTCCCGGCCCGGGCGCGCGCAGCGGACGCGCAGCAAGGCGGCTCAGCTCAGAGAGAAAAGCTGACCTTTGTGCTGCTCCGAGGGACCTGTGGGCCAGGACCGTAGACTTATTCCGAAGAGCGCTGCCCTCCTCGCTTTGTCTCTATCGCACCTGTACGGCGGACTCCGTGAGTGCGAGAGGGACGGGGCGAGGAGGAGGAGGGCGCTCCTCGCGGGCCGGGGCCGGGGGGCGGCGCTAATGCGCGGTCAAGGTGGGAGACATGCAGGGCGGCGCCTCGGAGGAGCGCGCGGGGGTGGAGGAGCAGCGGCTGGGCTGCTCTGCTGCTAAGCCGAAACCGGCCGACGGGGCCAGGGCAGCGCCAGCAGGAATTATAGTGTACTTTCCCCCGTGGATCAGCGCGCCCGTCCGCGCGCGCCGCGTCTCCAGCCGCGTCGTGTTCCTCACCGGCGAGCACAAGTAGCTTTACAGGTCCGCGGAGGAGCCGCAGGCCCGGGCGGGGCGGGGCGGGGCGGGGCGGGGCGGGGCGGGCAGGACCTGGAGGTGCCGCCGCTCACCGCCTGCTGGTGAAAGGAGTCATACGGGTCCACGAGTCCTGCGCGGCCGCCGACGGGTTGGCCCGACCGGGACTGACATGGGGCGCAGGAGGAGGAGGGGCGGAGAGGGACTGCACAAGTATGGAAAAAAGTGCAGTGGCAGAGAGGGGGGGGGGGATTTGAACCGGGGACCGCTACCGTGGCGTAACGGGAGTGCGAGAGAGACGGAGGAGGCGGGCAAGCTCGTATAATCGCGGCAGACATGCTGTCGATACGCGACGGGGCGGCAGCGCTTTCCAAACGCCCGCCGCGCCGCTCTTTTAGTTTGCCCCGCATCTGCAAAGGCGATTCCAAACACCGTTGTATAGTGACCTCTCTCTCTCTCTCTTGCTCCCTATAGCCATGCCCCGTGAGAGCGACGGGGACAGAGCGGTGGAAACCGTGTGCGGAATCACCCTTCTGATCTGCCAGTTGGGTTGGAGATGGGGAGGAGTCGTCTGCAACCTTCCGCTGACGCTTTGCGTTGTGCTGCTGGAACGCCTCCAGCTAATTTATAACATTTGTATTTTCTTTTCGAAAATAATTTTTTGTCCACAGAACAGTGTCGTGTGTTATCCTTGTTTTAAAATTCGGATGGAATCTCGAACGATGGCTCGTCCCGGTACCATTCTGCTTCTGCTGAGAAGCCGAAAGCAGGAGCAGCAAATATACTGGGAGAAATGAGGGCAGAAAAAAATTATGTATGACAAAAAGTACAAGGAAGACGAAAACAAAGTGCAGCGACACCGACTGACATTGAACTCCCGAATGCAAATGGCACAACACAGAAGGGTGAGGGCGGCGGGGCGGAGCGGGGCGGCAGGGGAAAGCAATTTTCATTTTTATGCAGTTCTTACCATTTTGCCCTTTTTCCTAAGCCAAGGAGCGAGGCGGGGTGGGGTGGGGTGGGGTGGGGTGCGCGGAGAGCTGTATTTGCATGCCGGCCGGCCCGCCTCGCCCCGCCTCGCCCCGCCACGCCCCGCCACGCCCCGCCACGCACTCTATCACAGAGGGGCGCGGAGTGGTGGCCCGCCCCGCCCCGCCCCGCCTCGCGCAGGCTGCCGACTGCGGCTCCACGGCAGGAAGAATAGCGCCTCAAAGAAAAATCCATCAATCCGCCCCCTAAGAAGCAAAACCTGGGGATGGAAATTATAAGGATTCCGCTGAATACGGACAAGGAGTGCACTCGGGACGAGCCGTAATGAGCCGAGCAGGGCCCAGCAGGACGCGGGGGCACACTGCCAAAAAAGGCACCAAAAATACAAAACAAACTAAAACCTTGCTAAAAAACAAAAAATCTCGTCGTTATTTGTTCTTGAACCGATTTATAAGGTTTCTTCGTGAAAAAAAAAGGAAAAAAAAAAATCTCTACCACCGCCGACTTGAGTGAGTCTCCTTCCCTTTCAAGCTAACGCAACGCCACCCCCGTGCGTCTTCGTGGTCAGGCGAATGCCCCTGTTGACTGTTGCTGCTGCTGTTGTTGTTGTCGGGGGGGTGGCGGCTTCCTGCGGACTGGGCTCCCTTGTTACGCGCGCAGTCATCATCAATATTTCAACAACCTCTTTTTTTTTTGTCCGAGAAACCACTATACGCCGGCTCGGCGAGTGGGGCTGCAGTGCGGGGCGGGGTGAGCCACGGGGCACTACGAGAAGGGCAGCGGCGAGTCAACACTTGTGTCGCGCGCGCAGGGCACCCCGGGGAGGGGGGGGGGGCGCTGTCAACTGGCCTACTTCCGGGGCCCGGCCCGGCCCCCGTGCCTTGAGGGGGACACCCCCCCCCCACCGCCGCCCCACGCCCGCCTCCGGGGGGTGCCACGCCCACTGTATCTGGGCTGGGCCCCAGAATCCCTCTCGCCCCACCCCCCTTTCTCACTCGCCCTGCTACCCCTTCTCGCTCTCTCTCTCTCTTTCTCTCTCTCTCTCTCTCTCTCTCTCTCTCTCTCTGCTCTCTCGCTCTCCCTCCCTCCCTCTCTTCTATGTTTCCCCGCTATTCACGATCAATGGGATGATTTCCTCCCGCAAATTGATGGCAACACATTTGTCGTCGTGTGCAAGTCGGTATACGAGTGTGTGTAATGTGAGTGTATGCATGAGTGTATGGGATGTGTGTGTGTGTGTGTGCGCGTGTGTGTACGCGTGAGGGCGCGCTCTACTTATTCGCATAGCTCTATTATCGTAATTCGATACCGATCATCGGATATCTCGTCTCTTTTCGCATTCATGTTTGGAAACGATTTGATGCGCGCGTTACACTGCCGCATTCCTTCCTTCCACCCCCACCGCCCCTCGCCCACCCACCCCCATACCAGACTCTCACTCTCTCTCTCTCTCTCTCTCTCTCTCTCTCTCTCTCTCTCTCTCTCTCTCTCTCTCTCTCTCTCTCTCTTTCTCTCACACACGTACACATAGAGGTGCGGTTATCTAGGCCCAAGGGGTAGCTGCCGCCCTCCATAATGAAAGCCTCATTCGACCGTGCATCGCACGAGTACCGTAATTTGCGGCCGCGTCGCTTTAGTTCGTTTTGTAAGATCCAGTGTGGCGCTCTGTTGCCTTTCTGGCGGGAACTCGCGGCGGCGGCGTGATGTTCTAAGACCGTTATGGCCTTGGTAAACACCACGGCGGGCCGAGGATGGCGCCGCGCACCCCGCGCCCCGCCCCGCCCCGCCCCGCCCCGCCCCGCCCTGCTCGCCGCGACCCGGGAAGCACACATCAAAGCCGCGGAAAAGGAAATCGTCATCGGCAACTCTGTTTATTGATGTTCTTTCTCTCTCTCTCACTCACTCTTTCTCTCCCTCTATCTTTTCTTCGAAATCCTTCCAACGGAAGCCAAACAAAACACGGCGCGGAAGTTATGAATGTGATGCGTGAATAAACGGGCGTACGCCGCTATGCGCTCGATCGACTATAGGCGCCCGGATATCGGCTGGGTTTAAAACCCCGCGGCGGAGAAACAAGAACTGCACATCCCCTGCTGCGGTACTGCCCCGCCCCCCGCTCCGCCCTGCCCCCCCGCCCCGCCTCGCCCCACCCCGCCCCGCCTCGCCCCACCCCGCCCCACCCCGCCCCGCCTCGCCCCACCCCGCCCCACCCCGCCCCGCCTCCGGAGCCCGTGCCTCACTCCGTGACGCCCTATACTCCCACTTATTCTTTACCGCCCTCAAACAGATTTCGTTACTTAGGCCCCGCACAAGCCTGAGAGCAGCAGGCGAACAGCTCGGCGGGCTCCACCAGACAAATGACATTCTGTGGCGAGGAGCAGCGGGAAACTTTTGTGCCACACTGCGACTCCTTGTTTCGATTCTTTATTTTATTTTATTTTTAAGGAAAAGCAAGGCAGAGGGAAACCGAGAGAGAGAGAGAGAGTGTGAGAGAGAGAGAGTGAGAGAGAGAGAGAGAGAAGGAGAGAGATTGTCAGGGGGAGGGGAAATGAAGAAAAAAGACGTGCGCTATCCTATAGAACCCCGGCGGGCCGTGTTCTTCGGAACAGCGCGTATTTGTCTCGCGACGTATGGCAAAATGTAGGGAGGGTGACTGGGATCCCAAGGTGCTCTCGTGTCACTCAGTGCGACAAATTAACAACGGTGACGGTGAGGCGGGGTGGGGTGGGGCGGGGCGGGGCGGGCAGCGTCGAGGGATCCGGCCCGGCGCTGCACTCTGGCCCCGGGGTGACACCGGGTGACAGTGGCGCTCCCCCGCTTGCTGTTGACAGACGACCACCCCCCTCGCCCCACCTTTCTCTCTCCCCCCTCCCCTCTCTCTCTCTCTCTACTTCTAGGAGAAGAAAAATCCATTCTCTCCGCCGTGTTGTTGTCGCAACGTCCCCCGTTACCTGGGTGTGAGTGTGTGGGAGGCAGGAGGGCAGCAGGGACGGGAAAAATCACGAAAAGTTTCTAAAGTCAAACTGCTGCGGGAAGCGGGGAACGGGGTCGAGCCAGGGGGGGGCTCACTCATACAAAATGTGTACAATGATTTTTGTTACTTTTGATTTTTAATTTTTTGTTTTGATTTTTCTTTTAATTTAAAAAATAAATAAATCACTTTTTGATCATTTTTGCCGTTTTTCAATTTTTTGTTTATTTTTTTGTTCATTTGTTCACGATTTTTCTGAGTTTCTGTATTTTTCTACTTGATTTCATCACGTTTTTTTTCTTTCATTTTTGTGATTTTTAAAATGATTTTTGTAGGGTCCCCACAATGATTTTTCGAAGTGAGACCCCCTCCCCCCGAGGTCGAGTGACGTTTTCCACGTCTAATATGGCTTAGTCCCTTATTTTCACATGTGGATTATTTCGAATAATAGATTGACTTATCTCTGCGTGCCTTGTTGGCTGAAGGAGGTAAATCTTACAACTTGGATAAAGGAACGCAAACTTAAAATTTAACAATGTAAAAAATAAAATTTTAAAAATGTTGGAACTCAAGCCGCGCGCGGGACAGCTAATGAACGGCAGTCCCGCCTCGCCAGTGCAACATTTTGTTACCCCCGGGTCCCATTCCGCTTGCTGGCCGTGCCGGGCGCCGATACCCGCCATGCAGGGTCGTATCAGTAGTGTTCATCTCTCTCTGGCACACACACACACACCAACGCACTCACACATACGCACTGAGATGTCAGGCCAGCCCAGTCGCGGTGGCGTGGCCAACAAAACCAACCAGGTAACTGGCTTCTCTAAAGCTAAGAAGAATCTCTCTTCCCCTTTGCCTCTCTCTCTCTCTCTCTCTCTCTCTCTCTCTCTCTCCTCTCTCTCTCTCTCTCTCTCTCTCTCTCTCCTTCTCTCCCCTCTCTTTCACTCTCTTGCTTCCCTGCGCGCATACAGAGCAGAGCAGAGCCACGAGATGGAATGTTGCCTTTTCTAAGTAATATGTTTTAGAGTGAGGTGGCCATAGGCGGTACTCCCCCCTCCCCCCCCCCCTTTGGCTCTCCGTGCGCCGTATTCACCTCGCCAGCACATGATAAATGTATTCGTGTTGTGAACAAGCCGGAGCTGAGGACCGAGCTGCAGTTCAAGACAGGCGATGGCCGCACCGCCAGACTCTTCTTTTCATCTTCTTTCTTTCTCTCTCTCTCTCTCTCTCTCTCTCTCTCTCTCTCTCTCTCTCTCTCTCTCTCTCTCTCTCTCTCTCTCTCTCTCTCTCTCTTGCACTCACTCTTGCTCTCCCCCTCTCACTACTGCTCGCTCTCTCTCTCGCTTGCTCTTCCTCTCACTCGCTCTTTCTTTCTTTTATCTGTCTATGTCCACATCGCGCTATGTATTTACCACCTGCTGCCGCCACCGCATTCCGAACGCTCAACTGACTGCGTTTATTTTCTGATTAACATTACTGTAACACGCCATAATAATTTTGTATCGCACTACGGCAAGCGCAAAAAAACCAAAGCGAATCAGATCTCAATGTTTTACACAGTACGCTTGCACATAAGAATAAGGATGCATTTTCGAATTGTGAAATATCGCCCCCTCGTGGTTTGTTTCTGTTTTTATTTTTATTTTATTTATTTCGTTTTTCTTATTACTATTATTTTATTAGTAACCATCACGTTTCATAAAACGAGGAACCCTTTCAGTCCTTTCAGTTAGCTTGGGCCGCTGCCGCTGTTTCCCAGCTCTCTCTCTCTCTCTCTCTCTCTCTCTCTCTCTCTCTCTCTCTCTCTCTCTTCTTTTTCTCTCTCTCTCTCTCCCCAGCTGTCACCTTTGCCTCTGCACTCGCATGTCGCACGTATATAAACTGGTAAGCTCCTCAATAATCGGTAAAAAGAGACGACCAAAGAGAGGAGAAGAGAGGCGAGGTTGGCATCGAGGGGGGGGGGGGGGGCGAGCGGCGCCCACTGCTCCCCTCTCTTTTCCGCGTGCACCGTAAGTTCGTTCACCGCTCTCTCATTCTCTCTCTCTCCGTCACACTCACACACTCAGGCGCAGGAGAGAGAGAGAGAGAGAGAGAGAGAGAGAGAGAGAGAGAGAGAGAGAGAGAGAGAGAGAGAGAGAGAGGGCTGGACATCTTATGCACACTCACGGCAAGGCCGGCGCGGCGGAGACGTCCACCCGACGGACGACACCTTCTACTCCTGGGCGACAGGTCTTCTCGCTCAGTCGGTCTCTCTCTCTCTCTCTCTCTCTCTCTCTCTCTCTCTCTCTCTCTCTCTCTCTCTCTCTCTCGCTCGCTCTCGCTCTGTCTCTGTTTCTCCCACTCTCTTATTCCCCCTCTACGCGCTGCTCCTATACCTGCCACCAATGCAAAAGTCCCTCTGGGAGATATTATTTGACGACTGCACTATAATATGCATCTCTCCCTTCTCTCCCTCCCCTCTCTCACGCCCGTCCACACACACACACACACACACACACACTCACGCGCTCAGAGATTAAATTGAACCTGTTCGAGCGCTGCTGCGCGCAAATGTCGCCGCCTGCCGGCCTGCCGCACCTGATGGGAACACACCGGGACGAGTTTAATTGGAACAAATGGCAAAAGTAAACCGAGCTGTTCTCCGACTGGCCGAGCGAGGGCCGTGGTGCTTGTCAGTCACTAGCGCCCTCTCACCACCGCAGTCACCTTTTTCCTTTCTCGATTTTAGCGTTTTTCTTTCTTTTTCATTTTTCTGCTACCTTTTCCTCTTCTTCTCTTATATTTACTCTCTTAAAATTTAATAATTTTTAGGCAACCTAGCTAATTTTTAAAATCGCTGGGAAACGTTTGTCAATTGTGTTACGTACGGCCCCATAGGGAGTAATAAATTTGCCGAAGGGATTTTGACAATGTTACCTCTAGTTATAGTGTTTAATCTTTTTAAGTTTACTTTTAAAGCTTCATATTGAAATTAAAACTACAGATTTTCTGTAAAATTGAATTGAAATTTCAACTGCTATGGCAGTAATTGCTCGACTTGTTTTCATTGTTTTCTTTTCTTTCTTTTTCCCCTTTTTCTTAAATTCTTCCTTTGTGCCATATTTCATTGGCCGCGCCGCGCAGTCGGCCGGTCCGTAAAATGCGGCGGTTCCAATAATGACCGCGCCTTCGATCGCCTCTCTCCTTCGATCGCCTGTAGGTACCTCCCACGTGTTAGAAAAAGGGATGGGGGGCAGGGAGGGAGGGGGGGAGGGGAGGTTAAAGAGTGCACGCGGGGAATTTCAGAATGTAGTTTAGTGCAGCCGGACGCACACCGCAGGATCAGGTTTCCTTATGTAGAGTGAGAGGGCACCGTGGAAAGGGGATGCGCATATAACGCCACGCCGCGCCACCGCCTGTGCGAGTTCGACTTTTTAATCCGACTTGTTTCTTGAGCCCGTTCGCGCTGGCTGCTGCGCGGTGCGCGCGCCGGTGGGCCCCGTTCGTCCTCTCCGCCGCGCATACTCCAAGGACCCCCCCCCCCCCCCTCTCTCTCTGCGTGCCATCAGGAGGAGGAGCAGTAGGGGTAGATAGATATGTCAACAATTGATCGAAACGTAAACAAAGATGAAAGGCTGTGGCGTGGAGACACGGGGCGCGCGCGCGCGCGATGCCTGCCTGTCCCTTGGGATGAAAGGGGTGGCTGGCATACCGCCCCGCCTCGCCCCGCCCCACCACGCCCCGCCCCGCCCCGCCCCGCCACGCCCCGCCACGCCCCGCCACGCCCCGCCCCGCCACGCTTACGCCGTTTACGATCGGATTCGCCCAGAGTCAACAGACAAACAATCCTATCCTATACGGGGCTGGGATGCTCGAGGCGCGGGTCTGTGCTCTGCTAGGCGAGCACGCCTCTCTCTCTCTCTCTCTCTCTTTCTCTCTCTGTCTCTCTCTCTCCTGCGGGATACGCAAAAGCAGCGTAATGAGCTCATCCTGTATATAACAGCCACACACAGAGTTAGAAGCGACTCCTTTGTGGAGGCAGCCAGCGTCAACAAAGAAAAGATAACCCGTCCACCACCCTCTCCTTCCCCCCAGACCTCCCTCTACCCCCACCCCTCCCACCCCCTCCCTCATCCACCGCTTTGTCGGCGAGCTCTTTCCGTCTCCCAAACGATTCGCTACTGCATAGCCCCCGAATGAGTGTTTGTCCAAGCTGTTAGCTAATAAAACCGGGGGCATCCTTTGGCTTCCCCGGTCTCGCTCTCTCTCTCTCTCTCTCTCTCTCTCTCTCTGTCTCCCTACCGTCTCTCTCTTTCTCCTCAAATTCGTTATTCGCGTAATTCGCGGAGTGAGCCCGGCGTGGCGCTTTGTCGCCGACATGCAGATGTCACGGCAGGCCGGGCGTGTCCCGCTGAGCCGTCCCGTCCACTGGAGCGGCGCGCCCGGCCCGGCTCTCGCGCCTCCCGTCCTTGTTGCACCTACAGCGGCATGGTATGCCGGCCATGGTAGTCCGCCCCCTGGGCTATACCATTACCGCCACGAGGATTTTTTTCGATTGCTCGGTGTGGCTCTCCTAATAATTTCTTGCGATCGGGATTCACAACTGAAGAAATTAGTTTTTTTTTGTAGATCGTAGAGCTATCGCGTGACCTTGTGCGTGACCTTGGAGCCGAGATCTCGAAGGTCAAAGTTCAAAGGTCAGGCCTCCACGAAATTTTCGAATTTTGAATTTTCGACCATTGCATTAGATAGAGAAAAGCCGTACAATTTTTTAATTTGGCTACATTTGGGGGTCTCAGAGCACCGGAAATGGTCCAAAAATGCGTTCAAACTTTTATTTTTGAAAATTTTCATAGCCACCATTTTGACGGATTTTTTTTGAGCCCAGCACGATGTTCCTGACCATATTTACCAACTTTTTTGTGTCGGTACTTTTTTTTTACCTAGCATGGTTTTCGAGTTATATGAGCTCAAAAATTGGTCTGCACGGGTTCAAAAATGGACCAAAAGTCTGGCCAGCCCAAACGGCTCGGCCGATCGACACCAAATTTATAGGGAAGGTGCGTGCCGGTACGAAGAGTGTTCACGCGTTTTCCGCTCGTTGTGCGATGAAAACTTTCCGAGTTATGACCGTTCAAAAATTTGAACGTTCAAAATTTCGGACTGCTCTAGCGGGCAAACGGTTTGAGCCACAGTGGTCGGACTGAAGGTGGACACTAGAGCCAGAAAGAGCTACAAAAAGGGCCCATAACGATTTGTTGAGACTAACAAAAAGTGTGTTCAAATGGTGTTCAAAGTTGAACATTTTACACTTTGCTGTAACTTTTGAACAAGTAGTCGGATCGTTACCAAATTTTGATGGCGTGTAGATTTTGATGCGCCCGTCATTTTTTGTCCTGGTGTAAGACACTCTAAAATTGGTCTAAATGCGCCAAAATGCGAGTGTTCCACTTTGAATTATGGTTTTTTAGTCTTTTATTTGTGATTGGATGGTCGCACGTCAAATCCGGTTATACCGTTTTGTTCGTCTCGTCGAGATCTACACAATGGAAAAAAGATGATCTCTCTAGCTCAATTAGGTAAAAAGTTATGGCGTTGTAAAAAATGAACTTATAATGCAATGCGGGTTTGCCTACCCACTGGTTTGCAGGCGCTCGGATCTCGCTTAGCGAAGTCAAGCAGCAGGGCCCCTGACACGAATTTGTATGGGTGACCGGTGGGCCCGAGGCTCGACTGAGGGCTTTTGCTCAGGACAGGGGGCCCACTCTTAACAAGAAGTGGTACGAAAAGGGGGCATAACGATTTGTTGGAACTAACAGAAAGTGTGCTCAAAAGGTGTTCAAAGTTGAACATTACAAACTTTGCTGTAACTTTTGAACAAGTAGTCGGATCGTTACCAAAGTTTTAATGGTATGTAGATTTTGATGCGCCCGTCATTTTTTGTCATGGTGTATAACATTCCAAAATTGGTCTAAATGCGCCAAAATGCGAGTGTTCTACTTTGAATTGTGGTTTTTGAGTCTTTTATTTGTGAACGGAGTGTCGCATGTCACATCCGGTTACACTTTTTTGTTCGTCTCGTCGAGATCTACACAATGGAAAAAAGATGAGCTCTGTAGCTCAATTAGGTAAAGAGTTATGCTGTCGTCAAAAAATGAACTTATAATGCAATGCGGGTTTGCCTACCCACTGGTTTGCAGGCGCTCGGATCTCGCTTAGCGAAGTCAAGCAGCAGGGCCCTGACACGAATCTGTATGGGTGACCGCTGGTTTCGAGGCTCGACCGAGGGCTTTTGCTCAGGACAGGGGGGCCACTCTTACCATGAAGTGGTACGAAAAGGGGGCATAACGATTTATTGGGACTAACAGAAAGTGTGCCCAAAAGGTGTTCAAAGTTGAACATTATAAACTTTGCTGTAACTTTTGAACAAGTAGTCGGATCGTTACCAAATTTTGATGGCTTGTAGATTTTGATGCGCCCGTCATTTATTGTATGGTGTAAAACACTCTAAACACTGTAAAATCGGTCTAGATGTGCCAAAATGCGAGTGTTCCACTTTGATTTATGGTTTCTTAGTCTTTTATTTGTGATTGGATGGTCGCACGTCAAATCACGTTACACCGTTTTGTTCGTCTCGTCGAGATCTACAAAATGCAAAAAAGGGGATCTCTCTAGCTCAATTAGGTAAAAAGTTATGGCGTCGCACAAAAATGCACTTTTCATGCAATGCGGGTTTGCCTACCGACTGGTTTGCAGGCGCTCTGATGTCGCTTAGCGAAGTCAAGCAGCAGTGCCCCTAACACGAATTTGTATGGGTGACCGAAAGTCCCAAGGCTCGACTAAGGGCTAATACTCGTCACTGGGAGCTCACAGCTCCGCCTCATCGCTGCACTAAGAGCCTGTAACACGTCACTGGAGGCCACAGCCATTCTTACTGGCTCAACAAGAGGGCTTATAAGCTCGTCACTGGGGGGCTAAGCCTGAAGGCTCGACTAATCCACCCCGTCACTTCACACTGCTGGGGGGCTTAAATATCCCTCAAACCGGTACCGCTGGTGAATGCTCGCCCCACTGGTGGTGGCTGGAGTACCCCGCCGCGCTTTCAGTACACATACTTGATTAATCCGCCCTGTCACTCTGCTGAGGGTGGGGGGAAGGGGCTCCAATTTCTTTAAACCAACCTCGCTGGTAAAGGCTCGATTACTGGTGCAATTATACAGGCTCAACTAATCCAACCGGTCGCACTGCGGGGGAAAAGGGGAAGGGGGGGGGCAGAGGTTCGAATATCTTCTAAACCAACTTCGCTGTTGAAGGCTCGATTACCCCGCCTCGCCCCGCTGGTGGTGCCTCGATTACCCCGCCGCCCTTTAATTAATTAGCCTTGATTAATCCACCTCTTCATACTTCAGGAGTGGGGGGGCTCGAATATTGCCCAAAACCACCTAGCTGGTAGAGGCTCGATTACCCCGCCTTGCCCCGCTGGTGGTGGCCCGATTACCCCGCCGCCCTCCGATTTTTAAGGCTTGATTAACCGACCCCTTCGCACTCCAGGAGGGTAGAAGGGGGTGCCTCAATTATTGCCCGAAACCACCTAGCTGGTAGAGGCTCGATTACCCAGCCTTGCCCAGCTGGTGGTGGCTCGATTACCCCGCCGCCCTCCGATTATTAGGGCTTGAATAATCCACCCCTTCACACTCCTGGAGGGAAAAGAGCTCGAATATTGCCCGAAACCAACTATGCTGGTGCAGGCTCGATTACCCTCCTGCCTCGCTCCGCTGGTGGTGCCTCGATTACCCCGCCACCCTTTAATTATTTAGGCTTGATTAATATACCTCTTCACAGTCCGAGGTGGGGGGGCTCGAATATTCCCCAAAACCACCTTCCCGTTGGTGGCTCGATTAAACCCGCCTCGCCCTGCTGGGGGTTGCTCGATTACCCCGCCGCGCTTCAGTTGAACAGGCTTGATTAACGCACACCGTCACAAGCCCGGGGAAAGGAGGAGGAGGCTAGAATATATTCTAAACCGACCTCGCTGCTGAAGGCTCGATTACCCCGCCTCTGCCTGCTGGTCGTGGCTGGATTTCCACACCCCGCGATTCAATGATACAGGCTCGATTAATCTACCCCGTCCTACTGCTGGTGGGAGAGGGGCTCGAATATCCCCAAAACCCACCTCGCTGGTGAATGCTCGATTACACCACCTTACACCGTCGGTCGTGGGGCTCGATAAATCCGACCTGTCACACTGCTGGGGAGGGGACCCTCCTCCCTGGTAAAAGCTTGACTACCCCGCCTCGCCCTGTTGGTCATACAGGGCTCGATTAACCCGCCCCGAAGAGACTGTTCCATAGGAAGAAAGGGAGAGAAGCCCGGCCTGACTAACGTTGAAAAATGATTGAAAGGGTTATTCGGGAGGGGAGGGGGGAAGGGAAGGGAATCGTGTGAACGTGGCTCGATTACCCCGCACCTCCCCGCTGATCGCGACTCGATTACCCAGCAGCCATCCGCTGATAGCGGCTCGATTAGCCCGCAGCCCCCGGCTGATAGTGGCTCGATTACCCAGCAGCCCCATGCTGTTCGTGGCTCGATTACCCCGCACCTCCCCGCTGATCACGACTCGACTACCCAGCAGCCATACGCTGTTAGTGGCTCGATTAACCCGCAGCGCCCCGCTGATCGTCGCTCCATTACCCCGCAGCCCCCTGCTGATCGTACCTCGATTTACCCGCAGCCCTCCGCTGATCGTGGCTCGATTACCCAGCAGCCATACGCTGATAGTGGCTCGATTAACCCGCAGCGCCCCGCTGATCGTGGCTCGATTACCCCGCAGCCCCCTGCTGATCGTACCTCGATTTACCCGCAGCCCTCCGCTGATCGTGGCTCGATTAACCCGCAGCCCCCTGCTGATCGCGGCTCGATTACCCAGCAGCCCCCCGCTGATCGTGGCTCGATTACCCCGAACCTCCCCGCTGGTCGTGGCTCGATTACCCTATGCAGCTCCCTGCTGAAAACAGGTAATTCGGGAAAGGAGAAAGGCGGGGGAGAGAGTCGTGGGACCAGAAAGAGGGGTTGCACACCAGACCATAGGTTTGTGGCCTAACCCTTCCCGCCTGGCCTGTCTAGTGCTCCATGAGAGCGACGAGGACAGAGGTATGAAAGCGATCTTCGGAATCACTCGCGGCAGCCGGGCCGGGGCCGGGCCGGGGCCGGGCCGGGGCCGGGCCGGGGCCGGGCCGGCCTCTATCAGGACTTGTTTCCTTACGGAGGTGTCGGGCGAACAAGGAGGGGGAGAGAGAGAGAGAGAGAGAGAGAGAGAGAGAGAGAGAGAGAGAGAGAGAGAGAGAGAGCGGGGGAAAGAGGGACGGGGATGGGAGATGGTAATCGCGGCTGCAGCATGTTGCCATCCTCGCGTCTGTCAAGTCGTGCCGAAAGTGCAGGAGAGGAGCGTGTCGCTTCAGTTTGACACCAATGTGCACGATATTCACACACTGTACTTGTCAAGTGTTCAAATAGTACACATTTACAAGTCGCGTCGAACGCTTTTTGATGTTAAGTTAAAAAAATACCATAAGCGTATTACACCGAAGCAGAACAAACACTTTAGTTGGACGCATTCTGGTGCATGCATGGCCCAGCATAATGGTCCAAAACTTGGTGCCCTGCGGGCTGTTAAAGTATCAACATGTGTTCACTTGTAAATGTGTGTCAGTTGAAGAATGTTACACTGTGAAACCAAGTGTGCAACTGCTAAACACTTGTAAGTGTGCAACTCTCAGTTTTACATGTACAAGTGTTCAACCCCGAGTTGAGCAATTGCGAGTGTTACACTCGCTAATTTTACACTTGTAAGTGTTAAACCCGACAGTTACACACTTGGCAGCGTTCAACAAAGAGAGTGTTGTCCGGCGCAGTTGAACACTTGCCGCTGCACAACTGCGGTGTCGAACACTATCAATTGCACAGCCGCGGAGTTGAGCAGTTACAATCGCAGGTCTGTTGAGTTATTGAACACTTTCACATGATAAACATGGAGCCGCACACTTCAAGTGTGGAACAGTTGCACACTTGGTTCAACAGCAGTGTAATTACAGTTTATACGATTCTGTTTTCAAGTTTTGTCTTCAACCGAAAGTATTTTGTGTCGACCGCCAGCCGGGCAGTGAGATGGACCGGGGCCAGGGGGGTGAGTCGTCCCATTTGACTGATGCTCGGCTAAGTGCCCCGCCCCGCGCCGGTCGCGCATCGCGTCGATACGACCGGAAGCTATCGAGAGCTGCGAGAGCTCCGGAGGGTCTGGGCGCCCCGCAGAGCGGGCGCCTTCCGCCTGCAGCATGTAGTGAGGCTTAGAGGCTCGCGGGCGGGAGGATCGGAATCATTTGTTTTCTCTCCAAACAGGACACAAATCCGGACGAGAGGGGAGTAACTGACGCCAAAATGGTTATTGTCAGTGGTTTGGTAGAAGGGAGAGTGGGACAGAAACTGGTCGTGCAGTATAGGACACTGAACTAACACTGTGTCGAGCATGTTGGATGCGCGCGCTATAGAGTTGTACTCAACAGCAATGACATTTGCGTTGGGGTAGGGGGTGGGGCAACAATATATAAAATACACGCTTCTTCACTTTGAAGAAGATACTCGTAAAGGCCCTGTGCGGGTCTCTCGCGGGCCGCGTATACAGGCCTGTGCGACTGTTAAAAATCATTGGTAGTTGACAATTATCGAAAATAAGCGGGATTGGGTCGATTCCAATTATTGGTAATTGACAGTCGATAACTCCTTCGATTAACTGACCAAACTCGATTAATCCAAAGAAATCGATTATGTGCTCAAATAATTTATTTTCTATTTAATTGGCGTCCGCAATTAATTTTTATTTTCGATTAATTGGCGTCCTCAATTGGTTTTTGTTTTCGATTATCCCTAAGGTCCCTAGGGCTCAATCTCGATTATTTTCGATAATTGTCAACTACCAATGATTTTTAACAATCGCAGTGGCCCGCGACAGACCCGCACAGGGCCCTGCGGTTGCGGATTGGATCCAACCCAGTCAACGCAACCTGGTTCTAAACACCTCCCTGGTATGACACTGTTGGGATGTGGTCGGATGTGGGACATCCCAGTTTCCACCAGGTTACTCTAGTTGAGTGGAACCACTCAATCAATATCGGCCTTTTCTGGTTTTAGATTGTTTAATGCCCATAAGCCCGTAAAAAAACTCTGTGTGTGTGTGTGTGTGTGTGTAAGTGTGTGTGTGTGTCAGTATGCAGCGATCCAGCGTATGAATTCGACAATACACGCGTGTCCAGCATCCACACCCCTTTGAGCCCGCGGACGGCGCGCGCCCCAATCTACTCCATCCCACCCCACCCCACCCCGCCCCACCCCGCCCCACCCCGGGCCGCGCTCGCCGTCACAAAGCGAAGCCCCGGACACAACAAACAGACTCGCGGGATGGCCACTGATTTCGCAATATGAGCAGCGGGTGGCGGGAGGGGCGGGGGTGGGAGAAAGAGGGCGGAGTGAGAGAGAAAGAGAGAGTGAGGGGCGCGTGCAACAGCTAGGGAGACCACCCGGCCCAGCCAAGACAAGTGTTGATTTAGCTGAGCTGCACAACCCGCGCACTCACACTTGTGTGGGGCTGTGAAGTCCTGTTGTTCTCTCACTGGAAATCCAAGTGAACGACTGTGTCGCTCTTTTACAGATGAGTGAATGTATTCGCTCACTTGCAGGTGAATGAAAACTATTTACTCACTTGCAGATGTTTGTTTGAACACTCGCTCAATTGCAGCTATACGCGGAGAAGAATTTTATTAGCGCACTTAAGTATACGAATTTTTATTCGCTCATCTACAAGTGAGCCAAATTTTATTTTCACACCTTATTGAAATGCTTCAAATGAGCGAATAAATTTACTCATCTGTAAGTGTGCTGATTGGTCTGCCGGACGACAGAAAGCGACGCTGCAGGTTTATGCGACGATTGGTCTCGTTCTGCTGTTTTCCCGGAGGGTGATTCCGCACTGTGGTTGTGTCTCTCTGTCTTTGCACTCTAAAAGTCTAGGGACATTTCCTATAGACGTTCTTGTTCTCAGATTCAGTGACAAATAATTACTAAAAGTGTTGTACAATTTCGTTGACGACCGTGGACTGTTTGGCAGCAGTTTTTCCACAAACATTTTAAAACGTGATCAACTAAGGATAAATGAAAATTGTGTCGCAATTATACACAAAATTTTTCCATAACTGCGTACAAATTGTCCAATATGTGTATGCAAATTTGTTACCAGCTCTGGCCATGTGCAAAATTGTTCTTAGAAAAGTCCATATATGGACTGCAGGTTGATGCGACGATAGGGGTCCGTTCTGCTGTCCGGTAGGGTGATTCCGCACAGTGGTTGCGTGTCTCTCTATCCACTGCAAACCCTGGAATCCAATTTCTCACCCAAAATGGGAGAGGACACTTTTCCGTACTAAATTAGAGTGAGAATTTTTAACCTCACTCTTTTCGAGCGAGATTTTTCTGAGCCTCGCTCTACTTGAGTAAGGATTTTTTAACCTCACTTAATTTGAGCACGAATTCTCACTTTATTTGGGCGAGGTCTCAAAATTCTTTCTCAAAAAGGGCGAGGAAAAAAATTCTTACTCTCCAGAGAGTAATAAAATTGCCCTCAAATTCTCACTCGTATGGGGGCGAGAATTATGACTCGTAGATTTTCAGTGTCGTTGTCGCACTCATGGGGCTCGACCATAAGGAGCGAGAGAGAGAGAGAGAGAGAGAGAGAGAGAGAGAGAGAGAGAGAGAGAGAGAGAGGACACCATACCAAACCGCCGTTCAACCCTGCAGGTGTGGTAGATAGCATATGATCAATTATATTCGCACCAATTTGTGCGCTGTGCACAAGATTAACTAATTGCACCAATGGTGCACATAGGGGACACTGGTAATTCTCACGAATTAGTTCGGGGGATCGAAGGAACGCTATCTGCACCAAAGAGTCTTTAGATGAAGCATTTGGGCAGATAGCACTGTGAACTATAGTCGCACAAATTGGTGCACCGTCTGAAGGACCACTATTCGCACCAACCAGCCTCTAGAAGAGGCACTTGGGGTGGATAGCACTGTCAAGTACAGCCGCACAAATTGGTGCACCGTCTGAAGGACCACTATTCGCACCAACAAGGCCCTACCGTTGTTCAATAGGGAATGAGCATTAATTCTGACACATGTTGGGAAGGGGTGTTAGCAAAAGTTGGTGGACGCGAAACGGTTTCCTCCCGCTCCAGAGAATGAAAAACGATGAAATTATTTGACGAGTGAAATATTCAGTTAATTCAAAAAATAATAAAAAATAACCAGCAACTTACGCTCATTAATTAAGTTTAAATAACTAGTTAATTATGAAGCGAGGTAGTGAGTATTGGGGACGAATACCTAACCCTTACGTTTGTGCACAAATTCGGCGAATACCCACACCCACCTGAGCGCACAAATCAGCGGGGAGAGAGGTTGTGAGGCGGTTAGGACGCATATCAAAGGCGTCCTCGATGCACAAATTTGTGCGCCCACGACAGCAACGGATATGCGCACAAATTTTTATATATATATAATATAAAATATATATAATATTATATATATATATATATATATATATATATATATATATATATATATATATATATATATATATATATATATATATACGGCCTGGCGGGGGGTCGGATTGGTGCGAATAGCGGTGAAAAACGTATGCACAAATTGGTGCGAGTATCCACTTCGATAGCATATAGCTCAGCCACCACATTGCGGGGCCGTGCCTTCTTCTTCCCTCGGGGGTGTGTTGTATGTGGCAATAATATCCCTCCCCGTGCCCGGCCTTGGCTGTCCAGCCGGCTGCTGCTGCTGCTGCTGCTATGACAGAGATGAGGAGCTGCTAAAGTTTTTGCGCAACGCCTCGCGAAGGCCAGGCGTGCCAGACCAAGCCGCTGCTCACGCTGTTGAAACCCTTTGTGACGGCGAGGAGCATCTCCCAGCGGACTCACAAAGCTAGCGGAGCACCTCGGGCGGGGCGGGGCGGGGCGGGGCGGGGCGGGGCGGGGCGGGGCGGGGCGGGGCGGGGCGGGGCGGGGCGGGGCGGGGCGGCTCTGCGTCGGAGCACATATGACAGACAGTCGTGCAGGCAGGGCGGGGTGGCCCGGCAGACACAAGGCGTGCACAGGACCCCCTCCGCTGTCCCTCCCCACACCGCCAGCTCCTGCGCGGCGCATGCTGTGCGATGCTGTGCAGTCAAATGCTCCCGCCACCTCTCATACTGTCTCGCAGGCACGCGGGCAGAGAAATTACAAAATCGTATATTTTCTACAGTTCGTTATTTTGCATTTTGACGTCGGCATTAAAATTTAAGAAAAACGAAGAAAAAATGAAGACTTATAAACCCACTTCTGCTTAAAACAAGGGGGAAATGACTCTAAATTTTTAACGTTCAAATTTTGGAAAGATGTGAATTTTTAATAATTTTTTACTGAATTTTTCTGAATTACGAGGTGTAGAAACATTTTAGAGTTGTTTATCCCGCCCCTCGGTTTAATTTTTTACTGAATTTTCCTGAATTTTTCTGAATTACTAGGTGTATAAACATTTCAGAGTTGTTTATCCCGCCCCTCGGTTTAAAAGAAGTTACATATTCATATACTTTGACAAGGCATACGCCACGCGGTCTCAACGTTTTACCATTTATGGGAGCGCACTGCGCTTGTGCAGGGAGTCATTCCATGTTTTATGAGCATTTCCTGCGGCCCTGGCAAAAGTCTTGTTCCCCGACTCGGTCCGCCGCGCCGGCCCGGCCCAGGGGTAACCTGACCTCGGACCCGGCTAGGAGGGAGGCGGCGGGGGTGGGTCAACGACTAGCAGATGTGCCCACCCCACCCCGCCCCGCCCCGCCCCACCCCGCCCCGCCCCGCCCCGCCCCGCCCCCAGGCGGCCCAGCCTGCCGGCCCCGCCCCGCGCAGCCTGCCTGCGCCGCTGTGCGACAAAAGCTTTCGGTAATTAAACCTGTTGTCCTCGCAATCAGCAAGGCGGTGAGGTGCGCCGCGGGGGGGCGACCGGGTCACACTCTCTTTAGTCGTGTGAAATTATAAATCCATTACGAGCTACACTGTTAAATTAAGTGTTCATGGTAAAAACAATGTCTGATTTTTTTTTTTTAGAAAAAAGGGAAAATTTTGAGGTACATCCTCATTTTGAGGAGAAACTCCTCAAAATCTGAGGAGTTCTGAGGGACTCCCTCAAAATTTTCCCCTTTCCCTCAAAAATCAGACATGGTTTTTACCGTGTTTAAACCTTTCACTGCAAAACCTGGAATCCAATATCTCACCCAAAATGGGAGAGGACACGTTTCCATGCTACATTGGAGTGAGAATTTTTAAGCCTCACTCTTTTCCAGCGAGATATTTTTTAGCCTCGCTCTATTAGGGTAAGGATTTTTTAACCTCACTTGATTTGAGCACGAATTCTCACCTTATAAGGGCGTGGTCTGAAAATTCTTTCTCAAAAAGGGGCGAGGAAAAAAATTCTTACTCTCCAGAGAGTAATAAAATTGCCCTCAAATTCTCACTCGTAAGGGGGCGAGAATTATGACTCGTAGATTTTCAGTGTTCACACTTAAAAGAGTGCAATTGTCATTTAAACACTTGCAAGTGTGCCACTCACTTTTGTGCACTTGAAAGGGTGCAAATCGATAGTTGTGCACTTGGAATAAGTGTTTAGATACTCAATTGCACTCTTCAGCAGCCTTTGTTTCCAAGATATTTTGGAAAAAGGAAAAAAAAACAACAACAAGATTAGGACGATTCCCAAGACATTGCTCGTGGTTTACAAGACGTCGCCTTGAAAAAAAAAATAGTAATATTAAGACGTCGTCTTGAAAAATTGCAATAATTTTAAGACGTTGTCTTGAAAAATGACAGGGGCATGTCTTGCGAATCGTCTTGGTTTTCAGAGTGACATCAGAAAGATCATGTCTTTTTTTCTTTCCAAAACGTCTTGAAAACCGTATACCGTATACGATCTGTTAAAACTTCTAATGCGGGAAACTATAATTGAACCATGAGAGCAGCTATTTGCACTGAGAATTTTGCCTCCGCGACATGAGCGGTGTGTGCCTCACCGTTTACTCAGAACCTTTTTATTTATTTATTTAATTCCCTTTTTTTTTGTTCCACACTGACCTTGCCGAGGCATCATATCTTCTCGCGCGCCCCCCCCCCCCCTCTCTCTCTCTCTCTCTCTCTCTCTCTCTCTCTCTCTCTCTCTCTCTCTCTCTCTCTCTCTCTCTCTCTCTCTCTCTCATCAGAGACAGCCTGATGCCACACGGCTCTCCCCGCACAGCGCGTCTCTTGTCCGTGGCTTACACACAACGGCCGTATTGTCCATGCCCTGTCGGTTCCCAGCGCGCGCCTCAACCGATGCCGCCCGCCGTTCAAGAGTGTTTCGTATCATCCAGAGCCTTATATTCACTCCGCGATACTTGGACTCTTTATCGTCCAGTTCTGCCTGCTCGCGAATTTATTTTAGCCAAGTATGCAGCCTGGGGTTGAGTGACCATGGCGTCGACCAGTGTTTGCCAGATATGTAGGAAAATACCCGCATGAATACACGGCGCGGTGGAGAGACAGACTGGTTCAGCCGAAAAATATTACATCTCTCTGCTAATTTTTCCCTGATAAAGCTACCTGCGTTTGCTGGACTAGATCACAGATCAGGTGTTTCCCAGTACGGCAAAAAAAAAAAACTGCTAAGTCAGCCAATATTTTACCTAGTGCCAAATACGTCTTTTTCTATGCATGTGCATGTATGTATCTCCGTATGCCCACTCATGTGTGCACAGCAGAAGGCAGGTGGAGGGTGCCTCTAAGAAGTGTGGTTCTTGGGAATTTTCGCCCATTTAGCGGCACTGATGGAATCAAACAGGACGTGATGGGAGGTAAGCCACGAAATGATGAGTCTGACCCGGTGGTCCGAAATGGCAAGGTTGTGAGTGAGAGAGAGAGAGAGGAGAGAACTAACTGTGTGGTGCTTATCTCAACTCCAGCTTCTGTCTCTTTCTCGACCTAGCATTTAGAAGGCGAAAGAATACAAACAACGCACGGCAGCGATTGGTGGATGCCTATGAGGGGGAGTGAGGGGGAGGGGGGGGGGTGTATAAAAGACTGAGACAGACTAGTACTGACTCTGAGACACGACGCAGGCGCGCCCGCTGAGCGATGTACGGGTGAGAGAGAGAGAGAGAGAGAGAGAGAGAGAGAGAGAGAGAGAGAGAGAGAGAGAGAGAGAGAGGATGGGAGAGAAGGGGGAGAGGGAAGAGAGGGGAGAAGAAATAAAAAGCAGGACTGGGAGTGGGGGCTGCTGCTGCTGCAGCCTATGGCATGCAGAGAGGAAGAAGAAACAATCGCTCTCGAGTCCTTTATGGCGAACAGAACAGAGCGCAGGCCCTTGGGGCGGGGCGGGGCGGGGCGGGGCGCGGGGGTGGCGCAGGCCTGGCTGGCTCTGTTATGTTTGCAACGGCGGAGCTGGCCGGGCGGGGCGGGGCGGGCGTGGTGGCTGGCGCGATGAGAACACTGCACAGCAGTGCTAGTGTCTGGGCCCCACAGAAACTATCTTGGTCCAGACTATTCACCCGAACAAAAGCCCCTGGCACCCGCACCACGCCACTGTACACAGAGAGAGACAGTGAGAGTGTGTGAGAGAGCGAGCGAGAGAGAGAGAGAGAGAGAGAGAGAGAGAGAGAGAGAGAGAGAGAGAGAGACGGATACACACGCACGCACGCACACGCCGAGGCAGGCACTTTTCGTAGACGGCGCGGGCTTACGCGGCGCGAACTTTTGGTTTGCCGGTGTCATTATCAGCAGCACTATTACGAGCTGGTGTGCGCCGAGTGGTCTCTCCAGCACTGTGCGCGCGTGCATACGGACTGCACAATGTGGAGAGGGTTTCGGAAAGGGGCCGTAAGGCTCTCACTCTCTCTCTCTCTCTCCCTCTCTGTGTCTCTCTCTCAGGCACACACATTGTGAAAAAAACTATTCGTAAATTTACGACTTGTTTCGTAATTTGTGATTTCGACACATTGTTGTAAATTTACGAGCGCAGTCCTAAATTTACGACAGTAAATTCGTTATCGTGAAAGGAAACTAGGTCAACAGATGGTGTATAAAAATTTTTTGAGACAATACATCTGGAAGTTGTAACTTTACGACATTTCTCTGCGAAACTCAAGTGTCGTACAATACTGCAGTAGAAAGTGTAGGACCTGGTGTGTCCTGCAGTACTCTTTAAACTTTCTACAAAAAAATTTTTTCGTAGAATAAAAAGAATTATTTGCAACCGTAATTTACAATAAATTTTCTTGTATTACAAAATGTTTGTCTTTGTACTACAAGGAATTTTCTTCGTATTTCAATGATTTTTCTTTGTATTACAAGGAAAATTTTGCTTTGTATTGGCTTTGTATTACAATTGCACACAATTCTTTGTAATGCAAGGAATTTTCTTTGTAAGAAGTTGAGAGTGTAAAAAGCTTGAGACGCGCGGTGTGCCCTGCAGTAAAGAAGTGTAGGACACTCTGTGTCCGACATATGGTGTCCTATACACAAACAAATGTAGGACACACCGGAAACTCACACGTTTTAGTGCAGGACACGACACACCGGGTCCTACACTTTTTTTTTACTGCAGGACCATTGGTCCTGCACCTTTTGTAGTGCAGTATTGTACGACACTTTTGCGAGTTTGCAGAGTTATCATGGAAAACGTTCCCGTAACCCTTCCGGATATTTTTCACAGTGCACACAGACGGACAGACCACTCCCGGCCGTGCAGCCTTGGAGCGGACGGAGGGCAGCTGAGAGGGCCGTAAGCTGTGAGAACAATGTTGCAGAGGTTCGTTCGCCCGGGGCTCGCTACCCGCGGGGCTGTGGCTGCAGAGGGTGGAAGTAAGTGTTAACGTTTTTCTCTGTCTGTTCTCCTTAGGCCCTCGCGCTGACAAACATGTGTGTGACTGTGGCGGGCAGCTCACCCCCCCCCCTTACCCCCTCCCCCTCACCCCTCAGCCCCATGGGGATCAGAGGCTCCTTCCCTGAAAACAGCTGGTGCGGTGATTCTTCCGGCCCGGCCCGCCCCGCCCCGCCCCGCCCTGCCCGGTCGCTACCGGGGGCGTGCCTGCCTGCCTGGCCTGCTGGCCCAGCCTGGCCCCCGGGCGGCTAGGCGGCGGCCTGGGGCCTGGGACCCCGGACCGCCGCCTTTTAGCACCGCCTGCTCGTTATTGCAGCCGGCACAAAAGCGGGAAAATGATTTCTTGATTTGCCTTGATTTGCACAGTTGTGCGCGGCACGATAAATCTCTCTCTCTCTCTCTCTCTCTCTCTCTCTCTCTCTCTCTCTCTCTCTCTCTCTCTCTCTCTCTCTCTCGTGATGAGAAGAGCCCAACAGACGGTGTTGCAACAATACGGAATAATTTTTCAAAAACTATTTATGCACTGACATGTGTTTCTTATTCTCAACAATTACTAGGATATTCAGCTATTCAAGAATGAGCCAAACTCTCGCGTAAAGCACAAGAAAAACATATACATAAATAAAAGTAAGGAAACGGGTTGGTATAATTTTTTCAAAAGAGTGATCCTTGGGTGAGAGTGAGTAAGACAGAGAGTGAGATGTGTGGGGAAGCTTCCTGCCTGCCGGCCGGACAGTGCGCTGGCGCGGGGGCGGGGCGGGGCGGGGCGGGGGCGGGGCGGGGGCGGTAGCGTCTGGTGACTGGCACACACATGTGGGTACGCGGTCTGACTCGAACAGCGCCCCATTGTAGTCCAGATGTGCACAATCCCAGCCCAGTGCCCTCCCCCAACACACACACACACACACACACACACACACACACACACACACACACACACACACACACAAGGAGCGGAGAGCAGTCAGCAAGACTTCTTCTTCTCTCCTCACCAGGGAAAATTGACACTGTTATTGTCAGAAACAGGAAACATCATTTGTGGGAGACGCAACAGGCTGAGTGTGTGCGTGAAAGAGAGAGAGAGAGAAAGAGAGAGAGAGAGATAGACAGACAGAGAGGTGGGTGCATGCATGTGTCACAGGGTCGTCGTCTTCCGTCTTCCTTTAATGTACCGGCCTAAAAAGTCAGAGAAAATATTTTTTTCCTTTTCCCATAATCCTTACAGAACACCCCTTCGTTACTCTTTCTCTCGCAGATGCGCCCCCTCACCCCCACCCCTCATAAAAAAAGTAAAACAGATAAAAGAAATACGTGACTTAGTGTTTATGTAGCTCACCGCCAGAGGGCGTAAGTGGTAGTCTGGTTCCGACTGACCACGCGTTGATATCACCCGGAGACTTAAACGGTTTAGCGCGGGCCGCGTGCTCCTGGGGGGTGGGGGAGGGGCAGGGCACAGTGACAGTGAGCCCCAGAAGTTCGCGGACGGAATAAAGACAATCGTCCGAGGAGGCAACCACTCCCCATCCTCGTGTACATACTACTGATTTCACAAGATTTTTCCCAGGTTTTGTGAGATTTCTTCGATATTTCACAAGATTTCTCTCAGATTGAGATTTTACAAGATTTCGTGAGATTGCCCTGTTAGATTTCCGCGATGATTTCATCTCTGATGATTTCATTGCGATTTCTGAACATTTTACCCTGGGTTTATTGCACACAGGATTTCACGAGTGGTTGCTCCCTGTTCGCAATCGTCCAAACCGCGATGGTGTCCTGCACAGGCCACGTGCCCACCTGCTACTGTAGTTGTTTAGGTTTATAGGGAAAATTTCACGGATACGTTTTTCTTCTCTTATTGCTTTTTTTTTTTACCGTGCGTCGGTGTCACGCCGGTCGTGACTCGGAGCGTCATTTCTCGACGGAGATCATCACTTTTCAGGGCGACGCGCGTGACTTCACTCACGGTGTCAAAACGCGACCGATAACGACCTGTTCTTTGTGTTATTTACCAAACGTTACGATCCGCTCGCAACCGCGCGACAAGGTTCGCACGTGATAAGCCTTCCCGGCAAAAGAAAAAAAGAAAAAAAAAGAACAAGAATCGGTTTTTCGCAATGCGAAAAATAAATTCTCCGTGTAAGTCGCTCTGCAAGGGTGATTCCGCACAGGGTTTCATAGTGCATATACTCCCTCTTGCTCCTTGTGGTCGGGTCCCCACGAGTGCGACAAGGACAGAGACACGGAACCACTGTGCGGAATCACCCTGCCCGTCCTGTAGACGCCGCGAGGAGGAGGAGAAGAACATCACGACGTTTCTTGTGCGTGTTTCAGGTTCGCACACCGTGTGACTGCTACGTACGTGGAGGCGCGCAGTTTTCTCCCCTTTGACGAGTTTGCTGCTCCGCGTGTGCTTCTCTTCGATCCTCGCGTTCTGCTGCTGCTGCTGCTGCTCGGCGCGGCGTTATCGCGGACGACACCCAGAGAGGGGCCGGCGGCCGGCCGTACCCCGCCGCACCCCGCCCCGCCCCGCCCCGCCCCGCCCCGCCCCGCCCCGCCCCGGCCGCGGGCGCACCGGTCGCATGCAGAAAACCAGTTGGCGCCCTGCGCCATCTCACCCGGCCCGGCCCCGCCCGGCCCCGCGTGCAAGGTAAGTAAATTGATCCCATCTGCAGAGAGCGCGGCTGCCTGTATGTGTGTGTGCGTGTGTGTGTGTGTGTGTGGACCCGGGCGCTGCACCGGTCAACTGGCTGCGTTTAATACTTGTCATGCGCGAGTAGCGCGGCGTGGCGTGGCGCGGCGTGGCGCGGCGCTCTTGGTCCCGCTCCATCGCCAGTGCGAGGGACGACACGGTTATAAATACCCTTCATAATTACCGAGGTGCATTTGCGCCCAGGGAGAGGGAGTGGGACAGAGAGAGTGAGAGACAGACAGACAGACGAAGAGAGTGCGAGAGAGAGAGAGAGAGAGGGGGGGGGGAGGGGGAGATGTAGGGGAAGGGCGCTTGAGGACAGTGCAGTAGGAGATTCCCTCCCGGCCCGCTCACTCTTTTCCTCTCCCACACACACACGTACACGCGCGCGCACTCATTGATTGATTGATTGACTTTTTGGCATACTCGAATGCTTTGATTATGACGGTGCGATTAGTATGTCAGCCGAGGTCTTTGCCGTCAGTGAAACTGTCGGTGAGAATAGCTGTAAAACAGCCGGCAGTTGCCCCACGGCCCACGGGATGGGGTGGACTGGCCCTACGCAGTGCTTCCAGAAAGTTAGGCAAAAATCCCGCCCAATACACCTGTGCGTAACGGGACTGTATCTCTGCATGCCTACTAGGCAACATATGTGCGCGAGTACAGGGGAGTTGCCTAGCAGGCAGGCGGGGATACAGTCCCGTTACGCACAGGTGTATTGGGCGGGATTTTTGCCTGACTTTCTGGCAACACTGGCCCTGCGTCAGGTTGCCACGCTTAGTTTGGGATCAGTGTTGGCAAATAAGTAGGCAAATTTCCCTCGGATACACCTGTTAGTGACAGACGGGTATCTCCGCCTACCTACTTGGCAAACTCTCCACACATGAGTCTACCAGTTGCCTAGTAGGCAGTCGGAGGTACCCTTCTGAATTACACAGGTGTATTCGAGGGAAATTTGCCTATTTTCTGGCAACACTGTTTAGGATGTACCGCTTGTATACGGCGTCCTAGAGGGCGCGCGCGGCCTTCACCTAGCCGGCGCACTTGTCGTGCCGGGCGGATGCGCGCGCGCGGGGCGCGCCTGGTGCCCTGCAGCACGCGGCGCGCAGCAGTAGTGCGGGTCTGCCCACGCTGCAGGGGGAGCCGGGGGACGCTCCAGACCCCCCCCCCTCTCCAGGGCGTCCTCCGGGACGTCGTGGTCGTCGTCGGCGTGCTCACCTGTCCTACGAGCAGGACTGCTGGGCCCCGCGGTGACACATGGCGGTGTCCTTTGGTCCCGGGGGTTTTACTGAGGTGAGGGGCTTCTTGTCCTTGCTTGAGGTGCACAGCAGCACTAGCACCAGCACCAGGTCTTCCAGCACCACCACGACGACGACACCGCGGCACTGGCGCACTGAGTCGCACTACTCGCACTCTACTCGCGGGGGGCGCGCGCGCGCGGTGTGTTGCACGCCTCGAGCACGCACTTGTTGAGCGGGGCGCGGGCGGTGCGCGGCGGTGCGTGAGCGCGCGGGTGCACACGGTACGACCGCTCGACGCGCTGCTCCGAGTCGGACTCCTCCACTCGGCTCGGCTCGGCTGCGAGCGAGGCCAGCAGCAGCCAGGGCGGCGCGGCGCGGGCGCGGCGCTCGCTGCTCCCCGCCGGGCTGGCGGCTGGCCTGGGCCCTGGGCCCCGCCTCCGCGCCGAGCTTCGGGCCGCCGCCGTCCCGCGCGGCCAGAGCGCGCCAGCGGGCGCGTCGCGCCCAGGCCCCGCCCACCGGGGGGCGGTGCCGCCGGGGCCCGCCGGGGCCCACCCCCCCGCCAGCAGCGGGGCCCGCGCCGCAGCGCCGGCGCCTCAGTCGCGGAGCGGCCGGCGCTGGCGCCTGGCGCCGCGGCGCCCCCGGGGCTGCTGCTCCATGAGGCTGCCTCCTGTACACCTCGTAACTCGAAGAAATTCCGAAAAAAAAACAAACAAGAAGATTAAAAATATCAGGAAAATTCGGAAAAATTCAGGAAAATTTTACACAATTTAGATCAATTTACGAAAACTCAGGAAAATTCTGAGAAAGTTAAAAAAAAAGTTTGAAATTTCAGTAAAATTTGGTTAAAAGTCAAGCATAAATTCAGAAAACTTCAATAAAAATTTACAAAAATTCACCAAAATTGTACACCAAAATTCGGAGTTGTTTTCCTCTCGGGACCACCGGTCGCGTCTGACTGACGTCTGCCGCAACAAACCTTTCATGACTATCTTATCTCCTTTGAATGAAGACAAACATGTCCTTTGTCTTGAGTCATCAGGCGCTTCAACGCGACAAGTACATCCTCGTGCGTGCGACTCTTGCGGTGTGGTTATCACAATAAGTAGCCAGTGAATCACCTGCGGGTATTGGCACCGTCACCCTCTAGACCCTTTTACTTATTTTTTTATTATAATTTTTTTAAAATTTCCCGGGGGGAATCTACAACACACTCGAAAGGTTTGGCGAGACGTTTCAAATTCACACACCCAGAAGTGACCACGGTAAAACTGGCGTCTTGGTTTACAAGGTATAATAATTTTCTTAATTTTCAAAACGTTTTGGAAAAACCATGCAAGACCTTTCCGATGACATCCTGAAAACCAGGACGATTTGTAAGACATGTCCTTGGAATTTAAGACGTCGTCTTGAAATTATTGCAATTTTTCAAGACATCTTAAAAACCAAGAGCAATGTCTTGGATGGCTCTACACTCTAAAGTTTTTACTACCAAAGTTGCTTAACTAAGCGTTTGTGCTGTCATAAGTTATAAAGAAATTCTTTTAGTATTACTAAACTTTTTCCTAGTGTGACAAAACGTTTTTCTAGTATTGTAATTTCGGTGAAATTAAGTACTACGAACACGTTTAGTATTACTAGGAAAAAGTTTAGTAATACTAAGAGAATTTCTTTATAACTTATGACGGCACAAACGCTTAGCATAGTTACTAAGCAAATTTGGTAGTAAAAACTTTAGAGTGTAGTTTTGGTCTTACGAAAACGTCATGAAAACCATACCGTGACATTCGCGAATTAATTGCATGGAGTTATCCGCGGCCGGTCAGTTGTAAGGAGATGCGAAAGTCTGCTCGTGCGGAAGCTGACGACAAGCCTGCGAGGCCCTCACGTCCGCGACGCGAGCTGCTGCTCCATGATGCGCTACTCCGCGGCTACTTTTTAGTGCAATGGCGTTCGCACAAGTGCGTGTGTGTGTGTGTGTGTGTGTGTGTGTGTGTGTGTGTGTGTGTGTGTGTGTGACCTG
>JAHWGI010001149.1:600000-890000 GCA_029379305.1 Frankliniella fusca | reverse complement strand
AAGCAAATCGTCGTAAATTTGCCAAATTTTTCGTCAGACGTAACTCACAAACCATACCGTAAATCTACGAGAATATTTTTCAAAATGGCCATAGCAGCCGGACACATTCTACCAGATAGAAATATTACTTTTCGGAAAGAAAATCAGTAAGGGAGGGTGGGGCAATTCCGGACGCTTTTTTTTTGTTTTCGCTCTGTAACCTTGTATATGCTACTGAGGTCTAATTTTATTACTTGAGCATGAAGTATGAACCTTCCCCTTAAAAATGATACATATGAAAGCCAAATCGAATCAACGGTTAAGGAGGTATAGGGGCGTAACTGTAGCCCTGCATGTGTCCGGAATTGCCCCAGGGCCGGGGTATTTCCGGACAACCTATGGGGCAATTCCGGACGACCTAAATATTCTAAACCGCTCGACTTCAGCTTCATTTGTTTAGATGAGAGGCATGCTTTAAGAAGGCGTAAAAGGATATGTGCTGAAAACTACACTATTGGTTTGTTACTTACAGCGATTTTATAAGGAATACTCACTATTTAAACCGTTAAATTCACACCGTTGCCTTAAATTGACTTTTTATCTTGGATAAAATGCTACTTCTAGCTCGTTCTTCATTCTCCTGGACAGTTGAGATGTATGTTAACATTTTTTAACCCACCACATGAACATAAAGGCGAAAATTCAAGGAAACACCACTAATTGTCCGGATTTACCCCGAATGTAGTAAAAACCTTCAAAGCCTAATTGTACGAAAACGACGAGCCATGCGACCACTCTCGAAACGCCAAAGTAAAGTCTAGGGACCATATAATATGATAAAATTTTAGTCATGGGACTGTCATTGATGTTTAGGAACGATATGTACATGGAAATACGAAGTAGAGATGTAGCTTTTGCCCATTTTTGGTGGAACTCAAACTTCGTGAAGCGACCGCAGCGAAATGGCTTGACCTTGCGCCTTGGCGGTTTGGAATTCTTATTTTGAACGGATTATCATCATCTGTTAGAAGGGCTTTTGAGCTACCTTCACTCTAACCATGTGAAACTCAAAGTGTCCGGAATTACCCCGTGTCCGGAATAGCCCCACTATCCCTTACCTGCGACCACCGAGTGGTTTTGACTCCGGTGTCATAAAATACTTCTGTTCAGGCACCATGGCACCTTTTTAAATATATAACCACGCAGTGAAAAAATAAAAATAATGGCTGGCTAGCCGATTTTTATCCATAATGTTAGCAACAGAAGTATAAAAGTTTGGGTGTACTACGCCTGGACCAAATGAGCTCGTCATGTTGCCGCTATAGGATCCCCACTGAAAAAAAAAAAGCATTCGCTGTTGCACACAAAAATTCGCTGTCTCCGAGCCAACGAATTTTATAAGTTGTCAAAGCGAATAATTTGCTGTGGTAGCCAAGTATTCGCTGAGGTGGCTAACACGAGCCCTGTTTCAGTGAAACGGCATGTGTCTATGCTTCAGAGCACGCATCAGCCACCTCAGCGAAAAATTGGCTACCGTAGCAAATTATTCGCTTTGACAACTTAAAAAATTCGTAGGCTCGGAGACAGCGAATTTTTGTCTGCAACAACGAATGCTTTTTTTTTTCAGTGCTCGTGTTTGTACACCAATGTGTACTTTTCAATGACGCGGAGGTGATAGTCCCCGGGGAGGGCGGTGCGACAGGGCGGGGTGCGGCGGGGCGGGGCGGGGCGGGGCGGGGCGGGGTGGTGGGCCAGAGGGCGCCCGGACCCCCACAAAGCATTGGACGGTCAGACACACGGTGGTCGTGGCTGGCTTGCTCGTGCCGGCCGCGTTGGGGTCACGTTTTTATGGCTTAAAAGAGATATGAGGGCGCCTGGTCTTGAGGTGGGGCCGGGCGGGGCGGGGCGAGGTGGGGTAGGAAACGTTTCGGAGGGACGAAGGTATCGCTTCGATTCCAATCCAGGGAAGCAGCGTCTCACAACGCCGGCCCCACTCCACCCACCCGGGCGTTCTAAAGGGCGCCCCGCCTCGCCCCGCCCCGCCCCGCCCCGCCCCGCCCCGCCCCGCCCCGTGCCCCCGCGCGACGGGACGCGGGGGCGCACACGGGCCGCACCCCACCGGACCTCACCCTGCCACACCCCGGACCCACAAGCCCCACCCCACCCCACCCCGCCCCGCCGCGCCCCGCCGCGCCACCACACAGCAGCCCTATCCCAGGAGATAGCAAAAACAGGGCTCTGTATCGAGGCGGTAGTTCCATGCCATTCATCCTGTAGCTATTTTATGTGACTTGCACACTTCTCTCTCTCTCTCTCTCTCTCTCTCTCTCTCTCTCTCTCTCTCTCTCTCTCTCTCTCTCTCTCTCTCTCTCTCTCTCTCTCTCTCTCTCTCTCTCTGTCTCTCTCTGTCTCTCTCTCTCGTTCCATCTTTCTCTCTCGCTGGTGGAAGTGTGTAGCGCGCCCGCGGGACCTCCAGCAGTTAGAGTAAGAGAGATGGGAGAAGAGTGAGGGAGACAGACGGGGGAGAGAAGGGGTCGAAACCACCACCAAAGTGCTCCAGTGGTGCCCTTTCTCTCCCTCCCGCTCTCCCCGCTGTCTCTCCTGTTTCTCTCTCCCTCTCTCCCCCTCTCCCCACTGCGCACTACTGAATAGCCCGGGCTATTCGGCCCGCACCGTGTGAGAGCGAGAGAGAGAGGAGAATTTACAGCCTCCATTTATTGTTCGGAAACGTCTCGGCGCGCATCGAAAAACAATTCGAGAGCGCTGAAAGCGCCTGAGAGCGCTTTTAAGGCCAGGGCCGCGCGATGGAGCCGGTTCTGCGGGGCGCAGCGTGCACTTCCTGGGAAAGCGCTCTCATTTTCTTTTTCCTCTTAGGACTATTTGTTTAACAGCTTTGACCTGTGTGCCCTGCGCCCGCTGTGTTCCGTTGTTCCGCAGAATAGAAAGCCGTATACCCCATGCAGAACAGGTGCGGAAAGCTTTCATGATGTGGGGGAAACAACTCTGAAAGTTTTGCACACTTCGCAATTAAGAAAAAATTTAGGAAAAATTCAGTAACAATATGCAGAAAAATTAGGAAAAATTAGGTAAAAAAAGGTCAGGGAAATTTTCAAAAAAAAATCACTAAAATTATCAGAATTCAAGAAAAAACTCAAGCAAATGAAATTAACTAAAAATTCTCAAAATTTGAACACCAAAACTCAGAGTTGTTTTCCCCTCGTTTCATGAGCTTTCAGCTTTCTAATAGGTATAAGAGACGTCTGTATAGTTTTCATGTGAATTTTGTTGTAGTCGGCTGTAGTAAATATATCATATGGCGTTCAGCCCTCGGCGGCGTGGCTCTCGGTGCCACAACCCTCTCAGCTACACAGTCAGAGAGAGAGAGAGAGCCGGGGGGGGGGGGGGGGAATGGAGGGAGGGAGAGAAAGACAAGGTTTTCTTTTCGTTTTAGCGGTTTGCAAATAACACTGGATGGATAGGGCAGGGGCAGAGGGTGGCGCCACGCGGCGGGGCGTGGCGGGGCGGCCGGAGTGGGGGCTTGGGCTTTTTGATGTGGCGCGTTGGCGCGGAAACTTAAGAAACAAGTGCCGGGCAAGGGATCGCAGAGGAAAAGAATAAAATGTGGTGCAGAGCGGGGAAAGGGGAAAGGGCGGCGCGGGGGACGTGAAGTAGGCGCGGGAAGGTGTGTCAATTCTCTGTCTCTCTCTCTCTCTCTCTCTCTCTCTCTCTCTCTCTCTCTCTCTCTCTCTCCCTCCCCATCGACCGTGCAGCAGTCGGCGGGGGAACTCTTTCTCCAGCAGCGCAGGGTCCTTGCGGGGCTTATATCCTGCAATAAACGCTCGCTAAGCCCCTGAGCCCCCGAGCAGCGAGGTGCGAGGTGCGGCCCAGACCTGCCGAGCGGTTCCGAAGACCGCTTTCATACCTCTGTCCTCGTCGCGCCCATGGAGCACTACCACGGCCAGCATAGGGCACCGCTGTGGGTGCAACAAGGACGGACAGATGAGAGCGATCTTCTGTATCAGTCGGCTGCGTCCCAATATCTCCTCCGCTCCGCGCCCGCAGCGTCTATCCCTTACACAAAGACTCTTGTCGGAGAGAAACTGTTTCCACTCACCCGGACTGTCGTCACACCCCGCCCCGCCCCGCCCCGCCCCACCCCACCCCGCCACGCCCGCAAAAACCCCCTAGAGAAAGCCGGCGTCGCCTCATCATCAATCAATATCGCCGTGATGGAGGGAAGCGGGGAGGGGGGGGGGGGCAGGGTGTCGGCATTATGACGTGAACAATGTGATAGGCGTCGCCGCAGGGCTGCGCGCCGTGACACTCAGTGGCCCTGAGCGCGACCTCTGCACGCCCCGCCACGCCCCGCCGCGCCCCGCCACGCCCCGCCGCGCCCCGCCGCGCCCCGCCGCGCCCCCACAGCATCCAGTGACAACACGGGGCAGGCGGGTTAATGTGGCGGCACTAACTCGACCAAAAGAGCAAGCGCCCCGCCCCACCCCGCCTCGCCCCGCCTCGCCCCGCCTCGCCTCGCCCCGCCCCAGCTCAGCTGCTGGCCCGATACCGCCCCGCCTCATTCAACTCTGGCACGCCCTACCAGCACCAGCGCCCGCCCCGCCCCGCCCCCGCCATGTCCGCGCAGCACCACAGGTGCACTGAGTTTATAACAACCGCCTTGTCTTTCCTCCACACCGAGCTACACTTGCCAACCCTCTCCTTGCAGTCACGTATCAATTTTCAATAATACTAATAATAATAATAATAATAATAATAATAATAATAATAATAATAATAATAATAATAATAATAATAATAATAAATAATCATGTGTTTTAATTTTTAAATCTGTAATGGTTCAATCGTGCGAGTTTTCGACGTTCAGTCATTCATTTCCTCGAACCTTTCTCTCCCTTTCTGATCGCTCCCTGCCACCACACCCCACCCCACCTCACCCCACCTCACCCCACCCCACCCCACCCCGGCCCACTCCAACCCGCTCTGCCCTGCTCCACCCCCCTCTACGTAATTGTGCCCAAGCGTAGAGGCCTTTCTGCTTGCGAGTGCATATGTTTTCTCTGGACGGAAAAAGATTGCCGCCTCAGGGGCCGGAAATTGCTTCCAAAGCTGTTCTGTCTCATTCTTTTTTTTCTTTTTTTTTCCTCACTCCACTCTCGCAGGTGTACTCATCAGAAAGGCGGCAATTCTGTAACAGTATTTTTCTAATTTCCACACGGTCGCGTGATCCTATCCGCTCTTCCCTTCATATTCGCCAACAGCGGCCCTGCGACATGCCTGCGACACGAGACAGGCATAATTTCAAAGTGCAATTAATTCGTTTTTGTAAAAAAAAAAAATCTCCCCCCCCCCTTTTTTTTCAATTTTTTCCTTAATTGTTTTTATTTTTCTGGGGATCTTTTCCAAATTTTTCAGAACGGTCGAGTGTTTTTAAAAAAATAAAATTCAGAGTGGTTGGTTAATTATACGTGAACTGCGGCATGCGGTAAAGAAGTCGGTATTACACAATTGGTGGTGTGAGGGCTGTGCGGAAAGCCGATCAAAAGGACCACTCCATTGCCGCACTATATCCGGGGGGCGGGGCGTGCACACAGCAGCCGACAGGAGGGACCGAACCGGCCCGGCCCGGCCCTGGACGAAACCGAGATTTGACTCACAAAACAACGCAAAGCACGGCATGTATGCGGTCTGCGGCTAGTGGCGGTGGGAGCGCACTACAGCGGCTACACAATGCTGCGCGGGCGGCCAGGGGCGCGGGCCGGCAGGGCGGGGGCCGCTGCACGGAGGGCTTTGTGCATAGGAAAAGTGTATGAATGTTTGATGAGAGAGCGAGAGGGTTGGCCTGGGGTAATGAGTCTGGAAAGGGGCGGGGCGGGGCGGGGCGGGGCGGGGCGGGGGCGCGGTGCGGTAACATCACAGGGTGGCCTCGGTAACCAGCAGCTACTGAATTACTTGCATTGCAATGAAATTAAAGCTGCTCTACAACCAGAATGCCGCTAGACTTCACCCTAGCTCGCCCCGCCCCGCCCCTCCCCGCCACACAGATATAGATGAACCTGCTGAGAACTATTTCCTTTTGTTTTATACTGCAATTTGTCTGATTCTCTCTGCGTAGTGGTACGGTTTCTTTTACCTTACTATGTCATTTGTGCGTTTATATACTCTACTCAAGCTCGTGCCCAAGTGTTGTCTATTAGGCAGGCGGAGATACAGTCCCGTTACGCACCTTTGTATTTGGCGGATTTTTGCCAAACTTTCTGGCAACACTGATTACTGGGTATTACTGGGTATTACCGGATATTACCGAAGTGAATACCCCCTCGATCTAACCCCTCCCCCTCCCCCCGGGCCAAGCAGGCATTTTGAGGCCACTCCTCCCACCTTTCCTCCCTCACTCTCTCGTCTCCTCCTTACCACTCCTCTACCCCCCCCCCTCCCCCGGTCCTACTCGACAATCAAAATGAATGAATGGCGTTGGACCCACCACCCTCGGCCCCGCCCCGCTTCGCCCCGTCGGCAGGTTCATAAACTGTCAAATTTCTGACGTTCTAACGGCGTCCGCTACCCATCACGCACGCTGCGGGCCGCTGCGCGGCGGCCGCGCGATATAAGTAAACTTTCTCGCCGAATTAAATTGTGCAGAACACAAAACGCTACGGGCGCGCGGCGGCAAGCTTTGCGAAACGAAAAAGAAAATGGCAAAAAAAAAAAACCATGTAGAGTGTGGCCGGGTGGCCCCTGTGTGGAAAGGATTTTTATTTTACACACTGTAAAAGATTACACGAATTTTCGTGTTCCTGTGTGTTGTTAAATTTCGTGTCAATACACTCTAAACTTTCTACAAATAAATTTTTCTTAAAATACAAAGAATTCTGTGCAACCGTAATATACAATAAATTTTCTTGTATTACAAAAAGTTTGTCTTTCTACTACAAGGAATTTTTCTTTGTATTACAAATTTAAAATTTTGCTTTGTATATTTGGCTTTGTATTACGGTTGCACGGAATGCTTTGTAATACATAGAATTTTCTTTGTAAGAGGTTAAGAGTGTAGACATGAAAATGATAGTTCGTGCTAGGTGGGCACGAACTGCTCAATCAATGGCGCACACTTGAGAATTTCGTGTGGGATGTGACACGAAAACTCAAGTTGGGTTTGAAAATTCGTGATTTGCACTGAGTCAAGTCAAGTCAGAAAAAAACACAGTATTTGGTACGGTAAAGAATGGTCAACAATATGCCCAATCAGACTGTACCTGATCGAGTTGTCTTTGATGTACGGTTCACGGTTATTTTTAACATGATGTCTTATGAAATGAGGTACGGTGATGCTCTACCTTGCCCACAATGCCCACCACAGTTTTCCGTTCACAGTCCTGTACTTTGGTACAGGATTTCTGACAGTGCTCGAATTTCCGTAGGTGGGTGCAGAAAGAGTTTCTCATGAACTCATGAGGTTGCAACCTCCCACCACGAATATTAAAAGTTGAGTTGGCACCGGAAACTCAAATATGAATGCTTACTCTTTTGCTCTAGAGTGTGATTTAGCGCGGTGATTTTTTGGGTGTTCACGAGTTCACAATTCCTGAAAGAATGCGACGTTCACGTTCACCAACACTCAAGCCTCTAATTTTTATTTGTTTTTTCTGTGTGGAAGGGGGTTTGATGCCTCGCCAATTTTTATGCTGGATTATACGGCTTTTGGTCCTTTATTAATTATAAAAAGAAATAAAGTTTTTGCCCCCCCCCCTCCCCGCTTTCACTTTCGACAAAGCGCTTATGTGAAGCTGTAAGTATTTTTGTTCTGACGAAGCGCGTAGTCCTCAATGTTTCGCGACTTTTCTCTTTGAGCGCGTCCGTTTCTCCGCGAGCGCTGCCGCCTCTAGCGCGCTCTAGCGGCCCTGAGCAGAAATGATGACAACTGACAAGCACCATCGGTCGCCCGGTTATTATATAAATATAGCCTCGCTCATTACGTGCGGTATATATAACGTGACAAATGGAACATGAAATAAATGGGCGGGCGAATCTCTGGGCGGGAGAGAGGAAACTGTGAATGAGAGCGCCAGCCACACTACAAGCAGAGCGAGGGGGGGGGGGGCAGAGTGGGGGGAGCATCGTGAAATGGGAGAGGACCGACCGGCCTGTGCCTCGCTAACCCCTGCGCGATACGTTCAACACCCTTTTCTTCTGCTCCATATCGTCCTTCGAGGTGAAAATTTAAAAGTGCGCGGCTGTATTCGCGAAATTTCATCCAGAAAAGTGAAAAATCTTTGCAACCATCGTACTAGGTGGAGTCCTCACTAAAGGCCGAGCTAGTTACACTCCCCGCTATTAACCAACATTCTCATAACTTAAACTTTCCATCATTTATTTTGGTTTCTCCAATCGCGGAAATATTCAAATTGACTTATTACTGTGCTTCCCTGAATATAGTGTGGGAAAAAAAAAGATGAAAAGAAATATCAAATTAAATTTGATATGTAGTTCTAGTTACTCGTTCTTTACCCTCTTTAGCTATATGAAAAGTACAATGGTAAAGATTTAAGGCTGCCGATCTCAAATATGTTAAAATGATGCATTCCCGTGGCTTTGAAATACATTTCCCAAAATGGCTAGAGAAGCTGTGGACGCGGACTTAGAATGAAAACACGAAAAATTTGTTCATTCACTGCCACAATCCACTTCATCCATTGCAGAGCAACATTGCTGTTTTTCGGCAATCTATTTAGGAATAATTATTGAACATTATACAGAAAGTTGCTATATTATGGGAAAATAACCGCATACCTCCTGCTTACTTAAATAAATGAATATCCCCTTCGCAACCTCTGATCACGCATTTCCTCGAAATCCTCGGCATTTTGTTGTGGTTGAGGATTGTCCAAAGTTTTTGTTGTTTGAATCAAAGAGGAACATTCAGGGTTCGCGCTACCAATATAATACCGCCAATTTTGTGAGAATTCCAGAATTTCTTTATTTCACATATATTTTCATTTAACAACTACCCTTAAATAGACAAAACATAATACTTACAGTTTGTTCTTTGTTTCTTTACTTTGGTTGCGATAATTAACAGACAACTCTCGTTTTTTTTTTGTTAAGTTGGATCCCCATAAGTTACACTCCGATCTCCATCCACGGAGCCCGTGCTCGCTGCTCGTTACATTGGCTTCGCTACTATTGAGATAGAGATATATATTGAGATTAGCTCAGCCAATGATATTGGTGTAGGGACTACCATATAGAATTATGGTTGAGACAGTATTAGTAACAACCATATTATTGTTTCTCCAATTTGTGGTTCTTCCCGAGAAAACCACGCGATCGTTTCTTTGGGCGTTCTGTACAGGATATTTGTAAAATGTGAAGGCAACACAAGTATTTCAACCCAATTTAAGGTGGTGTGTGCCAATCTAAAAAAATTGTACATTGAAATACATAGCAGGATTTGTCGGATGAGAAATATATTTGAAACCTGCTGCAACCGGCGTGAGAGCAGACGGACGGCTGGGTAGTGTTGGAGTTGAATGAGAGAGACAGGGTGCAGGGCCGCGGGGTCACCGCGCGGGGAGAAAGGAGAGGGGGGGGGGATCTCGCCCACAGAGAGATGTAGCGAGGGAATGGGGACAGTTGGCAGCGCGTGTTTCCGGTATTCGCGTTGTGATGGTTGGCAGCAATGTCGCTATCCATTCATCTGTTTCCATTCACCTTCTGGCCCTCGCGTGGCGGGGCGTGGCAGGTGGAGGGGGCAGCCGGCGCCGCTCGGATCCACCCCGTTGGCTGTAACAACGCGAACCGCCGCGTGCGGGACAGGTGTTCATAATTATTAGTGCTTCCTCGCGTTTCCTAGCGTTTCAAGAGCGTTAAATGAAAACCCTAATTTCTCGAAGGTTTCAGAATTACCCGGTGAAAACAGTGTCTTATTATTTATTTTTTGAGGAAAAAGGGGAAACTTTGAGGCACCTGAAATAGAGGAAAACTCCTCAGATTGTGAGGAAGTTTTCTTGTAAATGAGGAAAATTTTCTTACTTTTTGAGGGGACCCCCTCAAAATCTGAGGAGTTTCCCTTAAGTTCAGGGAGCTCCTCAAAGTTTTCTCTTTTTTCTTAAAAAAAAAAATCAGACGCATGGTTTACCGTATAGTTCTTTCTCTTATTTCTTTTGTCATACTAAAGGCGTTACTGTATACTTGAGTGAAGCGTACGTTTACGCTTAAAGATAGGTTACGCTTATGAAATGAAGCGTGCGGGAAAGAAATTTTCCTACATATCAGAAGAGGACGAGTAAGCGGAGAAACGTGTTAAGCTTCATTTTAAGCCTAATCTCGCTTAACGTTTGAAAAAAGTGTCTAAGGTTACGCCTTTGTTAATTTTACCAGTGTGTGGAGCAACTGGTAGATGGTCGACATAACTTTAAGGGTAGCAAAGGACAATTTCTACAAGGGGGTAAAAAATAAACCCTCAGTAGTGTTGAGATAATTTTCTTTTAGACCCAGATAAAATCCATGTCCTGCACTAACCTCAATGTGCAAATTCTCACAGAGAGAACTCACTCATTTCCTTGTTGAAGGGTGTGACATTCGTTCACTTGGCGCGCCCCGCCGGGCAGCTCGCTCGAGCGGGACAGGTGCACTGGCAGCTCGCACTGGAAGCGCAAGGGTGTCAATGTCACACAGTTAGCACTGTGAAAACAATTCCTCATGTTTTAGGGAGGAAAGGGAAACTTTTAGAAACGACCTTAGTTTGAGGAAAACTCATCAGATTTTGAGGAAGTCTCGTGGAAAAAATGAAGTAAATTCCCGAAAATGTGTTCCATGACTTTCTCAAAATCTGAAGATTTTTCTTAAAAGTATGAGAGCTCCTCAAAATTTTCCACTCTTCTAAAATCATACATCGATTAAACAGGATTTTTTTCCGTTTCTTTTTTTTTCCTTTTTTTCTTTCTTTTCTTTTTCTTTCTTTTCTTTTTACATTTTTTTCATGTGCAGATTTTTGCTGTTACATTTACCCGCTTACTCTTACGCGCTTTCAAAAGTATGTACAAGCCACATCGTGTCGCACACTTGCTTTCGTCCTTTTCGCGCGATCACTGAAATCAAGGGTTCAAGTGACACACTTTTTAATGTGTTAAACACAGTGTTGAAAACTTTTAGATGCTTAGTCTAGCAGCCCATGTTTTTCAGTGGGTTCAAAAGTGTTCAACACTTGAATGAGACACGCTCTGCTGGCCTAACTCTATGCGATGCCTCATATAAAATACATGGGCTTTTTAACCAAAGCGTCTGACAGTATTCAACATTGCGGTGGGGTATATTTTTTGTGTGAGCCACTTGAACACTGCTTTTGATTTAAGTGATGCTGTGGTCACGGCTCGCAGCAGCCCTTGTGGTGACCGGTGGGCTGGCTCGGCACGGCACGCCTCGGGCCCAAACGTCTATTTGCGTCAGGTCCGTAGGCGAAACTGCGTTTTCTTGTTCGTCACCACGAAATTCTTTATATTTTGCTTTCTGCTCGCGCCGCGGCCCGGCCCCCGGGCATGAAGCCCTTCTTGCGTCAGCAGAGCCGCCACCTGCAGCCAATGCATCGCCCCAGACCACCACACCCCACCGCACCTTGCCCCACCCCACCCCACCCCGCCCGCCCCGCCCCGCCCCGTTCTCACGCCATCTCTTGACGCCACGTGAGCCCCGCGCTGCTTGCGGTCGGATGAAAATGCGATGACGGTTTGCTCTCGCTGAACCCTTTTGTAAAACAACTAACATGAACGTAAAACCAGCGACGGCGCGCTTAAGATAGCCGGAAGTAATTTCGACAACTTACATTTGACCTTCCCTATTTACATTTACGCACGGAGAAAAAGATTAGCTGACGCAGCAAACCTCTTTGCAAACATAGCGCCTACAACTTCTTTTTTGCCGTTGCAGCTTTATTGTAGTTGGCAGAGCAAATAAGTACTTGGCTATGACAGCTGCGAGGTAGTTGTGACAGCAATATTTGTTGCTGTTGCAGCAAAAAATGTGGTAGGCGCTATCACTGTGAAAAATACTCGTAAGGGTTACGGGAAAATTTTCCATGATAAAAGTCGTAAAATTACGATTTGAAATTGTAAATTTACAAGCACTCCACATCGACTTGGAACTGACCGACGAGCAAGAAAGGGCTGTCGTAAATTTACGACATATTTTGTAAATCAAAATTACAAAAAATGTCGTCAATTTACGAGTATATTTTTCAGAGTGTATATCAGCATTTTTTAAAAAATCCATGCGTACTGCAATTAATTACGCATTGCAAGCGTGAGGGGGGCGCTCCCCACCTCACCTCTTGTCCTCGCTCAGCTGATGTAGAATGGGTTGCATACTTTTGCAGAGAGCAGGGTAAGTGATCCCATTCTATATTGATGATTTTTTTATTTTTTAAAATTTTTTAAATTACGTTGTTAACGGCATTCAAACTTTGTGTTTGCACTGAAGACGCCTCGCCGACAGGGGCGCGCGCGCGCGCGCCGAGCTGGTGACAGCCATCTTGTGCTTCTTGGGGAGTTGGAGTATTTGTATCCACGCCGCGCAGCTCCGAGTATATGCGATCGTTTTTGTGGAAGAGGCACACCATTTCCCTCTCATCGTCCGAACGATCTGTGTGTGTGTTTTAGAGAGAGAGAGGGAGAGAGAGAGAGAGAGAGAGAGAGAGAGAGAGAGAGAGAGAGAGAGAGAGAGAGGGAGAGAGAGAGGATGTCTCTCATGTATGTGTGGTCCCGGTGGCGTGGCGGGGCGTGGCGGGGCGCCCATTCAGAAGCACCGTCCCATTCACTCTGCGCCCTCCTCTACCCCAAGAATAGAAGCCATTCACAAACGCCTCGCCTAGCGGTGGGGCAGCGCGGGGCGGGGCGGGGCCGGGCGCGCTGTGCCCGCCTGGCAGGTAGGCAGCCGGGCGACCCGCGCGACTCGCCTGTCCGCGGGTTGCCTTACCGCCAGGCGGACAGCGGCCGCCGCGCCGGCAGCGGCAGCCGAAGCCGAACAGCGTTTAGTTGTGTCCTCTCTCTCTCTCTCTCTCTCTCTCTCTCTCTCTCTCTCTCTCTCTCTCTCTCTCTCTCTCTTCCTCTTGGGCGGTCCCGCATGAGTGCTACAAGGACAGAGAGACAAAGCCACTGTTGCGGAATTACCCTCGGAATTACCCTTCAAGGCGGGCTGATTCCACATGGATCGGACCGGTGGCCTAGGAGTGCGGAAAGACACGTTACGATCTCGAACCGACTCCGACATGAGAAACCGTTCACGCACGATAAACTATTAAAAGAAAAGAAAAAAAAAGAAAAAAAAACCTTTGCAAAATTTACAACAGCATTCTTTGACAAACGATGTGTGGTGGATTTACGATCGGTATCGTTGATTAACGTCTGCCAATTCGTATTCGATTAAGAATAACTCGTAACCATCGACACGGCTGAATAATCTTTGTCAGCCTTTCTCAGAACCATATCATTTGTATGCTCGTTTGAACTGGAATTTTCCGGTGTGTATGACGGTGACCCGCCATACCGTTAGAAGTGTTCTCCGAAACACGCGTGAACAACGTTCCGCCCGGCGTGCAGCGCTTTTGGAACGCGAGTCGAGCATTTCGTTGGAATGGAAGGTGCGCTACTGCCTGTGACCGAGTAAACGCAACAGCGAACCCGCCGTCTGTACAATATCCACTATTTCCTGGAATCAGCCTCAGCGTCCGAAAAAGCGAGGGGCGTGGCCTGCGGTAGAATTCGGGAAACGTCAAAATTGTATTCACCCCTTTACAAAAACTTATATATTAATTTTCTTCTGATGAAAACCATTAGCATTAAACCCGATAAATTTCGATTTAGATAACAATATTATAACGAAGAAAAGGAGGGGGGAGGGGGCGACGAGCAAGTTTTGGAAGAGGCCAAAAAGGTACTCTGATAGTGGTTATGAAACCAGCCTGTCAGGCTTTAGGTTTTTTATTTTCCTTTTTTTTCCCCACTGGCTTGCGGCTACTGTGTAGTTCCCGGGCCACTACAACGTGTCTCTCGGATGATTTCTTTCCTCGCCACGACAGCGGGAGGGACCTCGCGTGCAGTGGGGTAGGGATGAGGGGGTGGGGGAGGGGGGCAGGGGGTAGGGGGGGGCGGGGAGCTCGCGGGCAGGCAAGGGGGTGACAGATTGGGATGTGTAGTCTTGCGGGTAAAGAGCAGGGGGTAGGGGAGGGGGAGGGGAGGGGAGGGGGGAGGGGAGGGGGTGGCCAGGCGTCTCTGACGGTGTGCGCGCGTTAGAGAGGGAAGCCCCCGGGGAAGGGGGAGGGGGATCTCTTTGCGAATATAAGCCTCGAGACCGTGAGCAGCAAGCAGGAGTTTAAATAATTGGACGAGAGCCCCCGGCAACAGGAAGAGAGAGAGAGAGAGAGAGAGGGAGAGGGGAGGGGGGAGATAGAAGGACGCACCAGTCTAAATGTCGTCGTCGCCAATGAATGAGGCTTTCTTACCGCAAAAAGGGTCCGGCTTCGCGACGAGTGCGACGCGGCGGGAGCGAGCGGCTCACTCGGACCGAAATCTCTCCGTAAATGTAGCGGTATCTCTCAATGGAAACCCGACGCTGCGTGGTAAAACTAAAGCGTAGTTGTATACGCCTTTTTCAAGCGTACACCATACCTTAAGCGAAGCGTACAATTACGCTCCAAGGTAATTCCCGTCGTGCTTGTAGATGGGACAAACGGAGTGCATGAGCTCTTGTACCGAGGCGGTAAAACCTCTCCAAAATCGCGACCCGACTATTCCCTATTACGGCTATTACACCCTCCTATGGCACGTCTATTACACAGCTATTTCAGGGCAATTACGCGAATATTACGGGACTTTTACACAGGCGCGGTTTAAGGTCCTACTGGAGGGGGTCGCCCCCCCTTAAACCGCGCCTGCTATTACACGACTGACGACTGTTACAAGTACGGCTCTCTATTACGCGATATTACACGGTGTTACACCTATTAGAGAGACATTACTTCCATTACAGCACTATTACAGGGCAGGAGACCCGAATATTACGCGAGGTTTTTCCGGGTTTTTCCCCCTCGTCTTGTCTGCTTATGATTAAGGGCGCACGGACTCGTACGCTTCAAGAAAGGCGTATTACTACGCTATAACAACGTATAACGACTATTTCCCTCGAAGTTCCGCACACGCAATTCAAGTGTGCGAACAAAAATTCACGCACGCGTAATGAGCCGTGAAGCGGACTTTACCAATCGAACTCGTGAACACTCGGCTACCACAAGCACGTGCACGGGAGATTCATGATTTTGCTGGATTAACTTTTACATGTTTCTGTAATCCTACAGAATATGGTAATTTTACAAAAAACGTCTTGGCACCAACAGTTACAAGATTTTTTTCTGTGAAATCGCTCCAAATTTTTCTAACAGTGCACATATTTGAGCCCTAAGTGTTGGAGCCCCGTTTCTCGTGACACTAGGGCGGTGGCAGTCCCTGCAGAGTCTGTTTGACCGTCGTACGACCTCTCCGCGGGCTGCGGGGCTCACATCTGTCTAGGCATTTGCTACTTTTGGATTAATCGAAAACTCGATTCGAGTGTTTTGACTAGTCGATTTCGAGCACTACAGCGAAAAAAAAAAAAAAAAAAAAAAAAAAACACGAAAATTTTCGACTTTTTTAAATTCTAAATTTTGATAGAAAAATATCAACTCTCTTTTTAATTTTTTTTTTAAACCGCGTCGATCTCGATAAATTTTTCACATAATCAGAAAGTCGGTCGCGGGTCGCGGGTGAAGCACAGGGTAAAGCGAATCCCGCTGGCGACGGGTGTGGCACGGGGCGTGGCGTGGCGCCTGAGCAGGTGTACGGGAAACTGCTGCATAAGACAGAGACGACGGGAGGAGAGAGAGAGAGGGAGAGAGAGGGAGAGAGAGAGGGAGAGAGAGAGAGAGAGAGAGAGAGAGATAGAGAGAGAGAGAGAGAGAGAGAGAGAGAGAGAGAGAGAGAGAGAGAGAGAAAGGCTGAGGAGCTTTGCTGAATGGGACAGAGTGGAGGGCATGGTCGAGTAGAGGAAAGGCGGTCCGTTTTATAAATATTATCGCCGCGCGGTGCCGCGCGCTGCCCCGCCGGGGGCCCACGGGGGCTCGGAGGGGCTCAGCCATCGGATCCATTCACAAAATAGTGGCCTGTGTCACACGCGGGCTCTGTCTCCCCTCACGCTCTGTGTGTGGGCGCGAGCTCCACGTTCATATTTCAGGTTGACAATGACACGAGCCATGGTGGAAAAAAAAAAGACATCTTAAATTTTATTAGTAATTTACAATACGCGTGAAGATCTTAAGAAAAAAAATATAACTTAATACGAAAAAAAAAAATTACATATGGTAAAGAGATGATGGGATAGTAATGATGATGTGGTATGAGAATTTACAATGAGTGAATTACGATGATTGACAGGTAAGGAACATTCAGTGTCGGTTTTGGTCGGTAGCTCAAACGTATACACAAAGCTTAGAAGAAAAGAAACCTGATCTTTCCGCGCCAAGTGTAGAACGAACAAGTTTTTTCGCTCCAGGGGTGTTCGGGGAAGGGGGAGGTGGGAAAGTCTAAACCTTACGAAAGTGATGACCTCATTGAGTACATTAAAAAACAATGCCCATTTTTCTTTTATCAGGCGACGCCGTGCACAGCGTATCACCAAATCCATCCACGCCAGGGCAGGGCGCCGTGTCCCGTTGATCCCCATGAAGACCGGTCCGCGTCGCGGCCCGGCCCTGCCCGAGCAGATGAGTCCAGAGTGAGTTTGCAGTTCCTTCCTCCTCCTCCTCCTCCCCTGATAACGCTTCGCCCCGAGCATCTCCTTTTGTTCACAGCCGTTATCCTCTCCGCCCCGCCATCCCGTGTCATGTAGCGAATTCTAGACTAATGCGTCGCCGTGAAAAATGAGGAGGGGCGTCGGGGGACGTCTCCGTGTCTTATCAGTCTGTTCCGGAGGGGCGGGGCGGGGCGGGCGCGCCGGCGCTACCCCTCGCTGGCGAGACTCCCCGCGCCGGAGACACCCCCCGCCGCACCCTGGAGCTGGACCGGCCGGCGGGCGATACCCCCTCCTCACGCTCATCTGAGCGAGTCGGCGATCTCCCGGAAGGTCTTGTTCTTGGTCTCGGGCACGAAGAAGGCGGTGAACAGGGCGAACAGGAGCAGCAGCACGGTGAACGGCACGAACACCAGGAACTTGAGCTCGGTCTGCAACAGCAGGAGGGGGAGCGCTCCGTCAGTGGAAGGTCATGGAGTTGGGTGTTACGAGCCGCGACATTTTGTGCACCCCTCGTTGGGGTGCGCAAAAGTCAACTTTCGATCAAGGTACGCGTCCTGTTACCGCCATTTCGAATTTGGCGGCCGCACTCGGTGTTTTATTGAAAGGTCATCTCTCAGCATCGAAAGTTGACTGTGGCACCACCCTACCCCTCTTAATTTACAAAATTTTAAAAGATAGCAGAAATATGAAAAAAAAATCTTGAAATTTAAATTAAACAGTAACACTAAGTTTCAAGTAATTCAGGGCTGTTGGTAGTTTTGGGCCGAAGACAGCGGTAAAAAATTTCACTTGAAACCTGGTAGATGTCCTCGGAAAGATTTTGAGGAAATGATCTTACCTGCAGCGGTGGGAAGGCGAGTCCGACCACGAAGTTGGCGCCCCAGTTGACGACGGTGGCGACGGCCACGGCGGCCGGCCGCGGGCCCTGCGAGAAGAGCTCAGCGGTGATGAGCCAGGGGATGGAGCCCGGCCCCACGGAGAAGAGCACGACGAAGGCCAGCACGGACACGATGGCGAGCGCGCGCATGGCCGCGTAGTCGGACAGCGCCAGGGTGGCCGTCACGGCCAGGGACGCGACGAACATGCCCACCAGCCCGACGAGCATGAGGGCGCGCCGGCCCGCGCGGTCCGCGAACGGCGCCGACAGCAGGGTCATGAGCACCATCACCCCGCCCACCCCGACCGTCGTGTTCTTGGCCGCCGCCTCGTCCAGCCCCGCCGTCTGGAACACGCTCGTCGAGTAGTACAGCACCTGCGGCAGAGAGAGACAGAGGTCAGTGAGGGCGAGGAGGACGTGGGCTGCCGCAAGTCAGGAAAATGTCATGATTTGGAAAAACTGCCGGGAAAATGTCAGGAAATTGGAGTGAAAGTGTCAGGAAAATGGGCTCAGGTCCCCACGAGGAGGACAAGGAAGAGGCGGAGAAGGTCGAGAAGGATGATGAGGTAGAAGAGGACGGCTCCGGTTTGGTTCTCGCGATATCACACGCTAACTTTCAGAGGTGGTCGAGAAGAAGCGAAAGTAAGCGTGTATGTCTTTTGCCGCTCGCTCTAGTGAGGTGCGGATAGAGATAGAAAGTCGCTCGACGGGTGGCTCATCGCTAAATGTGGTTAGTCGGTAACATAAAATAAACAGCGAATTATCGAGAAGCTATCCGATTCGGCTGAGGGGGGTTCACTCATTCAAAATGTGTTCAATGATTTTTTTGTCTTTTAACCCTCTAAGTCACGGGCCGGTCCAAATGGATTAAAATTGAATATTTGACCTCAGCCAACCTAGAGAGTGTCTAAGAAGCATTTTGAGCCCTCGTGGGGTGTTGTAGCTCCTCTGGTTTGGGAACGGTGAACGTGGTATACGGTACATACCACGTTGTGACTTTAATGGTAGTCAATGTCAAAAAATTGAACTTTTTTGTTTCCATTCAGAGGTGGATGAAATTTTGAGGGTATGTTACAATGGTATAGACAAGCTTATGTCACAAAAAACATTCCATAATATCCCAAATCATCTGGCCAATATGCCCTAAAAACATATGTTTTTTAGCCAAATTTTCTGTCTTTTCCTAGATAGTCTGACATAGATAGCAAACTGCCAAGAAATATCAAGTTCCCTCGAGTGATTTTTATGCAAAAAGGTTCAAGAAACAACATCCTGGTCTCAGAACATCATTTTTCTCAAAGATGGCGATACGACAGCGCTTCAAATTGAATGTAGTTTCCATACCCTGTCGTGACCTAATGGGTAGTCGATTTTCTCGTTTCTCAAATATTGAGAAATATCGAGATTTAGGGGTTCCTTGTCGTATATTTATGAGTACTGAAGCCATTCGAGTGGTCAGAGCGAGGGGACAACATCAAATTTAGACCGCTTTCTGTCCCAGATAAACCGCGAAGCAAACCGCGCGATCGTGCGAACTCCCGTTTTTGGACGCATATTTCTCTATGATGCGTACTTTGTACACTGTTAAAAAATCCATCTGAATTTTAAGAACATGTGTTTGGAAGCAATTTACAAAGAAAATTTTACATTAAAATTAAGAACAAATACTTTCTGAAAATTAAGAACATGTTATGAAAAGTCAAAAAGTTATTTTTCTTGCAAGAAAATACAGTTTCCACTCTTCATACACCGCTAGAAAGTGTCTCCGAGATGCTTTGTGCATGAACTTGTGACTTTTAAACCCCGGGTCAGGGAGCTAAGGTCCTGTGAAAACGTCTACCTGTAAGACGCACGTTGTATATATACCACATATGTTGTTTGGGTACAACATAGGTTGGCAAATGCGCGTTTTCACGAGCCCTTTACTCCTTTCCCCAGCACGGCTATGGATCCGGCACTCCGTGGCGCGGCGCCTGGGCCCACAGAGGGTAGGCCGACCCGCATTGCATAGATGTGTTGCGGGCCAGTAGCCCTCCCAGGCGCTCCAAAGTGGCCGCATCGAGCTAGTGATGCCGCGACTCATTAAACTCGTGTCGTGCCTGGATTTTGCTACAAAATGTACCGTACTCTGAATTTTCGAAGTGATCTCTCCCCTTCGCGCGTGCTTTGTGCTCTGTGTTCTTTTGTCAAACAGAGTAGTAAGTAAGTAAGGCCCTTCCCCTCCCCGACTTACCCCGTTGATGCCGGACAGCTGCTGGGACAGCTGCAGCACAGCTGCGATCATGAGCGGCCGCCTGAGCGCCGAGCTGGCGAGCAGCTGCAGGATCCCCATTGGCGGCTCGGCGCCCTGCTCCTCCTCCTCGACGGCTTGGACCTCCTGGTTGACGTGGGCGGGGGGCGCGGCGCGCAGCCAGGACAGCGCTGAGAGTGGACAACAACGGTCAGAGGGGCGGGGCGAAGCAGGCGAAGCGACGCGGTGACGCGCCAGCGGGCTGATTCCGAACAGCGTGCATTACTCTGTCCTCTCTCTATCTCTCTCTCTTGCTCCTTATGGGCTCAGCAGCCCACGAGTGCGACGAGAAGGGAGAAACGAGACCACTATATGCGGAATCAGCCGACAGGCCGGGGCCCGCCAGCACAAGCTGAGGGGTCCTTCACCATTTAAGCGTTTAGTTTTTTGTGATTTTCCTTGATTTGTTCTAGATTTTTTTCTAGGTTTTCCTTGATTTTTTCCTTTTTTAATTTTTTTTTAAAGGTGTAGCTACGTCATTTTTTTTTAAAAAAAGTTCTCTAGACAAGGACCCCTTCCCTTGGTCCAAAGCGGCTTCGGGACTTACCCGCTACGGCGGCCTCCTTCTTGCCGGCGGTGAGCAGCAGGAAGCGGGGTGACTCTGGGCACCAGGGCAGCAGGACGAGCTGCAGGATGCAGGGCACGGCGGACAGGCCGAGCAGCAGGTCCCAGCTGTCCTTCAGGCCGAAGTCAGCGCCCAGCAGCTGGGCCGCGAGCACGGCGATGGTGACGCTCAGCTGGTTGCAGACGCCCAGGCCGCCGCGGAGGTTCACGGGCGCCACCTCCGAGATGTACATCGGCGACAGCGAGGTGAAGAGGCCTGCGCGCGGCGAGACCTCGGGGCGTTAGAGACGCTATGTATACCCGCGCGGGCGTCGCGGCGCTCGTCGCTACCCCGCCCGTCACGCCCCGACGCGACGCGACGCGACGCCGACGTCGACGCCGACGCCGACGCCGCCCGCTCGCGCCCCCTGGCGGCCGCAGGCCGGGGCGGCACCCCGTCCTCGGGTCCTGCCCGCAGCAGCAGCGCGTCAGCGCGCTCTATCCGAGGAGGAAACAACTCTGAAGCTTGGTGTACAAATTTTGTAATTTTTTTTTGTGAATTTTAGTGATTTTGTTTTGCAATATTCTTTTTTGCATTTGTCTTTTTTTTTTGCAATTTTCCCCCATATATCTGTGGATTTCTGTGAAATTTCCTGAATTTTTCCAAAGTTATCAAAATTTTTCTGAATTACGAGCTGTACAAAAATTTCAGAGCTTGCAATTTTTGTCTACATTTTTTCAAATTTCTGTGAATTTTCCGCAACTCTCCCAATTTTTCTGATTTTTTTCTTTGTCTTTTTTGATTACGAGGTGTACAAAAATTTCCAGAGTTGTTTCCCCCTCCAGTGTACCTTATCTCATGACCTCTCCTTCCTTCTCCGTGTCCTGCTTGTACTCACCGGAGCACGCGCCGATGAGGAAGCGGCCCGCCAGGAGCATTTCGTGGGACCCCGCCATGCGAGCGAAGCCCAGCATGAGGGAGGCCACGATTCCCACCGCGCTAGTCAGCAGTAAGCCACCCTTTCTGCAACGTAAGGGGGTGGCGTGTTAGTCGGAGCGCACCGGGCCTGCCACGTAAGGCGGTGGCTGCGAGTCAGTCGCTGTCAGTCAGTCATTTTGTCAGTCCGTCAGTTGTTTTATTCTTTTTTTTCTTTTCTTTTCTCTTCTTGGGATCCACATCGTACGTCGGGTGTGTGGAAGAGGGTACATTTTTTTTCTCTACCCCCGACTTCAAACAAGAAAAAGCACCTAGATGGGTGTTCCCCCTCCCTCCCCCCGGCTGAGCACCAAGTCCCAGTCCTGCGGGGTACCGGCCTCTCCCCCCCCCCTCTCCCCCCCCCTCTCCCCCCTGGTTGCCGGTCTGCGTACCAATATACCCGAGTCACTAATCTCACCGGCGACCGATTACAAGGCAGTAAAACTTTTTTTTTTTCAGCTGAGGCGCCACGCTGAAAGAGCATGGGCGTTATATAAGCCTGGGCCACGCGACGCCGCCCCCCTCCCTTCCACGGTGCTCGGCGTACCTTCCCATTCCGTTGGCCAGCCAGCCGGCGCCGAAGCCTCCGATCAGCCCTCCCAGGGCGAAGGCGGCCACGATGTAGGAGAAGAGGTTCTCCTGCTCCGTTTCAGTGGCCTCCACGCCCCAGCGGCTCATGTACGTCTCGTTGATGAAGTTCGTGATGTCCTGGAGGAGGAATGGGGCGGGGTTTAGCACTGGTGCGGACGAGGGGGAAACAACTCTGAATTTTGGTGTACACTTTTTCTGAATTTTTGTGAATTTTCGTGAATTTTTGTTAGTTGTTATAGAGTTTTTGTAAATTTTCACTCAGATTTTATCCAACTCTTTGTGAATTTTTATGATTTTTTTTCCTGAATTTTCCTGAATTACGAGGTGTACAAAAATTTCAGAGTTGTTTCCCCCTAGGGTGCGGACCTCCCGCGTCGAGGAGTTACCAAACGTAACGCGTACGTGTCAGAATTTTTTTTTTTTAAAAATCAAAGATTTGAAAAAGTAGAATTGGAAAAATTTAAACATTTGAAGGAAAATTTAGAGAAAATTATAAGGACATTTTCTTTTAAGAAAATCATAAAAGTTCCATTTAAAAAAAAACATGGAAGAACTTAAGAAGAAAGCTAGGAGGTAGATTCTGGAAGATGCACTCTACTTGTGCACCACAAACGAATAGCTGTTGTTGACCCCCCCAGCTCACCTTCTTGGGCGAATTGATGACGCCCGTGTTGTAGCCGAAGAGGAACATGCCGCACAGTGCGGCCACGACACTCGTGACCAGCTGCCGGGTGAGCGAGCCTCGCAGCGCCTCCGCCTGCACCACATCCAGAGCGTCAAGTCAGCAGCGAGAACCGAGAGAATGTCACGCATTTGATGGTCAGTGACATTCCTATTCGCAGACTTAAAAAATACGACTTAAAAATGTGAATTTTCATTGGAATTCCACGCACTTGTACGGATCCAAACTTAAAACTATTTCTGCATTTAGCGAGGGGTGCCCAACTGTGGTAATCAGGTGCACACAGGTAGTCATGTGGTTATTACCCTGTAATCCCTGGTAATCATCCCTTTTTTTTTTGGTAATCCGGTGTACACAAATTTTTGAGTTGGTCGCCCCTCCGCATTCACACTCTTTCACTAGAATCCCAAATAGTGTAGGAATGTCTCTCACCTGCAGATAAGTGAAAAAGATTTTGCAGGAGTGCGAATGAAATATTCGCTCATTTCAAGGCGTTAGCATTAGCGCACTTGAATTTGCTTACCAGCAATAAGTGTGCGAATTTTCATTTGCTCATCAACAAGTGAGCGAACTTTTACTCGCATACACCTACAAGTGCGTGACTATTTTGTTTCACTCACCTGCAAGTGAGCAAAAAGATAAAAATTCTCTCATCTGTTAGTGAGCGACGTACGTGCACAATTGAATTTCAGAAAACAAATTAAGAAAAAAACGAAAATCGAAAAAATTCAGAAATTTGCTAAGAAGATCAAAATTTTTCAAAAAGTATCAGAAAGTTTCCTTGAAATTCCATAAGAAAAATCAAACCAAATATATATATTTTTAAAAAAATCATTGTACACGTCTTGTGTGAGAAATGCCCCCTCTCGCTCGTCGCTCGCGCCCCTGACCTTGTCATCTTTGAAGCCGAGAGCGGTCATGTCGTCTTGCGGGAGCAGCTGGTGCCGCTGCAGGTGCTGCTGTGCCAGAGTGCTCGTTCCTCAGCGCGCGGTTGTATCTCCTCTCCGTCGCACTCGCTCACTCACTCGAGACGCGCCGCCCCGGCCCCTGGAGGTTGACCATCCTTTATCGTAAGCTTGCATCAGTGCGCGCGGCCAGGGCTCCGCTTATCTTATCGCACGGCGACGATGCACTTTTGTATTTTTCTCTCTTTCATTTTTCTACGTGTCGTGGCGAAGACGCGACGCGGACTTTGGCGGAGCGCCGGTGGCGGCGGCGGCGGGCAACGCGGTGTCGTGCGCGATGCGGTGGGCGTGACGGCCAGGGACACACCTGCAAGAGTAGTAGTGGTTGGCGCCCCTCCGATAACTGACCCCCCCACCCCCCGCCCCCTCTTCGCGCCGAGCCACATGCCTGCACCCGTAATCGGTTGTCATAAAATAACCTCAGCCTTATAGCTTTCCTCGGCCCCCGCCGGCACCCCTCTCTTCTCCCGTCATTTTCCCACGGAGTTAATTACTCTTGCGACTTATTTTTTCCGCGTACTTGGTCTCGCGGCGCGGCTCGATTGGGTTTTTCTTTTATTACCGGGTGCTTGAGTAACGCTGGGCTACGGCTTTGGTGTCGCCGGTCAGACGAGCACGTTTCTGGAACGTGATCTGCTGCGCACTGACAAACCTTAGGTAACAACTCATTCTTTTTCTCTCTTTTTTTTTTCGGATAGGCAGACCCACAACAACAATCTTTCTTTCTTTCTAATATAAATTTGCTTTTATTATGGTATTGGAGAAAAAGTAAAAGTTGCAGATTTATAATAATAAAAAGAAAGTTTGTTGTTGCGGGTCTAACTGGGTCTAATTGTGTATTGTGGAGCGCTCGGCCCTGTGTCTCGCTTTTTGCGGGATGTATTCAGACGCCTCTCATTTCCGGTTTTGCGCAGTCTCGATTTCTAACTCGTGCGTAAGTTTTTGGCCTCGTCGTTGGAAGGGGGAAAAATAACAAGAGTGGCGCATAGACATAATACATATGTAATAAAGGAACTATACACAACAGAAAGTATTTTTTTCCAATATCTGGTTTTGAATTTACAATATCTTTAATACTTACTTGTCTTTGTCTCACTCAACTCAGTCTCACACTGACACGCTACTCGCTCTCTCACACCCTCCCAAGTACAGTGCTCTCCGTTGCATGGACTACTCACCCACTGCTTGACCTTTTCCTAGATTATTTCACATGTCACGCATATTTTCTAGCGGCCGAAAGTAATTTAGTAAGATCTAGAAAAAGTTAGGCCCCTTAAGCGCCATCATACATTTTTTGCAGAAGTAAATACCTAGGCACATTTGTTGTGTTATAGAAATGAACGACATTAACAAAATAAGTTGAGCTGTAATTTTAAAAGCATCAAACACGACAGATTCCTACATATACATAACAAATTACAATAACAACGAAAAACAAAAGACGTTGACATCTTTATCACACATTTTGTTTCACAATGTCGTTATCTTCAAGAAAAAACTAAATAACAAATTTAGCTAATTGTAATACACTGTACAACAAAGTAGAAAGAAAGTGGTGGAAAAACGTCTACATTGTGCATGTTGCGAAAAAATTGGAAATGACTTTCTCCTTTCCTACTGACGCAAATCCGCCTCAAATGACTTTAAAAGCAGTCTTTAAAGCCTTCCGTTCGAGTGGCGGTTGCTTCACCCCTTCATAAGGAATCATAGCTTCGACCAAGTCGAAATTCTCACTCGTTTGACATTTCTCTAGGAGCCGACATGCCGCGCGCATTTCGTACCGGACATACCCTCATTCGCTCACTTCGATTTCCGGCGCAGGAAAACGGCAACTATGCCGAGCAGAGCACCTAGTTCGTGTAGATGTCGCGCTGCACCTCCTCCACGGGCGTGCTGCCGCAGAGATGGCCTAGTTCTTGTACATGTCGCGCAGCACCTCCTCCACGGGCGGGCTGCCGCAGAGATGGCCTAGTTCTTGTGCATGTCGCACAGCACCTCCTCCACGGGCGTGCTAGCGCAGAGATAGCCTAGTTCTTGTACATGTCGCACAGCACCTCCTCCACGGGCGGGCTGCCGCAGAGATGGCCTTGTTCTTGTACATGTCGCACAGCACCTCCTCCACGGGCGGGCTGCCGCAGAGATGGCCTTGTTCTTGTACATCTCGCGCAGCACATTTTCCGCGGGCGGGGTGCCGCAGAGATGGCCTAGTTCTTGTACATGTCGCACAGCACCTTCTCCATGGGCGTGCTGCCGATGGTGCGCTGGAAGAAGATGGCCTCGATGCGCAGCGTGCTGACGGCCCGCAGCAGCGGCAGCATGAGCAGCAGCCGGCCGAAGCGCGCCGCCTGGCCCGGGTGGTGCGAGCGGGTGTGCTGCCCCAGCATCACCTGCGCCTGGTCCTGCAGGTTCTCCACCTGCCCGGGGTCCTTCAGGCCGCGCGTCTCTGCCGGAAACCAGAACACAAGGTCAATTCAAACAGAGGTGCGAACCTTTCTAGTTCCAGGGGTGCTCAGCCCGTTTTAGGGGTGATGAAGTGTATATTTTTATATATTTTTTGAAAATGTTTTCTGTGCGAGCAAACCAATCACATTGTAGAACACATTATCGCACTCCTCACATTATGCCTCGTCAACCGAGCCTACATGTGATAGAGTTCTGAGAAGCGGTCAGCAAAGGAAAAGCAAGTAACAAAGTACAAAAACTGCAATCAATGTATGACATTTGTGAACAGAACCCCATTACATTAAGGCTCGTTTGAAGCGGAATTTTGTAGGGACTGCGAAGGAAGGTCTTAGAATATAATTTTTTTTTCCATGTAAAGGAAATATTTCAAGGAAAACAAAACTTTTGGAGCTTTAGTGCCTTTTTAAGGTTGGATATACTACCAATGTTTTACCACATGTTATTTTGTTATCCTGGCAGGTTGTTAAAGGATTTTTGGAAAAATTCAAAATTATTTGCCTAAAACCAGACAGAAGCACAATCAATTTTTGTCCTTTCATGTGTTAATTTTTTCAAGCTTTTCACTCAGTGTTGCCAGAAAGTTAGGCAAAAAGCTGCGCAATACACCCTCCGCCTGCCTACTAAACGTCTGGGCACGGGTGCAGAGGAGTTGCCTAGTAGGCAGGTGGAAATACCGCCATCTGCACACAGGTGTACTGCGCGGTTTTTTGCCTAACTTTTCTGGCAGCACTGTTTTCACTACGCCTGGCCACTATTGTAGATTACTCCCTCCCTTTAAAAAAAAATTACCTGAGCGGAACAGCACAATGGCCTTGAGGCAGGCGAACTCGGCGGGGTCGACGGCGTGCGCCTTGAACCTGAGCAGGGTGTCGTTGAGCACGCGCACGTCGGCGGCGGTGCCGGCGGGCGGGCTCGAGCCCGAGCCCTTGCCGTTGAGCGCCTGGTGCTCCTGGGGCGAGAAGAGGGGCGCGTGGTCGAGCGGCAGGCACCACTGCACGGCGTTGAGCAGGAACAGCTCGGACCAGCACTCCTCGAGCAGGATGACCTGGTCGCGGAACGGCAGGCTGGCGAAGGACGGCAGGTTCTTGGCCCACTTGACGGCCATGAAGAGCAGGCGGGCGGCGGTCTCGTAGACCGTCTCGTGCATGGGCGCGTACAGCGGCAGCCCCATGGGCGACATGGGCGAGACCACGCCGCCGCCGAGGCCGTGGAGGCCGTTGGGGTTGTCGGCGCCGCGCTCGCTGCCCAGGGAGCCCTGGCCGGTGCCCGGGGAGGCCGAGGCCGACTCCGAGTGCGGCTGCGTGTCCGCGGGCAGCGTGTCCTCGTTGGTCACGTCGATGCTGTCGTCTGCAACACGCCGAGCACGCCACCATCTCTCTCGTGACCGCGCCAGAGGACCTTACCGGGGGTTCGTTTTCGGGGTCGGCCGGCCCCTCCGCGCTGCAGGGGGCTCAGCACGGATCAGGCCGGCCCGTCCCTTCGATCCCCAGAAAGCAAAATTCCAAATCGCGTCGTGTTCGGTTTGTCTCTCCTCCGTGCCCGCCCCCGCGCCTCCCACCTCCCGCCCCCTTCAACCGATCTCTTCGCCGTCCTCTGGAGACCAACAATTCAATCAGAGGCCGGGACAAGAGGGCTTTAGGGAGGGAGGCCACCCCGCCCGCAGCGCCCTGCCCTGCCCCGCCCACGCCCCGCCCCGCCCCGCCGCACCGAACCCCGCCCGCCACAAAGAGACAACCCCTGAGCCAGCGATCCTCTCCGCTGAGCAGAGGAAGCGACTTTCACCGCCCCGCCCCGCCACGACACGACACGCGGCGTCCTTTCCTCTTCCAGTTCGGCGCCTGGAAGTGCTTTCTTTCCGGGCCAGCGCGCTGGTCTGCGTCTTTCCTCTCCCCTTTTGTGTTTTGCATGGAGAACATTTCTCAACGCCGGCTCGCCTGTGTAATCCTCGGGACTCCTAACTAACGGGCTCCCAGCAGCAAGCCGCCCCGCCCCGCCCCACCCCGCCCCGCGGCGACAAGCAATGCAGTGAATTCGTGCCTTTTCGCTTATTGATTGGCGCTCGAGAGGCGTTGACGTCCGCGTCCTCGGATCGCTGCGGAACACCGCGGGATATGGTGATAACGCTCGCGGGGATCTCGAGGAACAGCGACTCATCTCGAATCGACGTCGGGGTATTCGACGAGTCATGCCCCACGCCCTCTTGCTCCACACTCCCACCCCGCCCCGCCCCGCCCCGCCCCGCCCCGCCCCGCCCCGCCCCGCCCCGCCCCGCCCCGCCCCGGCCCGGCCCTGCTGCCCGGCCCGGCTCCCCAAGATGGACACCACTGTATCTCGCAGCCCAGCTGATCCTCAGCCTGTTTGGCATTCATGGCCCCGCCCGCCCGCCTGCGACTCGAAGCACACCCCCACCTCCCCCCCATACACCCTAAGGAACACCCTCAGAGGAACACCTCACGGCGAGGCGTCCTCATCCGTCTGCGTCAGTCCATCGGGAGGGCGGCAGGGGCGGCAGGGGCGGCGCAGATAAATGCACGAATAAAGCACTGCACTCTTACCCTTTCCCAGTCCCAGTCGACCCACCCCGCCCCGCCCCGCACGATACAGCCCCTGCCTCACGAGGACGGGGGGCTCAGACGACGGCTATCTTTCTAATCGTTCGCCGATCCCCACCAACATTGAGATTGAGATACACGGTCAGCGAAGCAGATTTTCTTTTTAACCAACGTTAAGTTTTGGCTGCGTGCAAACTATACTTAAAAAAATATATTAGTAGTATTCTATATTTTCCTGTCTCACGAAGCCAACACTCAGGTGCACGAAATTTGTAAAACATGTTGCTGCCAACTTTAAAAAAAAATAAAAAAAAATCAAATTTCCAAAATTTCTGTAAGAGCGATTTTGATAAAACTTCGAAATTGAATTTAGAATATACAATTCTATAACTGATGAAAATTTAAAAAAAAATCCCTTGGGCCAGATTTTTTTGTCCCATAGGGATAATGTAGAACAACTGACTAACGTTTCGACTGATTTTAAAAGGCAACTTCGTTGCCTAAAAAAAAGAGGAAAAAAGAAAACACCACATGAAGTCCTCTGAGTAGTTTTGAAATGATTGTCATTATTATACAGACAGGCCTTCAAAACATTCTTTCCGTTATCTTTTTCTTTTTCAATTTTAAGCACACTGAGCCTATAATGCACGGCATTCCACAAGTTTTAATTCATTCTTTCTGTTGTATTATAAAGACCGTTATCAAGCTGACTATTTTATAAGGGTCAGTGCGTCTAGCAGTGCTCTCTGTACTCACCGTCGTCGGCCTCCTCCTTGGAGTTGGCGGGGCTGGGCTGCGGCAGGGTGACTCCCTGCACGCCCTGCCCGTACCTGACCGGCGAGAAGCCCATCGCCAAACCCACCGGCGGCCTGCGGGCAAAGCGTTACGCGTGATACGGGCACTCGTCAGTCACAAACACTTTCGCGACGGGAAGTAGAGGGGGTGGAGGTGGGGGGCTCACGAGAATCCGAAAATCGTGAGTGTCACATCCGTGCAGGTGTGTAGTGACTGTGCTTTCATACGAGTAGTGAGTAGTGTGTAAGATTCGAGGGGGCCACCACTCCGATTTTGGACGTACACTGGATTACATGATTATAGAGAAGTGACAAAGAAGTTTTGTGTGATTACACATGAATTATTTGGAATTTTGGGGGCTAGGCTAGAACCTGCCAGGTTTTAATAAATATGATAAATTTAGTGACATGTTTTAGAAATTTGTAAGGAAATACATGACGGCTTGCATGTGAATTAGTTTACAAGATTACGCGAGTGGTGGCCCCCTCGGAGGTATTTCTTGGAAAATTCTCACCTTTACTACGTAATAGGATTTTACACATCCGCAAGAGTGTGACATTTACACACTTGGGGCTTCCAACAGCACGCGCAGCGCGCTGGCCCTGGAGGCTCTCAACCCCTCAATCGAATCACTCAGTAACGCGTTTCCGATGCCGCGCCCTGGACGGGGGCGCGAGCTGCACCCTCCGCAGTCGTCGGCGTCCTGGGCTCCTTATGGAAATGCTCCCTGTTGGAGGCCCAGATGTACGACTCCGTGAGGTCAGTGCTGGGCCGGGCTGGGAGGGGAGGGGAGGGGAGGGGAGGGGAGGGGAGGGGAGCAGTCGCGAGCGCGACGCGCCAGAGATCAACAGATGCAGCGGATTAGCGGTGGAGGAGGGGAGGTAGGGAGGGGAGGGGTAGACAAGTCACATTACAAACTCTTTAGCGGGGCGGGGCGGGCGGCGCACATGCTGCTCCCGGCTGCTACCCCGCGCTGCGCACTACCAGACGGATAATAATTGTTTCGCGCTCTGAAAGAGAGAAGAGGACGGACATTTATGCGACTCGTAAGCGCCAGCGAAGCGAAGATCAGAGCGCGCTTTCGAGTTGGGAAAAAAATCTTTGTTGAATGTCATATCTCTGCTTTTTCCTTCCCTGGACTGGATTGAATCGACTCGGTTTTCTCCCTTCGTGACAAAACGCGAAGGGGGAAAATGGGGCTCCAAGTGACACCCACCCCGTACCCCGTATTTCAAAAAGTTCCCGCCAAAATCACACGCGAGTTTTCGTTCTCGAACCTACTCGTCACGGGTAATTGTTTGCCACAAGGCGGTGACTGTAGATTTGGCGGTTTGGCTACCGAGCGAGTTTTAAACCCCCTAATGTAAAGGTAAGAAACCATATTTACAGTCCGCTTTTCCTGTGGTTATTTTCGCCTTTGCAATAATCAGAGTTCGGCCTTGTATTGGAAGTCCCAGCTGGGGCCCTTTCCTTCATACTTCCGTGGTTTCGAACACAATCAGTTACCGGGGTTAACCTGAACGGCGCCTTAAAGATATTTTACCTCACAAACCCTATTTCAATTTTCCCAAGCATATTTATAGACTTTATCACCATTGTCACTTCGTGCCCAGTAATTTGTCACTTCGTGCCCCCCAGCGGGCCACGAAGTGACAAATGCAAGATCCTGAAGTTTCAGAGACAGGAGCCTGAACAGAAAGTACCGATGTCGTTTTGCGGTTTAATTGCGTACTTAAAGATCTTAGAAATGACATAAAATTTATTCGAAAAACTTTCATTGAAAATTAAGATTACTGTTACCAATTTCCAAAAAGCGTCACTTGGTGCCCCACACTCCTTTGGATCCGTTGTTATTTTTTCTATGTGCATCTCACCAGTGGTAATCGGAGTCCTCACAAGTTCGCGCGCGAGCTGCTGTGCTCGTCCCCACCCTGCGCTGATAAAGGCTTTGGGCCTTTGCCCTCCTTTACATCGTCGTGTTCTCCGTGATCGATTAGCCTTTGATACACAACTTCCTTCCGCCCGTGTGACCTTTCACCGACAGGGGCGGGTCCTTTGCCTTTGCCCGCCCTATGCCCTCTTAGCGCTACGACGCCACCCCCCACGTGGCCTCCGCCCCCCGGGCCCTTGTCTCTGCCCCCGGTCACCCCGGCCTCCACCCACAGCTGCCGGCCTCCACCCCGGCCTCTGCCCCCGGCTGCCTCGGCCTCTACCTCGGCTTCCGCCCCCGGCTTCCGCCCCCGGCCTCCACCCCCGGCCTCCACCCCCGGCCTCCACCCCCGGCCGCCCCCGCTTCCACCTCCGGCCGCCACGCCCGGCCTTTGCCCCCGCCCTCGGCCCCCGCCCACGGCCCCCGCCCTCGGCCCCCGCCCTCGACCCCCGCCCTCGACCCCCGCCCTCGGCCCCCGCCCTCGGCCTCCGCCCTCGGCCTCCGCCCTCGGCCCCCACCCTCGGCCCCCGCCCTCGGCTCCGCCCTCGGCTCCGCCCTCGGCCCCCGCCCTCGACCTCCGCCCTCGGCTCCCGCCCTCGGCTCCCGCCCTCGGCTCCCGCCCTCGGCTCCCGCCCTCGGCTCCCGCCCTCGGCTCCCGCCCTCGGCTCCCGCCCTCGGCTCCCGCCCTCGGCTCCCGCCCTCGGCTCCCGCCCTCGGCTCCCGCCCTCGGCTCCCGCCCTCGGCTCCCGCCCTCGGCTCCCGCCCTCGGCTCCCGCCCTCGGCCCCCGCCCTCGGCCCCCGCCCTCGGCCCCCGCCCTCAGCCTCCGCTCCGGCTCCTGGCCTCTGCCCCCCCGGCCTCGCCCTCCGCCTCCGGTCCCCGCCCGGGTCCCTGCGGCCTCCGCCACGCGCCCCTCCGGCCCCTCCTCGTCGCGCGCCTACGCTGTTCACTGAGCCGCTAGCGCTCGCGGCGCCGACCCTCTCCGCTGCGAGCAGGCAGGGCGCGACGCACCGTGATTCGGGCGCGTCCGCGGCAGTCCGCCCCTCCTGCCTCCCGCGACCCGATCCCCCCGATGAAGCGGCTCCTCGCGGACGCAGCCGGGGTTTAGCGCGGCCCCGCGTGGTGTGGGCCCGCTCAGGTGCGAACGGCACGCGCGCAATTTGCTGCCTGCTGTCGTCTGCTCTCGCGCCCACCGCCACGTGGCGAGCAGACAGACACGAGCTGTGTCGTGCTCGCCACACCCCTCTTTATCACGAGTAACGTACAAGAGTGTCATTCGTGTGTTCTCAGACGCGGCGGTGCGGAGGAGGATCAGCTTGCGTGGACCGTCTCAGCGGAGCGCACCGGAAGCAGTGGTGCCAACAGGACATCCGGAAACGCGGGGCCGACTGGTCATTCAGCTGCCGGAGCTACGAGCGGCAGACTGTTCGATAGGATAGTGTTCGATGCCCAGGGCGTCGTTTCAAGCCCGGTCAAAAACTAAAACTTAATTTTTTTATATATGTTTTTCTTTTTTAAATATAATTTGCGGATCTACAAGATGGCACTTCTGATTTCAGTGCGCTGACAACTCACCCGAAGACGCCCACGGCGACGGCGGCCTCCCGCAGCGCGCGCTCCTGGTCCATCTCGACGAGCGCCTCGGGCCGGATGGTCGCCGTGTTCCTGGGCTGGCGCTCGTTCTGCACGGCTGCAACACGGGGGAGCAGGTGTCAATGTCGAGAGCCTGAGAGGACGGCAGCCGGAGTGGAGTGGAGTGGCGGCAGGTACACCTCAGTAACCTGCTGTCATGTGAGTAAGTGAGGACAGGTTTGTCTGACTTACGTAAGATATTCGACGGGGAAATAATTTTATGGATATGATATTCCGGAAAATGTCGAACAGGCGGGGTAGTCCGGGGAAAGCCGATCAGCGGAAACGTCACCGCGGGTGGGCTCATCCGTGGACCGCCTGTAGTGGATGACGCGTCCGCGCCGGCGCCGCCCGCCCTACTGCGCATGCTGGCATGGAGGGGGATGGACCGGACCACCTGGACCAGCAGGCTGATTCCGCACACCGGTCAATGGGCTGCAGATGCGGTCCTCTCTCTCCCACCCGATGGCAGAGCCTCATGAGTGCGACAAGGACAGAGGTACGAAAGTCCCATGCGGAATCGGCCTACAGGCGGCCGCCGGCCCAGCCGCGTCCGCGTGTGTTCTCACATTCCATGATGCTGCTGCTGCTGTATACCCTTTAGCACCTTTAGCCGGCCATTGCTGCAGCCCTGCACTGGAAAAACATGGGTGCCAATCCCTACCTTTAAAAAGCACTAAATGTGACCTTTCACACCTTTAGCTGCACGGCAAAAACGAGTCTTGGGTTTCCCAGTGGAATTTGCACATTTCCAGGAGGTATCATCTTTCCCAGGGGATGTCGTGGGTTTTCCATGAAAAACTCCTGGGAAAAACTACTTTTTTCCAGGATATTCACTGGGATTCTAACTCTCCTGGGAATCCCAGGACTCGTTTCTACTGTGTGACTAGCTTCATTTGAGTTCCATACAAGTTTAGTTCCTTTGGAAAGGCACTCAATTCTAGTGCTCCAGGAAAGGCACTAAACCGCGCCCTTGAATATAGTGCCCCAGGAAAGGTGTTGTTTAGTGCCTTCGTTTTTCCAGTGTGGACGTCACACGGCAGCGGCAGCGCGGCGGCAGCGCGGCGGCAGCAGCTCTCTCGCTCAGTGTTGCCGTGGGAAATTTCAGGCCAAATTTTAGCCGCGGTAAAATTTAGAAACAAAAAAATGTGGGAAAAAATAGGATTTTGGCTGACGCAACGCGCTGCTTTGCTTTGGCGCCGGGAAACTCATCACTTCCGGTTCCGCACTCACATCGCGATTGGCTTCAAATTGAATTCAAAGGTTATAGGTAGAATTTTCGGATTTTTCTGAATCTGATTCCTCTTGATTTTATTTTGATCTATTATGCTTTTTTAATAATTTTTTTTTCGGGGACGTACAATAATTTTTGGAAGTGACCTCCCCCCCCCCCCTCGCCTTCTCGCGCTTGGCCGATGGGGTGCGGGTGTGGTCCCCCCCCCGGCTGCGGGCGCCGCGCCGCCGCTGCGGCTGGGGCTTGGCCCGGCCCGCGGCTGCCCGCGGCCTTTGCGCGGTGCGTTTGCGGGGAGTGCCGCTGACAGGTCAGGTGAAATTTTCCCCTCCGCCGCACCGCTGTGTGTTGCCCTGTCATAATAGAGGATGCGGCGGGGGGTGGAGAGGTAAGTGCCGCTGCTGCTGCGCCTACCGGAGCGTTCGCGCGCGGGGCGGGGCGGGGCGGGGCGTGGCGTCACTGCCGGACCACCGCTGTCCGACGCGCCGCCAGCGTTTGTGCTAGGCACTGCCAGAGCCAGGCAGGCATCCCTTTGTCCCCCCGTATTGTCTCCCGGCCGCTGCCGCCGCCGTTTCGTTGTTGTTGTTCTTGGCGTGCTGTTCGGGGATACTCTGTCAACACAAATGTGTACATTGTACACTTTAATTAATGCGTGCCTGCCATGTACACTACGCGTCCTGCCGCGCAGGAATCTCGCGTACCGCGGATCCTCTGTGGGTCCTTCGCGGACTGCGAGCAACCCACGAGAAGGATCCGCGGATCTCGCCCTTCCCCCGCGGAGGATCCGCGGTTCGCGAGATACCCCCACGGAGCGACTCGCAGACCGCGAGCTCCCCCGGCGGACTCGCGGGTTACTCCCGAGAAATCGTAAACCTCCCCTGGTAACGCCCCGCCGTAGACCGCGCGAACCGCGAGAGGGCCCTTTCGGGACGATGGCTGCAACATCAGTGCCGGAGCGCAGCGTCCAGGCTTGGAGCCGGCCCCCGGCGCCTGATGGATATGCAGTCCCGGATGGAGCGGTGCGGGCGGGTTGCATAGTACAAAAAGTGCCCGGGGTCCATCAGCCACCCGGTACATTATTTGGAGTATATGTGCCATGGTATACTCGAGGGGCCCACAACTCTAGAATTCAGGTGTACAAGGCCACCGAAATCTTTGGAAATCATATTGAAATCTCATTGAAATCAGTGAAATCTTTGAAATCAGTTGAATGCTCTTGAATTCACACGAATTCCGTTGAAATCACTTGAAATCTGTTGAAATCACTTTGAATTCACGTGAAATCACACTGAATTCACATGAAATCACATTGAATTCACATGAAATCACATTTAAAAAGCGTCTCGGGAAACTCACTCAAATCGGTGTGGGGAGAGGAGGGGGGCGATGTGCACTAACAGCTGTTCGGCGAATTTGAGATATTTTAAGATTTTTAGATACTTTCATAACAGATTGAGATTCCTATTTATTCTTATAAAGCTTAGTGCCATTTCAATAAAAGTACTCAATGTATAAACAATGTCTTTTTGTTTAAATTTTTGCCATTGGAGGTGTAAATAATAGTCCTGCGCAAATCCACTTCCACAAATCTGGTTTGTGAGGGAATAGTAATTTATTAACTGGAGCAATAAAACATAGTGAAAGTGCTAGACGACTAAGATTCTTTAAAATACCTTCTTGTTACGGCACAGTTGGAGTGAAATTCTCAAAATCGTGCAAAAAATACGGGGATTCCCCAGAAAATAGACGCACAGCTGATCCAAATTATTCTCTCAATGACATGATTAAATAGGATTTTTCCTAAATTATTGTGAATTATTTCGATTTATTCGAAATTAACTTGCAACTGCACAAAATAATCTCAATTATTTTAATAATTTTTTAAAAAAATTCAGAAGCAAATTTTGCTCTGCAATTGAAAGGGTGGCGTGAAAACATGGAAAATTTTTGCGGCAGTAAACCTCCCGAAGGAGGTTGCGGTTCCCGCCAGGCACAGGGCTTTTACCCCCTGTGGCAGCCAACTGCTTCGGTGTTCCATGGGAACCGGCGCTTTGCTGACTGCGATCCTATCGCGCAATTCGACAGATTTGATCCCCGTACCACCATTGGCCTACCCCTAGAGGTACGAGCGGTGTCAAGAGCGTTAGACTTCCTGATCCCAGTTTCAGAGGCCTTACCTCAGAGGGGTACGCGGGATTCGAACCCACAACCCCGAGTGCCGACACGTAGCCAGAACAGGAAGCGACCCAACGCCCAGAGCCACCGAGCCAACGGCGGTGGGACGTGTTTAACTTCTATTTGACCTGCCATCCAGCTGCGGCCAAAGGGAATGTCAAGCGCGAAAAACACTTTCCCGAGTGGGAGTCGAACTTCGGACCACTCAGTTCGGTGTTGCGCTCTACCAACTGAGCCACGACGCCACGATGACTGTACAGTGCGACGGGTTCGAGCCGTCTTTGCCGCGTATCCTGCAGCCTCCAGCCAGGAGGACAGGGCTAATACAACTCGAACCCGTCGCACTGTACAGTCATCGTGGCGTCGTGGCTCAGTTGGTAGAGCGCAACACCGAACTGAGTGGTCCGAAGTTCGACTCCCACTCGGGAAAGTGTTTTTCGCGCTTGACATTCCCTTTGGCCGAAGCTGGATGGCAGGTCAAATAGAAGTTAAGCAAGTCTCACCGCCGCTGGCTCGGTGGCTCTGGGCTGGGCGTTGGGTCGCTTCCTGTTCTGGCTACGTGTCGGCACTCGGGGTTGTAGGTTCAAATCCCGCGTACCCCTCTGAGGTAAGGCCTCTGAAACTGGGATCAGGAAGTCTAACGCTCTTGACACCGCTCTCACCTCTGACGCGGGTGATGAGTTGTTCGTAATTTTATATATATATATATATATATATATATATATATATATATATATATATATATATATATATATATATATATATTATATATATATATATATATATATATATATATATATATATATATATATATATAATATATATATATATATATATATATATATATATATATATATATATATATATATATATATATATATATTTCTTTTCCCGCGAGACTTTTTTGTTACGTAGAAGGTGAAAGAACAAATACTGTCTTGCTGCGTGGGGAAAACAGTTTTCCCGGATCCGCGCGGCGCGGACTCGAAAAGTGCGGCAACGCTGCTTCGTGAGTTTCGCTTTGAACGCGCGCCCCGGCCCGGCCCGGCGGCCGCCGCGGCCCCCCTCCACGCCATACGTCCTGGTCCCCTGGGCCCCGGGGCAGTTTAGCGCGCCGCCCGCCCCGCACCATATTGGTCACGTCAAGTCGAACCTCCTCGGTGCGGGGCGGGGTGGGCTGGTGCGTGGAGCCCGCGCGCCGACGGGGACCTCCCGGGGAGAGCGTCCCCGCCCCGCCCCGCCCCGCCGCAGCTCCCCGCCGACCACAGGACCCCCGCCAGCGCGGCCTTCGCCCTGGGCGCGCCCTGGCCGCCGGCACCCAGTAGACTGATTCAGAAGAGCTCTCCTCTCGCTCTGTCTCTCTCGCACACATGGTTTGCGCCGCATGGGTGCGAGAGAGCCGCAGCGCGGAGAGCGCTCCTCTGAATCAGTCTGCAGACCAGCGCAGCTCCCGCCCCGCACCTCCCAGCCGCGCTCGCCGCGGGGTTATTCGGACGTGATTTCTACCGACTGGAAGGGTGCCGGTGGAGGATATGCAGTGCAAACTTTGCTAACGTCCTCTGAACACTGTGAAAAATATGTTCGTAGATTTACGATTTATTTTGTAAGTTACGACTTACGAAAAATGTTGTAAATTTAAGACAGCCCATTCGTGCTTGTAATTGAATTTCAAGTCGAATTTGACGATAAGTGATCGTAATTTTACAACTTCACTTCGTGGAAAATTTTCACGTAAACCTACGACAATTTTTCACAATGAAGGTTGGCTTAACAGCCGAGCGATTCCGAAGATCGCTTTCATACCTCTGTCCTCGTCGCACTCGTGGAGCACTACCATGGCCAGCATAGGGCACCGCTGTAGGCGCAATAAGGACGGAGGGATGAGAGCGATCTTCTGAATCAGTCGGCAGCGGATACGTAAGAAGGGCCGGTTGTTGAACGGGGACCTTGACCTGTCGCCGGCAGACAGAGGTCTTCTGCTGTCAAAGAGACAGCCTAGCCGGGGTGGCACGGCCCGCGGGGCTGGGGCTGGACCCCTTTCCTTTTACTGACGGTTACGTAAGCGCCTATGCCCTTCGCTCGGGCGCGGAAGCGCACTGTCAGCCTGTCTCAGTCGTTTTCCCCCTGTTCTGCTCAGCGCCGCCGGGGAAGGGCAGGGCAGGGCTGGGCGAGGGCGAGGCGGGGCAGAGGACACTCGCCCCGCCCCGCCCCGCCCCGCCCACCCTGTGCGGAACACCCTTCCCGCCGCCACGCCCCGCCCTACCGCCCCCAACCGCGCCAACGTCGGTCGGTTGTTTTCCGGTCGTGGTCCCGCGCTGGTCGAACACATCGGTTTGTCCGCCCCGTCGCACCCCACCCCGCCCCACCCCGCCCCGCCCCGCCCCACCCCGCCCCGCCCCACCCCGCCCGCAGCGGCCACGCGCCCCGGTCACACCGGGCCCTTTGGCTGGCCCATCGCGCTATGGCGTCTCGCGCGATAATGAGGTTTGCTTGAATAACGCTGCAAACTTTGTAGGCGTTGCTGGCCGCCCCGCCCCGCCCCGCCACGCCGCGGGTGGTGGCGAGGGGTGGGGCGTGAGAAGGAGGAGCGCCGCCGTGCCGTGTAGCGAGCTCGCGCGCTCGCGCCGTGCGGCACCCTCCGCGACATTATTTGCATAATTCGTTTGACACGTTTTTTGGCACGCCCCGCGCTTGGCCCTCACCCCGCCCCGGCTCGCGCTCTTCCCTTGTCTTTGCTCGCGCTGTTTCACTGTTTTCTACTTTTGCGGCGTCTTTGTGGCGGCGAGGCGAGGCGCTGGCGAGCGGTCGCGTCCTCTCCTCCTGCAACAAGACCCTCCGGTCCGTGTCCTTGCGTGTCCGGCGTCGACAGACGGCGGCGTGCGCGCTTACATCATACGCACGCACCTCGCGAGGGTAATTCGAAAAAGAAGAAGGTAACTCGTGCGCTCATCTAGCGGCCCATTCGGGGAATCCTTCCTATGCGTGGGGTCCCTCACTTGCCAACTCTTTGTACACTTGCCCGTGCCCCACTCGCGTTCAACTCGCGTCAACTCGCGAAAAAATTGCGTTCAACTCGCGAAAACTCGCGAAAATGCATCAACTCGCCAACTCGTTGTACACCTATTTTGGGAGTGGGGGGACCCCTTGCTCATAACCGCCGCACCTAACCTACCCTAAACTACCTTCAATTTCCGTTTCGCTTCTGCCCTCTGGTTTCAAGCCCCTAGACTGAAGAAAAGCAACGAAAACGGCCCTGAAGTTAGGGATGGGGTCGAAATCCAGGGGGAAGGGGGAGGGGGAGCGGGGCTTTCAAAATTAGCGCGGCCCGGCCCGGCCGCATAGCTGTCTGATTCCAAGGATCACTCTCGCGCCTCCGTCCTTGTCGCACCTTTAGCGGTGCTCAAGGACTCACGAGTGCGATAAGGATGGAGCGCGAAAGCGACCTTCAGAATCAGAGGGCAGGGAGGGGGCGCTAGAGACTCTCTCAGCCCGGCTGGGTAGGCCAGCCCGCCGCACCCGCATGAGCGCGAGCTGAATGAGTTGCCTACCCGCTGGGCGGCGGGAGCCCTGCCCGGCCGCGCTCAGCCGAACCGAGCCGTGCAAGTGTTTGTGTGTGAGAGAGCGAGAGAGAGAGCGAGGGGTTCTTCACTCAAAAAATTAGTGTACATTCGAAAATAAAATCATTAAACCATCAGAAAAAAAAATTAGGAAAATAATCAGAAAAAAACAGCAAAAAGTTATTAAAAAATGTCACAATAAGAAAAATTATAAAAAGTTAGAGAAAAAGTCCGTGAAAAACAAGAAAGATCAAGAACAACAAGAAAAACTAGAAAAATCGGGGTACACGCTTGAATTTACAGTGAAGGACCCCTCGTCGAGAGAGAGCGCGCGAACGAGATAGAGAGAAAGAGAGAGAGGGAGAGAGAGAGAGAGAGAGAGAGAGAGAGAGAGAGAGAGAGAGAGAGAGAGAGAGAGAGAGAGAGAGCAGAGCGTAACAGTTTACGGCGGTGAGCGGGCTCGCGCGCGCCGCTGTTCGGGCGTGATGATCGCTCTGTGAAGTGGCGAGTGTTGCGCGGCACGGCACGGCGCTGGCCGAGCGAGCAAGCGGGTACGGCACGCCTTATGCAGATGTTAGCGCATCGCCTAATTGCTCCGGAGTAACGAGCCGAGCCCGAGCACGCGACCGGCGCGCGCCCTCCGGCAAAACCAGTGCGGCCGTCCGCCCAACTGCTTGTCTGTCTGTGTGGCGTCCAAAGGTTTTTTGAAATTTCTGTAAAAATAATTTAAATACATATTTTTTTGGTTGCGTGAGTTTTGACTTAAACGCCATTTCTCTGAATTTTTCCGAAGCTTATTCTTGAATATAGAGATTATTATTGAAAATAGAGATTTTACCTCCCAGTTAAAATAGAGATTTTAACTATCAGTTAAAATAGAGATTTTAACTATCAGTTAAAATAGAGATTTTAACTATCAGTTAAAATAGAGATTTTAACTACCAATTAAGCGAAACTTGAATGGCGGTTGTAGTGCAACCCGTTCAAAAGTTAGTTTTTAGACAGTCCCTTGTGGCTGGCTTTATCCGTAGGCAAAGATACCCGTTAAAATACCCGTTTTGATTTTGCTTTGGCAGAAGAAATATCAGCCAGTCTGATCCAGTTAAAATAGAGATTTTGTTAGTTTTGAGACAGTCCCGTTGTGGCTGGCTTTATCCGTAGGTGAAGATACCCGTTAAAATAACTGTTTTGATTTTGATTTGCCAGTAAAAGTATTAGCAAGTCTGATCCAGTTCAAATGGAGATTTTAACTACCAATTTAGCAAAACTTGAACGGCGGTTGTAGTACAACCCGTTCAAAAGTTAGTTTTTAGACAGTCCCTTTTGGCTGGCTTTACCCGAATGAAAAACTACCCGTTCATTTATGCAATAGCCGTTCAATTCTTATTTTATTTTTCGTCATTATTATAATTCCTTATTGAAATTGAAGATGGAATTTAATTATTTGCCTTTGCGCTAGTATATTTAGTGTTTGCTATTGGAGCTGGACTGTCTCGTTACCGGCCGGCAGGCCAGTTTTTTTGTTTTTTTGTTTTTTTAAATCCGAATGAGTTGTACGTGTACACAAGAGTTTCTGAGCTGTTTCCTCCTCGCCTCGGGTACTCACCATCCTTGTTCATCCCCATCTGAAGGCACTTCTTGAGGCGGCACGCCTGGCACTGGTTCCGGTGCGCCTTGTCCACCACGCAGCGTCCGGTCCCCGCCTGACACCTGCGAACCGGAACCGGAAACGTGCACACGTCTCATTAGAGCCACACACACAACATGCTCGCCAACCTCGGGACCTCCATTGAAAGTCAACTTTGCATTATATTTAAACTTCGCTTCGTACTCTTGGCTAGAGTCAACTTTAGATGTGTTGAAAATCTATATTAATTATGCAGTTGAAACACAGAAAAAAAAAGTGCTTATCTCACTAAAGTTTCAAACTGCAGATAATGTTTGAAAAATCTATTTTTTATTTTGTATTATAAGACTACATTGATAAACTGTTGTTTACACTGTTATTCAATCACTGTGACGTCTCATTCTTTTTCATGTGAAAACTGTCACATTCCTTTTGATATTAATGTCACATTCTTTTCAATGTGACAATAAAATTTAGCCCGCATATTCTGGCCGATTCACATTGAAAAGAAATGTGACATTACATTTTAAACAATGTGACACTTTTCACATGAAAAAGAACGTGACGTCACAGTAATTGAATAACAGTGATACTAGTTATTTTTTTTTTACGCTTCTAACTCCAGTTTCGAAACTGCAGTTTTAATGCAGTTTAAACTATAAGTAGAGATCCTTCCACCCGGGTTGAGGACGTTGCCGCAATAAACATTTGGGAAAGTTTGGGATGAGATTCTGTTATGCTCTTCGACTTTCTTTGTAACCGCTTTAAACGGGTTTAAAAATCGGGGCTGGAGGTTGAGGCTAGTCGAGAGCTTCAGGCGGGGCCAGCAGCAGCCAGGCGCAGCGCGATTCCCCATCAACGCCACCACGCCTCGCTCCGCCCCAGCCCGGAGTCTTGTGGCTGGCCAGCGCAGCGCCGTGCGCTTCAAAGGTTGTCGTGGCAGGGTGGGCTGAGGGGGGGGGGGGGTAGGGGGAGGGCCGGGGCGAGGCGAGGCGAGGCGGGGCGGGTGTTCGGGCGAGCGGACTTTCTCTAAAAAGGAAAGAGGCACGACAGAGAGAAGAAAGGGAAGTGCAGAAGACGCGAGCGGGCAGGCGGGGCACCGCAAAGCCCGTCCCTGTGCGCGCCCCGCCCCGCCCCGCCCCGCCCTCACGCCTCGCCTCCCGACACCGTGACAGCCCTAGGCGCCAGGCACGCAGCCCTTTGGGCCCCGTAACGATCCACTGAGCCCCTCGGGGGCGGCTTCGTGCTCCTGCCGGGGCGGGCGAGCGCTTCGCTCCCTGAGCCGCCGCCGCCGCCTCCCCCGTCGCCCCACGACGCCATCAACCCCCGTCACCAAAGCCATATACACTCTGCATCGACCGCAGTCGGAGAACGCCCCGCGCAGCCACCGCGCCGCGCCCCGCCCCACCCTCACGGCCCTACCTGAAGTTAACGCCGAGCTCAAGGGAAGGGGTAAGCTAGGTGAGGGGCGCGGCGGGGCGGGGCGGGGCGGGGCGGGGCGGGGCGGGGCGGGGCGGGGCGGGGCGGGGCGGGTCTGCGACAAGACCAGAGGCGTCGCCGTTCGAGTTGCGTAAAAAGCAATCTCGAGATTGAAGCGGCAGCCCGGGCCCGGGCAGTTGGCGGGGCGTGGTGAGGTCGGGCGGGGCGCGGCGGGGCGCGGCGGGGCGCGGCGCCGTGGAGGCGGCACGGGTCGCGGCGCCAAGGGGTGGGGGTGGCTCTCGGCGACTTGGCCCCGCCTCCTCCAAGAAGCGTCGCGACGCCAGACCACGCCCACCGACGCCACTACACCGCACGCCCGCCCCGCCCCGCCCCGCCCCGCCCCGCCCCGGCCCCTCCGCCTCCGGCTCCAGCTCCAGCTCCAGCGAGGGCGCGTCAAAGCTTCTCCGGCAGCGCAATGCCTTTCCGATCACCTCACCTCGGTGCTCTGGTTTTCTGCCCCCCCCCATCCCCCCTCCCTTCCCGGAAACCACCTCCCCGACGCTACCTGCTGGTGGGAATTGGACACGGAATGGCGCCGAGCGAGTGGCGCCGTAAACCCGGGCGTTATAGCATGGCGCCTGCACCGGCCGGCGGGGGCTCAACGCGCACCTGGCCTGCACCAGGACCCTGGCGCACGCTAAATCCTTATGCATTTTGTTGTGCATAAGCATGCACACGGAAAAAAAAAGAATGGGTCCTCAGAACTAACAAATTAGCTGATTTGAGGATAGATAATTTGGGGATAGAAAATTGTGCCATACTCTCATGGTTGTTTATGATACTGCACGAAAAAAAAATTGAAGTCAGGACTAATAAATTAGCTAATTTGGGGATAGACAAGAAATTTGCTGTGGCGCACCCAAGAGTTAGCTGCCACAGTCAAGAGTTAGTTGCTGCAGTCAAGAGTTAGTTGCCACAGCGAAGCTGTTGCTGCAGAAGCCAACAGGTCTGTTCTGACAGCGAAACACCCCATTCGTTTCCAGACCAAACCGGTTGGTTCCTGCACCGACAACATCGCAGTGGCAACTAATTCTTGACTGTGGCAGCCAACTCTTAGCCGCCACAGCGAATTTCTTGTCTATCCCCAAATTAGCTAATTTATTAGTCCTGACTTCAATTTTTTTTCGTGCAGTATCATAAACAACCATGTGAGTAGGTATGGCACAATTTTCTATCCCCAAATTAGCTAATTTATTAGTCCTGACTACAATTTTTTTTCGTGCAGTATCATAAACAACCATGAGAGTATGGCACAATTTCATGCATATCTATGTACAATTTGTGCATAGTAATGCACAATTGGTACATAGTTATGAATAAAAAATTGTGCATTTACTTATGGTTCTGCATGTGTATGCACAAATAAAAAGCATAAGGGTTTAGTGCGCATGTTTTGTGTCTGGTCGGTCAAAAGTCTACAGTTTTAGGAAGGAATAATAATTATGTAAATATATTCTAGACGCGCTCATCTAGAAACGAATATGTTTGGAGCCGCGTAGAAATAGCCGCGGCGGCCTATTTAAAGCCGCGTGAAAATCATTGCTGAACATTAACAGTAATTATGTTGTTAATCCATCGATTTGTGTTGTCCAGTAACAAAGACGTTGTCAAGTAACGATGACGACAAAAGTTGCCCAGACCAGAAACAACCAATTTCTTGTTCGGACTTGGGAACTGCCGTCGTTGTGTTTGAACAACTTTGCTGTCCTTGAACAACATCAGTGTTTGTCAGCAACGCAGTCATTACAAAATAGATTATTTATCAACAAGTTTTTTTCTCCCCCTTTTCCTGCAGTGGATGCTGAGACACTCCTGCTGCTTATGTAACGCGCAGCTATAGTAAAAATGCCGCGCCATTCCCGCGCAAGTCATCGGTCCCCAAGCGCGTGTTTTCCTTGTAAAATTATTATGATTCCGCAACACGGAAAAGATGGAAAACAAAGCCCAAACAAATTTTAACTGAATAGCGATGCGAGAAAACGGAATGGCATGGTGCCGCTCCCAGCCCCGCCCTGCCTCCTAGACCCCACCCGCCGCTTTGTGAAAATAACGCGACATTCAGTTTATCCCCGCACCGTGAAATCGATCCCAGGGGACGTACGGCAGGGTGCGCGCCACGCCGCGGCGGCCTGATCTCCACCGCGGCGGGGCGGGGCGGGGCGGGGCGGGGCGGGGCGGGGCGGGGCGGGGCGGGGCGGGGCGGGGCGGGGCGGGGCGCTGTGGTCAAGGGCGCCTGGGCAGGCAGCGCCCGCGCGTAATCATTTGGTCATGAGGCAGGCCGGCTCGCGTAGAGGATGGTGGATTGCTTTTGTCCAGCTAAATTGATCCTGGGCTCAGCCTTCACCCCCCTCCCCCTTCTCTCTTTATCTCTTTTGCTCTCTCGCTCTCTCTCTGTCTCTCACTCCGTCAATCATGGCTTTGAGCGGGGGTCCGCATACGTCCCCATGCCAAAGCGAAACGCTGTCAGAGAAAAGTGAAATGCCTCAAGCCGCTTGCGCCGCGTCGCGCTCAGATCCGCGACATGTTGGTCGCCAACAGGGAGAACAGCAATTTTATTTTCTGCGCAAATCGCACTGTGTTGCGATAAACGCGTAAAGATTAAGTATGGATGCATTTTAATCAGATCTCTGCATGAATTTTCTTTTGTTTCACAATTTTAGCTTTTGATGTGATGATGCTCTATATTTTTGTTGTTACAAGACCATTTGTGCTAGCTTGCATTCCTCGGATCCTCCGCGGGGGAAGGTCGCGGTCCACAGATCCTTCTCGCGGGTAGCTCGCAGTCCGCGAAGGACCCGCGGAGGATCCGCGGTACGCGAGATTCCCCCGCGGCCAGAGGACCAGCGGACCGCGAGCTTTTCCCGCGGACTCGCGGTTTACCCCCGCGAAACCGCGAACCTCCGTCCTTCCTGTAAAGTAACGCCCCGCCGTAGACCGCGCGAACCGCGAGAGGGCCCTCTCGGGGCGTTGGCTGCAACAACAGTGGCGGAGCGGAGCGTCCGCGCTTGGAGCCGGTCCCCAGCGCCTGATGGGTATGCAGTTCCGGATGGAGCGGTGCGGGCGGGTTGCAAAGTACAAAAAGTGTCCGGGGTCAATCAGCCACCTAGTACACTGCAATGCATAGCCTGCGATACCCAAGCCACTGAGCTATAACCAGCCGACCTGTTCGCCAGGGACTCTCAGGGAAGGACCACGTACCCTCTCCGATTCTGATGTTAGTTTACAGTGTCAGTGTTTTTTTACATAGCATCTTTCCCCTTTTCAAAACGAGACCAGGATATCTTTCCCCGCGATGTCAATGCTAATTTTTCGTGTTTTAATTTCCCCAGGCGGCGGCCGGGCCGGCGTGGTGGCCTTCTTGGCGTTCAGCCCGCCCCGCCCCGCCCCGCCCCGCCCCGCCCCGCCCCGCCCCGCCCCGCCCCGCCCCGCCCCGCCGCGCCCCGCCACACAGCGCGCTGCTGGCGCGGTGCGGGTGCTCGCGGATCGCCCATCTCCAACCATAATCCGTTTAGCCTGAACGCATCTGATCCTTGACATGAATCAATTCGCTATACACCCTCTCAGCCGGCCCCTCCCCTCCCCGCTCCCCTAACTCACTCTCGGCTCTATAGCGACATAACGATACTTTAAAGCTCCCGCCCTCCCCTCCACTCCCCTCCCCACCCTCCCCACCCCCAGCGCCGCCCCCACCCCAGCCTGGCACTCTCTGGCCCCAACCCCATTAAACTCCGCCGCCCCACCAACAGCCCTTCACGCAGCTGTGGCCCCACTCTCTCTCTCTCTCTCTCTCTCTCTCTCTCTCTCTCTCTCTCTCTCTCTCTCTCTCTCTCTCTCTCTCTCTCTCTCTCTCTCTCTCCCTCTCTCATGCTTTCCCGCTCTCTCACTTCACTGCCGCGCGCGAAACGTGTAATGGCAAACCGTCAGGCTGGAGAGTGGGGCTCCGGAATAGAGCGCTCCGGAGAGGGGGGAAGGGGGTGGGAGGCTGTTGGCCGCGCTTCATGGTCCCAGGCGTTGGGGGGGGGGGGGGGGTCAGCCTCCAGCTTTCGAACCGCTTCAGTTTTCAGCTGAGAGGATCAGAGGTTTGAAGGGTGACAGAGGCGGCAGCACGCATTGCACCTAAAGGGGTACCTTGTACTGTGACTAGTTTTCAGTAAAATCAATCAGGGCACATTCTTAGACTTGAAATGGACTACTTTTACTATAAAGTGGAATTTTCTTAAGTGTATTATGAAATTTGTCAGCAAAGTATTATGGTTTTTTTTTTGTTAACAAAGCTCATTTTCTAGTGAGAAAAAAGTCAGAGCTTTATAGAAAGTTGTCATTTGAGTGGACAAAACTGTTTATTCCATTGTAGTACAGTTTTCTTTATTTTAAAACAAGGAAACTGCACTAACCTTTAAAAAGAAATGAAAACATTTTTGTCCATGGATCATGTCATTTAAATTTCTATATCTTGACGCTTCTGTCTCTAGCTAAATAGGTCTGTAAACAAATATCTATGATTTGTGAACAAATTTCATTATTCTTACACATTAATTACAGTGAAAAAAGTCAGTTACAGATCCGAGCCTGCATCCATTTCTTTTTTAAATTTATTTATTTCGGACCGGCACAAATTTATCCTGCACTGTGTAACGCTTCCTAACTGTTTTCCTGCCCCGGTGGGTGAGCAGCATGCATGTTCACACAGCACCTGGGAGGGACGTACCGGGCCTGCAAACACATTTTCTTCGCTCTGCGGCATTCGCGGGGGGGATGAAAATCAAATTTGCGGGACTCGCCTCGCCCGCCAGCGGACTGTCTGGCCCGGCGGCGGCGCGCGGGCCTAAGCGAATGCGTATGTGAATGTGTTTGCGCGAGTGTGAGTGGATGCGAGTGTCGAGGCGTATGTGAATGTGAATCTGAGAGCCCCGCCCCGCCCCGCGGCGCCGGAGACAGTTCCTCTCCGCGGAGTGCGCCTCTTGCCCGAAGTAATCCTGTTCCAGGGTGATTGTGGTGGAAGGAACACAGTTGTCGTGGAAAACAATTAACGCCTGATCAAAGTGTCGCGAGAGAGAGAGAGAGAGAGGGGGGGGGGAGAGAGGGAGGAAGGAAAAGGGGGGGGGGAGGGAAAAAGAGAACTTGCCCTTAATCAGATGAGTACAATCTCGTGCTAAATTATTCTACTTTGCGCGGCCAGGCGGCCCTGGTTTCAGTTTAACGCTGAGAAAGGGAAAGGCTTCACTGTTGGAATACGCGCGCAGCCATTTGTAGCCAATGCGTTCCTTTATTTTTAAATCTTTTTGGAGTTCTTCCTGTTTTTTATTGTTAATTTTTTTGAAAATTGTATTATATTCTCAGTTCTTTTCCAAAACCATGCCGTTGCGTTTCGTGGAAATGAACTGATAGAGCGGAGTATATGAAGCATAAGTTTTGATTTGAAATAATTTTCGTGGGGTGTAAATCGTCTCTGCAGCGCCGGGGCCGGGCGGGGCGAGGTCGGGTGGGGTGGAACGGATCCGAGAGAACGCCCTCCTGCTGTTTAAGCCCGTCGCCTCGCCCCCCCCCGCCCCGCCCCGCCCCGCCCCGCCCCGCCGGAGCGCTTGTCGTACTCCGGGCACGTCCCTTGGTGCCCGCCCCGCCCCGCCCCGCCCCGGGGCGCGCCGAGAAAGCACTGAGTGCCACATTGAGTTACCCCAGCGGCACAGCCATTGTTCTCAGATTTTCGCTAGGGTCGTTTGAGAGAGAGAGAGGGGGGGAGAGAGAGACGGAGAAAGTTGTGTGGGGGCGCGGGGCATGTGAGGCGCCAACGGGTTCCTGACCTGACGCTCGGCTCGCGGGGTCCTAGTGTAAACTCCATGCGACCCGCGGAAAGCTCTGTACATACCAGAGCGAGGATTCTCGCCGCCCCAGGAGAGCAAGAATTTACTGTAAATTTTCTTGCTCTCCTGCTGAGGGCGAGGTTTGGTTTTGTTGCACGATTATAGAGAAATAATTTCAAAAGCATCACGCTATTTGAGTGAAGACTAAACCTCGCCCATTTTGAGTGCGGCTCATATCCTCAATATCACTTGATTTGGGTGATGTTTTAGATTCTTTCTCATTCAGTTCGAGGTTCTAAGAGAGAGAAAAAGATATCGTTCGTTTTCGATGAGATTCTGACCGAAGGGGAAACATCTCTTAAATTTTTCAGAAAAATTCCGGAAAATTCAGGAAATAAATAAGAAAAAAATTCAGAAAAAATTAGGGAGATGCCCCAGAAAATACACGCACATCTGATCCAAATTATTCTCTCAATTACATGATTAAATCGGATTTTTAGTAAATTATTGTGAATGATTTCTATTTATTCCAAATTATTGGAAATTAACTTGCAATAATGCAAAATAATCAGAATTATTTCAATTATTGTTTTAAAACTTTTCAGAAACAAATTTTGCTCTGCAATTGAAAGGGTGGCGTGAAAACATGGAAAATTTTTGCGGCAGTAAACCTCCCGAAGGAGGTTGCGGTTCCCGCCAGGCACAGGGCTTTTACCCCCTGTGGCAGCCAACTGCTTCGGTGTTCCACGGGAACCGGCGCTTTGCTGACTGCGATCCTATCGCGCAATTCGACAGATTTGATCCCCGTACCACCATTGGCCTACCCCTAGAGGTACGAGCGGTGTCAAGAGCGTTAGACTTCCTGATCCCAGTTTCAAAGGCCTTACCTCAGAGGGGTACGCGGGATTCGAACCCACAACCCCGAGTGCCGACACGTAGCCAGAACAGGAAGCGACCCAACGCCCAGAGCCACCGAGCCAACGGCGGTGAGACGTGTTTAACTTCTATTTGACCTGCCCTGGATCAGCGGCCAAAGGGAATGACAAGCGCGAAAAACACTTTCCCGAGTGGGAGTCGAACTTCGGACCACTCAGTTCGGTGATGCGCGCTCTACCAACTGAGCCACGACGCCAGGATGACTGTACAGTGCGAGGGGTTCGAGCCGTATTTGCCGCGTATCCTGCAGCCTCCAGCCAGGAGGACAGGGCTAATACAACTTGAACCCGTCGCACTGTACAGTCATCGTGGCGTCGTGGCTCAGATGGTAGAGCTCGCCACACCGAACTGAGTGATCCGAAGTTCGACTCCCACTCGGGAAAGTGTTTTTCGCGCTTGACATTCCCTTTGGCCGCTGATCCAGGGCAGGTCAAATAGAAGTTAAACACGTCCCACCGCCGTTGGCTCGGTGGCTCTGGGCGTTGGGTCGCTTCCTGTTCTGGCTACGTGTCGGCACTCGGGGTTGTGGGTTCGAATCCCGCGTACCCCTCTGAGGTAAGGCCTCTGAAACTGGGATCAGGAAGTCTAACGCTCTTGACACCGCTCGTACCTCTAGGGGTAGGCCAATGGTGGTACGGGGATCAAATCTGTCGAATTGCGCGATAGGATCGCAGTCAGCAAAGCGCCGGTTCCCATGGAACACCGAAGCAGTTGGCTGCCACAGGGGGTTAAAGCCCTGTGCCTGGCGGGAACCGCAACCTCCTTCGGGAGGTTTACTGCCGCAAAAATTTTCCATGTTTTCACGCCACCCTTTCAATTGCAGAGCAAAATTTGTTTCTGAAAAGTTTTAAACAATAATTGAAATAATTCTGATTATTTTGCATTATTGCAAGTTAATTTCCAATAATTTGGAATAAATAGAAATCATTCACAATAATTTACTAAAAATCCGATTTAATCATGTAATTGAGAGAATAATTTGGATCAGATGTGCGTGTATTTTCTGAGGTCATCCCAAAATTAGGGATGGGGATAATTTATAAAAATTCACATTAATTTAGGTAAAATTCAAGCATTAATTCAATAAAGATTCACGAAAATTTATAAAACTTCACAAGATTTGCACACTACAATTCAGAGCTGTTTCCCCATCGAATCTGACTCTATCGTTTGCAGTGTGACGGGAATGAAAATTCAAACACCTGCACGTGTATGACATGTGCACTCACCTGTAGATGAGCTTCCTGCGCACGCTGCGCTTGAAGAAGCCGCTGCAGCCGTTGCACGCCAGGATGCCGTAGTGCTTGCCGGAGCTGATGTCGCCGCAGACGACGCAGGTGAGCCCCAGGGCGCCGCGGCCCTTGGCGGACCCGCCCCCGGGGTGCTGCGCGGCCGGGGGCGGGGGCGGCGCGGGGGCGGCGCTCGGCGGCGGGGTCAGCGGCCCGAAGTGGAAGGCGGACGGCGCCATGCCCAGGTGGCTGGCGGCGAGGTGGCCGCCCGCCCCCGGGTGCGCCGACACGAGGCTGCCGGGCGGCAGGGCCCCAGGCGGGGGCGGCGCCGCCCCCGAGGCCGTCATCCCGGCCCCGCCCCCGGCCCCGGCCCCGGGGCCCTGCTGCGGGCAGGACGTGTTGAGGCACAGCGACAGCGGCCGCGGCGAGCAGGAGCCGCCGTCTGGAAGCACAAGTCTACCGTGTGAAAACTCTGGAAAAACAAAGGTGACGTGGGTCACGTTCGAGGGGGAAATTAACAACTCTGAAATTTGGTGTATACATTTTGTGAATTAATGTGTATTTTTTATAGATTTTTTAGGTGAATTTTCCCTTGAATTTCACCTAGATATTTGTTAATTTTCCTGAATTTTCGAGAATTTTTCTAAATTTCAGTGAGTTTTTCTACTGTTTTCTGAATTTTCCTAAATTACGAGGTGTTCAAAATTTTTTGAGTTGTTTTCCCCTCGATCCCGTTTCTTGGTGTGACAGGTTCACGACGCACCGACGCACTATGATGTTTTTCCTCTTTATCTTCCATCTCAAATTTACCGGAAAATTCCGATTCAAACGAGCAGACATAATGATGGGGTTCCGAGGAAGGATGACAAAAGATACACCAGTGTCGATGATGTGTTGTTTTGCAATAACATTCCTATCATATTTATCCTCGCTGGAATCAGCGAAATTTTCCGCCGGAAGCGATAATGTACTTAAAAATATAATTGCAGCTCACGCCACTCTAATATTTATAAAAAAGAACGAAAAGAAACATTTTACGTTACAGACGTTACACGTGTCACTTTGTTTTTCCGAGAGGCTGTGGACAGAGCGGGGAGGGGCGGGGCAGCACCCGGACCGATACGGGTGCGCGCCGGCCCTCAACAAGTCGACCAGCAACACCTGGTATCGGGGCCGGGCCCGCAGCTCCAATCACACCCTCGCCTCACCGGCCAGCAGTGTTTGCGGTGCAAGTGTCAAGATCGGAGGCCAATCGAAAATTAATTATCCTGAATGGATAGCCTGCTGCCCCGACCCACCCCGCCCCGCCCTGCCCCGCCCCGAGCGCATCTGGCATGTAATCACCCGCCGCACCCCGCCCCACCCCGCCCCACCCCGCCCCACCCCACAGCCTCCTTGACTGGACCTCGGCGGGGGCTTAGCCGGCTCTGCATGGTGTTTAATGACATTTGGGTGAGCTGGGCTCGGGGGGAGGCGAGTGGAAAGAGCGGCGCGGCGCGGCGTTCCGCCATCCTGAGGGCAGGGCGTTCATTTATTCGCCTTCAGCGAAAAGTAACTCGTCAGAGGGAGCGCCGGGCACCATGCTGCGAAACCATAGTCCAGCGAAACCTACGAGTGTACACCAGGTGGCTGATTGATCCCGGGCACTTTTTGTTCTATGCAACCCGCCCGCACCGCTCCATCCGGGATGCATACCCATCAGGCGCTGGGGACCTGCTCCAAGCGCGGACGCTCCGCTCCGCTCCAGAGTTCTCAAACGGGTGGGTAATGCTGTCGCCACTGCCCAACGCCCCGTGGGGGCGCGGGTGAAGGTGGCGGTCCGCGGATCCTTCTCGCGGGTAGCTCGCAGTCCGCAGAGGATCCGCGGTACTCTGGTAATCCAAGTGAGCGAATGTCGCACACTTGTAGGTGTGCGAGGATTCTTTCGTAAACTTGGCCACTCAAACGTGTGGATATCCTAGGAAAATTCACACGTTTAAGCGGCCAAGTGTACGAATGAATCTTCGCACACCTGCAAGTGTGCGACATTCACACACTTGGGTTTCCAGTGTACGCGAGAGTCCTCCGCGGCAGGACCCGTGGACCGCGAGCTTTTCCCGCGGCCTCGCCGTTTACCCCCGCGAAACCGCGACCCTCCCCCCTGTAAGGCCCCGTCGTAGACCGCGCGAGTCGCGCGAGCCGCGAGAGGGCCCTTTCGGGGCGTTGGCTGCAACAACAGTGGCGGAGCGGAGCGTCCCCGGTCCCCGCCGCCTGATGGGTATGCAGTCCCGGATGGAGGGGAGCGGGCAGGTTGCATAGTACAAAAAGTGACCAGGTCAATCAGCCACCTATGATAGCGTTTCGCTCACCTGTGGCTGTGTGATTTCCTCCATCCGTGCAAGAAGTGTGTGTGTGTGAAATTCCGCGGGGGAAATAATTAACACTGTCGTTATTACATTGTTTGACGGGGCGCGCGGCGCGCGGGGGAGAGCAAAGGGGAGAGAATAATAGTCGCAGAGGGAGGAGGCAGGCGCAGGGAGAGAGGCTCAGAGACTTCTCTCCCTCTCTCTCCCTCCCCGCCCGCTCTCCGTAACCCTCTCTCCCGGTCAGGCGCCACGCCACGCCACGCCGCAGCACGGGCGCCCGCCCCACCACCTCCTCCGCCTCCCTCCCGGCGAACAGCAGCGGCGGTACTACAGCAGAGTAATAGATATGCTAATGAAATTTCGCAAATTGCTTCTTCCTGTATCCGCGCCACGCCGGGGGGAGAGCGACAGAGAGAGAGAGAGAGAGAGAGAGAGAGAGCGGCGGGAAGATAGAGTGAGAGAGAGAGGGAGCGGAGGGGAGGGGAGAGAACATGGAGTGCTGTGCGGTCAGCCCAGCCCGACTGTCCAAATAAAGCCGTCGCGGAGCCGCTCGGGTTAAGTGATCCGAACACGAGTGGAGCCGGGCCGGGGCGGCAGGGCGAGGGCACGCGGCTCCCATTGAGCGATCCGGTCTGGTCTGGTCGGTCACGCTCCATCGTCACGCTGTCGTCACGCGAGTGACGTGATGTGATGTGACGAGACGGGGGAGGGTAATCGTCAAACTACTTGTAGTAATAGTAGTCGCACGCAACAGCAGCTTTCTGTATAACGCTCAAGTGCACAGATTTTTCTTTTTGTTTGTTTTTCTTCCCCGCGCGTCCGTGATGCTATCTTGGCGGAAACGGAATCGAACGGTGAGACAACCACTCAATCCAGAGGGAGAATCAACAAACGACACGGTAAAAACAATGTCTGATTTTTTTGAGGAAAAAGGGAAAATTTTGAGAAACTTCCGCAATTTGAGGGAAACCCCTCAGATTTTAAAAGGAGTTTCCTCAAAAAATAAGGGAAATCTCCACAACTTTTGAGGAGACTTCCTCAAAATCTGAGGAGTTTTCCTCAAAGTATACAAGGTCCTCAAAGTTTTTCATTTTTCCTCAAAAAATCAGACATTGTTTTTACCGTGAATGTTTTCTGAGTTTTCCTGAATTTTGGTCAATTGCTCTTTTTTTCACGTAAGGCAGTGGATTAAAAAGAGACTTCTTTTAATTTTACTTTCTTAGTACATATATAGAAATGTGCAAAAAAAAAAAAATACAGTTCGCACCAGCCTGGGCTTTGTCATACGTTAAAAAAAAAATTAAAGACTGGAAAATATAACCTGTTGTACAGCCCAGCAGTAAAGGACATGTGAGTAGAGGGTGCGGGCGAAGCTGCGGTTTAGCGAGCTGGCTGATTGATCCGGGGATAGAGGCCGGATCAAGGGGCGAAAAAAAAAAGAGCGAGAGAAAAAAAACGGAAAGAGAGAGGGAGAAGGGATGCCGCAGCATCTTATTTCCATGCCCACCCCTCACCCCGCCGCAGCGCGCGCCCCCGCCGCGCCGCCTTAAGTGCGTTCATTTCTAACCTAAGGAAAATTCAATCGGCCTGATGGATAAATTGATTGTCGCCCACCCCGCCCCAGCCTGGGTGTCGGCACACCCCGGCCGCACCCCTCCGCATCGCGCCTCCCCGCCACGCCACGCCACGCCTCGCTACGCTACGCAGAAAGAGCGGCGGCGGCTGCACTCTCGACAAATTGCTATTCTATCCATGACATTTTATTGGCCTTATTAATATGAGGTTACGAGGCGCACAATGAAAAGCTTTGCGGAGGGGAGGAGGAGGAGGGGGGGGGGGGACCAGTCGCGCTGCCGGTCGCGTTTGACTCGGCGCGGTGCGGGGTGCGGGTGCGAGCGAGCGCGCTGCGCTAGGGGTGCTGCTGCTGTTGCTGCTGCTGCTGTTGGTTTTGCTTATGTAATTGTGTCCCCATTGCGGCAAAGGCGGGCGACATCATTTCGATATACACTTGGCATAGAGTCACACTTGTAATTTTCCACGCCTTTTTATCTGCGATCATATTGTTATACATACAATTTTTTTTTCCAGTGCCGTGAAGGGAGCTGACGGCCGAATGACAGCCTTCTCCCCCGTGCTGTTCAACGCGCGTTTAATTTTGCGAACACGCTGCTTAATTCATTCTCGGCCACTTTTCCTAGCCCAACTTGAGACGTTTAACACCGGCGTGCGCGATATAACTAGCACAAGTCAAATTGTTTGCCGAGGCTCGTTCCCCCTCCCCCCCTCTATAGATTTTACCTCTTTCTTTTCGTGTTTTCCCCTTCACCGCAAAAAAGCTGAGCAGAGGCAGCACACCAGGACCAAGGGCCTCGCTGCCGTAATGGTGACTGAGGTGACCTCAACGCCGGGTGGGCACGGGGCGGGGCTAGGGGCTCCTCTGCCCGGCCACAACCGTGTTTTTAGTGGTGGTTGAGTTTAGTCTAAAGCTGGCTACCTACACATGAACATCTTCTAAAATTAACTTGTAATCTTTCATTTCCTAAAGGAAGAGACTGTGGAGGCAGGAAAAAACATTGACCCTATTTTCACTGCGACCACCTTAAGAAAAATACAAGGCGCTGTGACTGGAAACGAAGGGGCCTCTTTTGTAAAATATGCTCATTTCAAAAGTTTTGTCGTCTGCAAGTGTCGCGCTCACGCCTCTCCTTCCAAAAGAGAAAATATAGAGCAGAAATAATGAAATGCGTAGCACGCGTAGCCCATCAATCAGACAAACAAACACACAAACAAACAAACAAAGCTCAGGGGAAACGCGCGGATACGCTTCTGCTCCGGGAAGAAAGAAAATCCCTGCGCGCGGCGGCTGTCATAATCCCGACTTTCTTTCTGCTCTGCGGTCTCCGCGTGATTTTATTTTTTCTCCTCCCTCTTTCTCTCTCTCTGTCTTTCTGCCTTTCGCGCGCGCGCTCTCTCTCTCTGTTCTTGAGTTGACTCGCGGGGACGTAATCAGAGACGGATTTCGAGTCGCGCGCCAAGCCTCGCGCCTCGCGCCCCGCCCCCCGGCACCAGCAACATGTCTCCATATTTATAGCTCTTTTTCTTATTCTTCTGCGGCGGGGGCGGGGGTGGCCGCAACAGCAGTGGCTCAGGCTCTACGCTCGCCCCGCCTCGGCCCCACTCGACCCGACTCGACTCCCGGCAATCTAATTCTGCCATCCGGCGCCCCCCCCCCTCCTCCCCGGAAAAGGGAAAAGAAAGTTTTGCGCGTTGTGTTTTCTGCCCGGCAATAAATAAAATAGGTGACATGACACTCGGGGCGAGCGAGGCGGGGCGGGGCCGCTAGCAGGTGACGTCACAGTCAGCTCTGAACGCCGTGCAGCAGGGCGTGCGGCATGCAGCGCCTCGCGTGTCTGCTTAACTAGAATATTTTCAAAATAGGTAATAACTCATTTCAAGTTTCAGTTTCGGAAAGTTAAGCAGCAGTTACGGACTTGAATGAGTGATAATTATTTTTTTTATTATAATTTTTTAAGGAAAAGGTATAGAAACGCGCCCGCAAATATCTCACGTAAATCATTCTCGGGTGCGTTTGCTAATCATAAGGAGAATCGTGTCCCGAAAATTTGATATGACGGTGCACTGCTAATATATGATGGCAATACTGATAGTATGTTTGAAAAACGTTACTTGGAATGTAACTATTTTTTTAATTCACAGTGGCGATTTGATTTATCAAGAAGATCATGGTCATCGTTTTAGTTTAAGCGCTGGTGATTTCCAGACGCACCGCGCACCACCTTTCTTTCAACGCTCGACATTTGTTCCATATTTAAGAAAAAAATCCTTTGTCCTTCCCCGCCACAGTGTTCTGTTCCGGGTCCCGCATCAAAGCGTTATTACTTATGCCTTGACGTTTTCACGCACATGTACCCGCGGTCTTTTAGAATGGCCACAAATTCGCCTCTCTAAAATTTATCAAAGGTATGCGAAGCCTCATTTTCTTCTGTTGATTGTTATTACGAACTTCCCCTCACACACCGGGTCCACATCCACAGATTCGGGTCTTAACCATCATAAGAAAAATAAATGTAACGTTGAGGCCATGTGCAATAATATCAGCCAGCAGCTGCTAGTATTTTGAACCTTTCTTGGCTATTTGTAGACAACGCTTTAAATCAGAAATCTGTTATAAAAAAATCCTATCCTAAAATTCCTGAGAATTTATGTTGTTTTTTTTCAGTGACGCATTCACACAAATGTTCAGAATATCTAGTGTATCAGTAATCATGCTGCCTTACAAAGTAGATAATTATTAAGGAACACATCAGGACAGGTCTGAGAAAATCGAGGAGGCCACCATTCGCGTCATCTTGTGTACTAAGCCACCTGTAATCCCTTTATAACCCCTGACAAATTTTCGGAAAAGATCACCAAATTAATCATATTCCTTTAAATCTGGGGGTCTTAGCCCCGTAAATTCCACCACATCATTCGTGTGTAATCCCACAAAACTTTCTTCGTAATCCCTGTAATCCTGCGTAAGTCCAAAATTGGAAGTGGCCCCCTCGCCTCGGAGGGAGTATTCTCTGTTCTGGTAATAACTGAAACGTTGTCATCACAAAGGCTGTCAAACGGGACAAAACCAGTGTTGTGTTTTTTTTCCCCAGCGCGCGGCTTTCGTAAAGCAAGTTTGAACAGCCCGAGTTTTGACGGAAGGGATACAGATCACGTATGCACACTCAAAATGGCTATGGACATTTTTGTAGACCAATTTGAAACATATAATTGAGCGTTTCCAATGTGGTGACAAATTTGTCGACAATTACCGACAATTTGTCCATAGTTTTTGAAAAAATGTTACAGTTGGACACAAATTAAATTTGTCCATAAGTTTGGTAACGCACACAAAATTGACAGTCTGTCTGTAAAATTGCATCCTAAATGTTCGCAAAAATGTCCATTGTTGACAACTATGAACACAATGATTGTCTTAAGCTGTCTACAACATCGTAGACGACATTATTGGTAACAATAGACTTGGCACCGTAACTGCACTCTTAAATTCTTACAAAGAAAATTCTTGTAATACAAAGAATGCTGTGCTACCGTAATACAAAGCCAAATTCTCTTTGTAAAACAAAGAAAAATCTTCGAAAAAAAAAAACTTTGCAATGCAAAGAATTTTTTTTTGTTAATTTTCTGTAAATGACGGTTACACATAATTCATTGCATTATACGAAACAAAAAAATCTTTGTAGAAGATTCGGAGTCTGTGGACAAAAAAAAAAAAGTCCACAGGAAAAGTCCCTAGACATTTCGAGCGCAGGTGGTCAGACGGTGGGGGCGGCGCGGGGGCGGCGCGCTGGTACTCACCGCGGTACTCGTCATGGTGCTCCTGCAGGTGGGGCGGGCTCTGGCGGCTCTCCGACGAGGACCCGGAGCGCGCAGGACTCTTCATGGCGAGCACCAGACCATCACTGGCGAGCGGACGCCGCGCCGCGCCACCGCGGCGCCATCAAACCGCCTTGCGCCACGATGGGGTGGTCCGGGGGCGGCGTGGGGGCGGCGCGGGGCGGCGCGGGGGCGGCGGGGGGGCAGCACAGTGCGACGACCAGGCCGCCGCGCGCTATGGCAGGGGGAGTGGCTTCCGACGCAAGGCCTCGGGTGTCAGCAGGCACTATGCCGAGGGTTAATCCAACCCCCGGACCCCAGCCCGCCCCCGGCCCGCCCCCGGCCCGCCCCCGCGCGCCCGGGGCCACCCCCTCCAGCTCGCACCCCTTCCGAGCGCGGCGCGAGCGCAGAGCCGGCCGCGCCCAATGCGAGTGGCTGGTTGGCGCCCCGCCGGCGGGAGTGGGGGCGGCGTTTGACGCGGTGGTGGGGAGATTTCTCTGCCTCTCTGTCTCCGTCCTTCTCTCTTCCTTCCTCCCTTCCTCCCCCCCTCTCGCTTGCTCTCTCCTTCGCTCCCGCCCTCTGGTGCACGCGAACCGTCTTTGATCGGAGAACTCGCTCCACTTCGCCTGGGCGGAGTCGGGAAACAGTCCTATACAGTGCCGGCATGACTGTGGGTTTTTAATCAGATTTGTTGGTTTTCAACAAATTACACATGAGTGCTCTGCCTCTCTCCTCTTAAACATAGATATCGCATAAATTTAGGGCACATGCGATATTATAGTTTTAGATCACTGCAAATGCAAGAGTGAGATATCTCATCAAAAAGGAGTGAGATTTTTTTTCGTGCCCCAGTTAAGTGAGAGTTTAGGATCCTCGCTCTTTTTTAGAAAGAATTTACAACATCACTCAAAACCGAGTGAGATAAAGGATAAAAATCCTCACTCAAATAGGGCGAGGTTTTTTAGACTATTTGTCTAATTGAGCGAGAAAACCAAACCTCGCTCTGAAAGAGTGAGAGAAAATTTCTCGCTCTTCTGAGGGCGAGAATCCTCGCTCTGGTATTTACAGTGATAAGAAAGCATTTCAGCATTTTGGAGCATTAGAAGTATTAATAATAGGGTGATCCCTTAATTTGTTGTAACTAGAAACTTGATCTTTAAGGGGGCAATATCACTTTGACATTAATTTCGAGAGACACGAGTTGGCGCATTAAGTTAAACCGAAAAACCTGCTTTACATCAGGAAAAAATCATTCCAGTTCATTCTACTGTGACTCCCGTGCCGATTCTGAAAAACCAAACGACATCTAAGTCCGCCGTAAGCTGTGGCTTGAATCGTGCACGTAAGAGAGGCTTCTTCGGTCAGTGTACTTCTCTTGACAGACTATTTCGAAGTGCTTTTGCTGCCTTAGTGTGAGAGCCGGACCTCTCGATTGGTTTGGAAATTCGCCTCTTCTTTATCAACATACTCAAAAAATTTACGAAACCTAAATTCTTTGTTTGGGTTCTCTTTACTGAGAGTGAAGTACTGTTACGACTTGTTAATACTGATTCAAAAGGCAGCACTGGTAAAACTAAAGCGTAACTGTACGCTTGAATGAAGCATACATTTACGCTTGAAGACGTTACGCTTGAAATCAAGCGTACGGAAGAAATTCTCCCATACATTTAGATAGGACGAATAGGAGCAGATCGACCTGGTACGCTTGATTTCAAGCGTAATCTCAGTACGCTTGAAAACGGGGCGTAAGGCTACGCCTTAGTTTTACCAGTGAGGAATAGATGTATTTACTTTTAGTCTCACTGATTAAAAAAAATGTCATGCTAGGCGCAATTCATTTGCTTAATGCTACCAACTCCAATCCTGGGACCAAAAATTTGGGAGCCGGCCTTCAAACGTTTCGAGTCGGGCATCGAAATTTTCATGCCCAGCTCTGAACATTTTGGTGCCAGGATTAAAATTATTGATAGCATTCAGCAAAAGTAATGTGTCTAGCAGGAAAAATTTCTCTCAGTGCTCCACGCAATAAAAGCGTTCTCTTTGTTCCGACGGGAGGCTAGGAAGGAAGGACACCTATGCGCGCGGAGACACCCAACTCCTACAAGCCACCAACGCCGCCCCGCCCCGCCCCGCCCCGCCCCGCCCCGCCTCACCCCGCCGCGCGCTTGCCCTGCCCTCCACGGCTGCCAGCGCCTGCCATCGGTCGATAGGCAACCCGCCGCGGCGCCGCGTCGAGCGGGTTAGCCTGACGGCTCCTGCCTGCGCCTCGTCCCTGCCCCCGGCCGCTTGGGTCGCTGTGACATCGGCCTCCCCCCTCCCCCCTCGCCCACTCTCCACCTGCACCCATCCTGCTGCCTCCCCCCACCACTCCCATCTCCACCCTTCCAGGCTGCCACGGGCAGGAGCCAGGCACTGGAAGTCGATCCGCTGGAGCGCAAAGGGAGGGTGGGGGCGGGGCGGGGTGGGGTGGGGCAGGGCGGGGCGGGGCCAGGGGGTGGAGGCGAGGGCTCCACGGGGGGCAATCAACCCCAGTCGCATCTGTGGGCGAGCTTCACTAACAGCAATAGCGGCTGCTGCCTGCCTCTGTTGTGCGAACGCCACTGTTTTCGCTACCCCCAAAAAATCTAGGGGGGGGGGAGGGGGAAGGGATCTGTGGCTGTACAGCATACTGTGGCACCGCTCACTGGGGGCACATTGCGGAGTAGAGAACAATGCTGATGTCGGAATGCGATGTGACACGGGCCGAAATATTATATTGTCTGCGCTGTGGGGAGATTCCCTGCGAATAATGCTCACTGTTCACCGGAGCGCGCAGAGGCCGGGCGTGGTCGGGCGGGGCGGGGCGGGGCGGGGCGGGGCGGGGCCTGCAGGGGGAGCCCGCCTGGTCTGCGGCTGGCGTACAGCAGGGCGCTGCTGTTTGCCTAAGCGCACCGCACACCGCACACGTCAAAGGCACGTCATCTCACGTGGTCATGGGCTGGATGGGAAATAGGAGAGCGTTTGCCCGATATTATATAGGGTAGGGAAAAAAAAAGGTGGAAAAACAAGCCTTTACTTGGTTCGCGGTGTGAATTCTTATAGAAGCTTCCGCGTCGCATCAGACAGTATTCCTCAAATTCAACTAGGGTAATGGTACTAAGTGAAATTCGCGTGACAGCACGTTTTAGATTAACGGAAAGAAAAAAACCATTTATTTGAGATGTGTGAGGCAAGAAGGCGTTCCTTAGCCGGGCTGGGCCTACACTCCCGCGTAGCTCTTGATGAACTGGCGCACGTCCTTGTTGCCGAGGTGCACGTAGACGCCGGGATAGTTCGGGTCGGCGCAGCCCTGGCCCCAGGACACGACGCCGACCTGCACCCCGCGGGCGCTGTCCACCAGCGGGCCGCCGCTGTCGTACTGCAAACACGAAGCGTTGACAAGGTGCACAAGATTCAATAGCCGCTCATAAGCCCTTGAGGTTTTTTTTTGCCCTCCTTTTTTAATTTGTTGTTTGTTTGTTACGAGAGAAAAAAAAACAATTAAACATTTCCTTTTCCAAAACGTTTGAATTGCGCTGAAAATTCAAATTTTTTTTTTCCGTGTGGCTGAACTGTGATGCTCACCGTGCAGGTGTCCTTGCCGGGCGCGGCGGCGCAGATCATGCGGTCGGTGAGCACGCCGCGGTACACGTTGGCGCAGGTGGACCGCTGCACCACCCGCACCGTCACCTTTCGCAGCTGCTGCGGCAGGTTAGGCGCCGGCCGCCCGGAGCGGCCCTTCCCCTTCTGCGCCTGGGTCAGCCCCCAGCCGCTGGCCAGCACCGCCGTGTTGGTGGACGGCTCGGCACCCGCCGCCGGCAGCGTGACGGCCTTGATGGTGCTGCCGAAGCTGAGCGTGCCGGCCAGCTCCAGGACGGACACGTCCCAGTCCTGGTGGCCGTGCACGTACTTGGGGTGGTTGACGGCGCGCCTGACGGCGAGCAGCGAGCCGCCGCGCTGCAGCTGGTCCGTGCCCGCCCGCACCTGCAGCCAGCGCGGGTCCTTCCTGCGCGAGGACGAGGAGGCCGGGGCCAAGGTCAGAAAGGGCATCAACCATTTAAAAAAAAGAAAAGAAAAAAGAAACAGAAATTCATCGAAATTCGTGAAATTTAACCCATGGTATTCAGACAGTTTTAGACAACGGGCTCCCTAAAAACCGGGTTCTTGAATATACCAAGTTCCATTCGGCGCTCAATCCTTTTCCCATTCAGCCTTGAACCAAGAACATGCGTTTGATTCTAACGCCTAAATGGGTACGATTTGAGAGCAAAGTTAGGTTTGATTTGAGCGCCTATATTTAACAAGTACCCAAATACTTGACATTTTCAAGTCTCCTGGAATTGATTCAAGTATATTGGGCTTGAAAATGCACACTTTTTGGGGGGTGAGGAGTAATAAAGCATTCCGGTGAAACTAAAAGAAGAACAATGCGGGTAACAAGAAAACGGAAATCCCTATGCTAAAACATGGTGATTTCCGTTTACTTTTCCCACGCGTTCTCCTTTTTTTAGCTGTACCGGAATGCTATTTCGGTGAACTTCGCGGCAACGAAGCCCAATGGCAACTTTTTCCCTCAGTTTTCAAAGCCCATCTCCCGTTTGAGTTTCTGGCGAGGGGAAAGCAATTCTGAAATTTTTGTACATCTCGTAATTCAGAAGAATTAAGAGAACTGCAGAAAAATTCAGAAAGATTTGAGGAGAAATTTTAGCAAATATTGAAAAAAAACTCAATAAATTTATCAAAATTTATACAGTAAAAATCCGAATTGTTTTCCCCTGGGAGAGTCCTTATAGTTGATCCTGATTTCTGTTGCAGGCGGCACGCGGCACGCAGCATGCTACGCACCCGTAGGTGCAGTGGGCGGCGGTGAGCACCCAGCGCGCGCTCAGCACGGAGCCGCCGCACGAGTGCGCCGAGTTGACCTCCACCGACACCTGGTACGGCACCGTCTTGATGTCGGCCGTGTCGCCGCCGACGATGTCGATTCCGTAGCGACGCTGATAGTCGTCATCCTGGGCGTCGTCGTCGGCGTCCGGGCCGAAGAGCCAGTCCCAGTCCGCGGAGGAGGAGGGCGCGGCGCGCGCCGGGGCCGGGGCCACGAGGGCCGCCAGCACCACGGCGAGCAGCACCAGGACGAGGGTTGGCGCCGACGACATGGCGAGCTGCTACACTGCCGGCCGCCTGCGCCGGGGTCCTGGCCTTGTACGCGGCCCGGGCCCGGCCGCCCCGGCAGACTGTCGGCTCGTAGCGTCCTCTCCGGTGGCCTCTCTCTCTCTCTCGCTCGTCATGGCGTCGCCCCGTGAGTGGGACGAGGACAGAGAGACGAGAGCGCTCTCTGCGGAATCAGCCCGCAGGCAGGCAGGCAGGCAGGCACGGCACGGCGGACGCGGCCACTCGGCGGGACTGTGATTAAACACCCGATAGGTTCGTATTCGAGAGCGCCCGGTGTGCGCGCCCTGCCCTGCGCGGCCCTCCTCCACGGGAAGAAAATTAGCAAAACACTCCGATAGTGTTGGGGCATTTCGAGAGAAGCCGCAAAAGAGAAGCCCCTTCTGGGAAGTCGCCATATGGCCAACGCGTACGCGGGTGTAGCCAAACTGACTCACACGGCGGAAACCCAAGAGTGTGTGAATGTCCGCTGATAAACTTAATTTTCTTTCCGGGCGCTTATTTGCTGCTCTTTGGAAGTGTACAAAAATAATTTTACACACCAGCAGGGTCGTGACTGTGACACTCATTTCTTGGGTTCGGTCTCTAGTGAGGTACTGGCAGTTGAGTTTTCTACTCCCAAAAAAAAGCATTTTTTTTACCCCCTTTCCAAAGAAACAATTGGGTGTCTTCGTGAGGTTTGATCGTCAGACACTCAAAAGATAGCAGCGCAGGGGCACTCCGCACCCGTCGGTTCTACTTTGTCCTCCCACCACGCACCGCCGTCTTCAGTTTGCGTCAGTTTATTCTATACCGACGACGAGGGGTCGACAATACTGGGAATCATGCGCACACTTGCTAGCGGATATCCCGTCGGGGATCGTGGGAATCCCACGGGATCCAATGGGAATCATGAGAATCAAAGCAGGAAATCCTTGGAAATCATTTGCGACTCCCGTCTGGTTCTGTCTTGCTCATTCGGCAAAATCATTAAAGTGGCAAAGAAAGCAAATTGAAGGGATCAATGAAATTGATTGAGTAGGAATCAGTGCGATCTATCGGGAAAAGTGCGGAACGTCCGGGAACAATGGGAAATCATCAGTTATCATCGGAAATTAGCGAGGGGTCCATCACTCGGTTCAGGAGCGTACCAGTCGTTTCTTTCAATGCGTAACAGTGTTGCGGGTTGGCCTTCCCCGTTCGCCCGTAAGGCTCCATGGCCCCTGCAGCGCTGGCGAGTATGCAAGCCCGCAACACTTTTAACGCATCCAAAGAAACACCCGGTACACACGATTACTGCACCTGCGACTACCAACAGTTTTACATTTAATTTCCGGGATAAGTTCATTCTTTTTTTTTTTTCGGCATGCATTTAAAAAAAGGGAAAACACGAAACATCGTACATAAACAACGTAAAGAGGTATTTTTGGGATATGATTCCTAGCAAAATATCGGACAAAGAGTAAACTTGATTTCCGTGTAGAAACAGATCCATCGGAAAGGTCTATCAGGGAATCATCGGGAATCACTTTGAACTCTCCGGTAGAGATGAGGCCCCTTCTGTGCGGCCCCAGCCTCGGAAGGAATCAGTGCAGCCGCCGACTTTTTCGCAAGAGCGCGCTTTCCTCCTCACTCATCCGCTTTCTTTTTTGCACCTATTCGGCGAAGCCCATGAGTGCGAGAGAGACAGGGCAAAGAAAGCGCTCTTCGGAAAAAGTCGGCTTGTGGCCGGTGTCGGGGAGGAGCGTGCGGTGAATTCACTGTGCAGGTCGAGTGTGTTCGGCTCCAGCCGGCACCAGCCTCCCCGCCCCACCCCGCCCCACCCCGCCCCGCCCAACCCCAACCGGAAGCGCTCGTGGCCTGACGGGTCAATTCGATCAGACACAACATACCCGACGCCCGCCCCGCCCCGCCCCGGCCGGATCAGGCCGCCGCACCACCCCTCCACTGGAAACCCAAGCACTTGTAGGTGTGCGAAGATTCATTCGTACACTTGGCCACTTAAACGTGCGAATTTTCCTAGGATATTCACACGTTTGAGTGGCCAAGTGTACGAATGAATCCTCGCACACCTACAAGTGTGTGACGTTCGTACACTTGTATTTCCAGAATGCCCTTACACGGGGCGGGGCGGGGCTGGGGTACACTGGAGTCCCTTGTCCCTCTTCTGCACAGCCCCCCGCAACACGATACTGGACTTGGTTTGGGAGAAATTCGCTCTTGCAGAAGAAGTCCTAAATTCTGTGTTCCCAGTCTTGACATTTCCAGCTCCATTGAGTTAAATGATAATCAGTTATAATCACGGATACTTATTCGACAATCACGATAATATTTGGATAATCATAATAAGACAAACGACATAATCACACACCTGTGAGCTCCATTCAGAACGGACCTGAATAGACTTGTAAGGATCGTTTTAAAAATTTTGTAAATGTGGTTTTTTGGTAAAATATATATCTGGTGTATTTCAGAGTGAAAGAAATTCTTACCTCATAGTTTCCTGCTGCCAAAAAAGCCAATTATTTTGAACTTAAACTCAAACTTTGAATTGTAAGAAGCAACGCCTGTTGCAGACCACTTTTTTAGGCAAAATAAAGGTGTTTGAGGCGCAAAATCTGTACAAAATGGTGCTTATTGAATACAGAACACTTCAGAGATGCTCTAGGACAAAAGTCTGATTGTATAAAACCCTTTGAGGAAAAGAAAACCCAGAAGTAAATGAGTGGGCCAAAGAAGCCCCTATTCCCGGGGTAACTTTGCCCACCCTAGTTTTTCCATTTTGCAAAAAGCTGGTAATATTTAAAAACATTTACACTAGCCTATTGCAATGCTAGACCATAGACCTGACTCATGCCAAAACACCAAATTTCTAGCTTCAATGGTTTGTTCTGTACGAGGGCTCAAAGTTCGAACGTGGGCCAAAGTAGCTCCAGTTTACGGTATTGCGAGGGCTTCAACTCACAGCACAGCAGCACAGCAGCCTGCCTGCTGCCGGGTCAAGCGCAATGAACTCGATACCGGACCAGTGGCGTGATTCCGCACAGTGGTTTCGGTCGCTCCCTCCTTGTTGCACTCATTGGGCACGGCCACAGGGAGAAAGAGAGAAGGAACTACAAAACGGTGTTCGGAATCGCCTGGCAGGAGCTGCGGCTGCCGCTGGCGCCGTCGGCGCCGCTGTGGTGCATGGCGCATCGATTTGCAGCGTCGAAAGGAAAGGGTAATCCTATTGGTCGTGCCGAGGCGCGCTTTGATGTTGCTGCGATATGATTGGTCGCCGAGAGCGGCGCGGCAGGGAGGGGAATGGGGCTGGCGCGCCCGCCCCCGCAACGCGCGTACATTTCTCTCTCTCTCTCTCTCTCTCTCTCTCTCTCTCTCTCTCTCTGTCTCTCTCTCCCTCCCTCTCTTGCCTTCCACCCTCCATGGCTTTCCCTGTTCCTTTTCTAACAGCCCCGCTCTTCTCACCAACCCCCCTTTCCCTACTTTCGCTCTTCCTTTCATCCCCCTTTTCTCCCCCCCCCCAATCTCTCTCTCTCTCTCTCTCTCTCTCTCTCTCTCTCTCTCTCTCTCTCTCTCTCTCTCTCTCTCTCTCTCTCTGGCTCGTCAGAAGCGTTACAATTGCCGGGCTGAGATTAACATTCAGGGGGTGTATTAGTTTAATCCCGGGGCGCTGCGCCCTATGCGCCCTCAGTGGGGGTGGCGTGGGGCGGCGTGGAGCATGTCGCCTTCTCGCCTCTCGCGGGTTTTGCCCGCTCACACAGGGACGGGGACTGCATCGAACGTGGACTTCATTCCTCGCAACTCCTCTCGTCACTGGAGCATGGTTAACACATCAGTAGACTGATTCCGCACGGGACGTTTGTACCTCCGTCCTTGTCGCACTCATGGAGGCACCGCCATTGGGTGGGAGAGAGAGGACCGCGCCTACCTCCCCTTGACCGATGTGCGGAGTAAGCCCCGCAGATTCAGAAGATCGTTTTGTAGCGCCCTCTCATTCACCCCTAGTGACCGAGATCCGTGCGTGTGATACCTAAAGACGGAGATACGAAAGCGCTCTTCTGAATCTAACTGGCTGTCTGAAGGTACCCGGTGCCCGGTGCCCCCACAATCAACTCATCGGGAGGTGACGGTACGAAATTTTGGGTACCAGAAATTCAACTCCGTCTTCCACCCCCCTGCGCTTCTGCTCTCCGGGTAGGTCGCCATCTTTACACGAGTGCTTGGCGGGTTGGCCTATCCAGATTGTCGCAGGCGTTCCGCCTCGGTAACGGCCATTCTGGGGGCGCCATTGCAGGAGGAAGTTTATCGAAGAACACTACTCTGAGCAGCGAGAAAGACGGCGCTGTAGCCAAGGAGTCAGTCAAACTATGATCTAGCTCGATGCCCCAGCACCCAGCTGAAACTACGTAAGGGGTAATTACACCTTAATGCCCTGTGTGGCAGGGCCGTTAATGGTCTCACACTAATTGACGAGTACTTTGGCTCAAAATGCTACTAAACGACTTGCGCTCACAGGTTCAAATCGTCCCGCCTAACGTGGCGCCTTGTAGCGGATTCCCGTCTTCCCCCGGCCTCTTTTCTTCTTCTCGACCAAACTTCCCCGATCCGAAGTGAACGTGAATATGAGGTCATGCTTGTTTTGAAGCAGCAGACGGCGGTGAGAAGTGTAACCTCTGAAAGCCTGTACCTTTGACATTTTCCCTTGACAGTTCATAAGACTCCAAGATTTAACTTGCTTAGCCCCCTACATAGACTTTTAGTCATGTCTTTGACTTCTCGTATGTTAGGGCGAGCTAACTCTCGTTCTTTGTCTGCTATTCTGTTTGTACACAAAAGTGTACCTTTACCCAACATTATTTCTTGTACATTTGCGAATAAAGTAATAAATTCCCCACCATTTCACAGCCAATTCCGCGCATTGGCAAGCTCTGATAGTGGGCCCTCTTGTTGGAAATGTGGTGCTAAGGAGAGGAGGTCCTTTTTCTTTTGTCAGCAATGTGATGCTCTCCAGGAACCAGGGAGCAATTACAATTACTTCAAGCTATTGGGCGTAAACCAAACTTTCGACATTGATAATCAGGAACTGTCAAAGAAATTCAGGCATCTTCAATCTGTACTACATCCTGATAAGTTTTCTAATGCATCTGAGGTAAAATTACAATATTTTTAAAATTAATAATTGTGCTGATTTTAAATGTGAAATTAAGACTTCTCAAATCATCTCTCTTTGACTGAAAAGAGTGAGCAATCATACTCAGCAGATCTGTCATCATTAGTGAACAAAGCATTCAGAACACTTCTTGATCCACTGGAAAGAGGCCTTTACCTATTAAGCCTGGCTGGCCACGAAATTCCTGAAGGGAACACATCTTTCAACAAAGCGTTCCTCCTTGAAGTATGATGAGGACTTCCATATTTTTCTTGTGATAGTACTTTAAATAACTTTCATACCATACAATTCTGTTTAATTTTTTTCAGATTATGGAATTAAATGAAGAGCTAGAATCAATATCTTCCATTAGTGAGCTTAAAGAATTTCAAACTAGAAATAAGATGACAGTCGAGATTATTTTAAGGTGAGCCGAAACTGTTACAAAATCACATTCTGTATTGGAGCTACACCTGCAGCATGATTCGAATTTTATTCCAGAAAAGTATCTGATGCTTTTGGTAGTGGAGATTACACTTCTGCAAAAGCAGCATTAATGGAGATGAAATATTATGCTACTCTAGACGGCAAGATAAGAGAAAAAGAAATGTCCATTGAAACTCTTTAATAGAAAAATAAATAATTTAGTGCCTTTTAAAGAGGACAGGTTTGTGTGACCGTCTTCACTCCTCTTTCCCAATCCAACAAATTTTCAGGCAGAAGCATTCAAATTTCATCTTTAAAGGAAAAATACTTTGATAACATACAAACTAATGGTTTAACTACTGTTATCCTTGATCCATTGGTCAATCCAACTAACAATTCTCTCTAAATTGCTAGATGCTTCTGCCAGCGTACTGCTTTGTAACTCATGAACAATTTCTTCATCGTATGATGACTTTGCTTCATCCAAAAGAGTTTGAAAAATTTCACACTCCACATTATCTGTTAACTTCTTTCCACTGTAGCCTCTGAGTAAGTAAATTCAAAAAAATAAATGGAAATGAACTGATGGAGATAATAAAGAACAGCGGAAAACTAATTCACTTGCCTTTCTGCCAATCGATCATACAAAATAGTATTGTCGGTGCGCAGAACGAAGACAATGTCGAACCATCTCTCCGGAAAGAAGTCGCAACCATGATAATCAACAATTTTACCTCCATCCGCCATGATGGGTTCCATAGTATCCAATAACTAGGGCAAAAATATTTTATAGAATCTTAAGCAAATACGAATTATGCATGCGTCTCCGAGATTACCTTGTCTTCGTCTAGGACTGAGCTCTGGTATTCCTCATCGAAACTACTGATGCAATCCCAGTCCTTGGCAAGCTTTGATACCTCTAGCCATTCATATCCAGTTTTCTCCGCTAGCTGTTGGCTGAGAGATGATTTTCCAGTTCCAGGAGTGCCTGATAGAAAAAAATGCAAGAGACTAAAAAGCGCACATGGGTACATTTAATGGGTTTGGTAGGCTCTGAGAACCGAGAACATAAACAATTTAACAATAATCAAAATACCTGTAATCATGATGTTCGGTTTGGTTCGCTTCACGGCTGCTGGCATCTTGGGGAGAGTAATTCCTGTATTTCTTTGACAAAGTAAAGTCTTTACTCTCAATGTTTACGTCAGGCACATGCCGCACTTGCCTTCTGCTTCCATGCCACCTTTTGACTATTTCCAGGTTCATAGCCTGCTATTGGCAGGTGACAGGGAAGGGGGAAGGGAGGAAGGGGAGGGAAGCTCTGTTATTTGAGGAAGGTCTTTGTTTTACTTACCTGTTGGGCTGCTGTATCTTTGAAGAAAATAAAATTGCTCTGCATCTTTTTGGAGAGGATTGTAAATAAAATTCCCACCACTCGTCTCGGTGAGGAGTCTGATTTTAAGTGAGTTATTCAGCCGGTAGTGCTAACCTCTTTTCGTTGACTCATTTTCCAAGGCAATTTTAGTGCTGCAGTGCATTGGAAAAGGTGTGATCGTCAGCCCCGCACCTTTTCCGATTCTCTCTGCACTCTTTGACGTTGTCCACGTTTTCCAGGAACTATGTCTGATGGCACACCTGCAGGCCACTGACAGCCAGGCTGTTGTTCATGGTGATTTGCGCAGCGGTCTTGATAGTCAGGTTTTGGTTGGACACCTATCAGAAGTGGTGGACACTGCCTGGAAGGAGGACAAGCTGCCTCAAGAGGACATAGCGGTGCCCCTTGCTGAGCTCCCTGACCCAGACGCAGACAACGGAGACTGGCAGATGACGTTGAAGAAACAAGAGGAACGTTGGACTGACTTATCGCTGGACACTCTGAGAGACCAGCAAACCCAGCCTCCACAAAGCTGATCAACTTGCGATATATATATATATATATATAGATATATATTCCTCCAAAATGGAGCTGCCAAAGCTAGGTGAGAGGTGTTTTGTCACCTCTTGCTCTCAGTTGGATTTCCTGCCAATCAAATGTGCACATTGTTCCCAAACCTTTTGCAAGGACCACTCCTTTCCTCTGGGTCATGGGTGCACAGGCATGCTAGATAAATCTATTTCTGATGACCAAGCAGTCGCGACCATTGAGAGCTACGCTTGTAGTTATGAGGCATGTGAAGAACGTAATGTTGTAGAATTACTTTGCACCTACTGTAAAAAAAATTTTTGTGTCTCACATCGCCACCATGGATGCATGGATCCCAGAAGGGAGGCACAAAGAGCTCGCCGTGAAAGATTTGAGGCCCCCAAAAGGCAATTTAATCAAGCTAAAGAGGCTGTTAACAAGATGCTTGATGAAAAGATAGAAAAAAATCGTGCTTTAAGTGGAACCAAAAAGGATACTGCCAACAAGATTCAACTGATGAGAATCAAGCAGAAGGCAACAGGGCGGAAAAATGTACCTATCTCTTCTCGCACATACTTTCTTGCACACTGGATACCTAATGAAGGAGCTGAGCCACAGAGCAAGGCGGTATTCGTCAACAAAGAATGGGCCCTAGGCCGAGTAGTTGATGAAATTGGTGATCAGTGCAAAATTATAACAGACAAAAATCCATCATCTCCCAAACTTCGTCTCTTTCATATGAATGGTGAAATCTTATCTGAAGACATGTCAATACAATTGCAGAAGTTACTTGAAGATGAAATAACTATTGATGGAGCTAGTTTAATTATAGACTTTCATTCAGAGACTACTGTAGATTCAACTAATTCAGGTGATAAATGAATGTTATTTCTTTCTACTATTTGTGTGAATAAAAAAAAAAAAAAAAAAAAAAAAAAAAAAACACCAAAGCCCACACTTGATTTTTTTTTAATGTGATCCCAAATTAAAATAGTCAAAATGCCTGAGAAGCTGAGAAGTATATGAACTGATTGCTGATTCATTTATTCAACATAATATACAATGATCTAATACATTAATAATATTTTAAAAAATCAGCTTCACTGGAATAGAGGCTGTAAGCATTAGTATCAAGCCAAACCAATACTGATCTTTACTATCATGGTGCCAATCAATCTGACAACGGTTTTTCAATGCAGCTGAGTGCTTTAATACTAAAATTAATTTGATGGTATTGTAATTAGAGTTGCCATGTGATTGCGACAGCTAACACATGGAAAACAAAGTATAAATATGCAAGTGTAGTATCTACTTACAATTTACAGGAGAAAAAGAGCATTAGCTCTCATCATTTGATTTTGTCATGCTAAAATCTTTATAGACTAACAATAATTTAAAAATTGGAATCACGTAGATAAATGATGAATAAACTACTTTAACAACACTAAAAACAATAAAATTCATTTGCATCTTTGGATTTTCAGTTTGTTTTGATGGGGACGTAACTTCTATAATGACTTCATCATTTACTATATGATACTGCTCCTTTCTGCAATTTCCATGGCATTAATGTACAAACCATGAATCACAATATGACTTGAGACGGACAGCAATACCACAACATCAAGATTATTTGATTATGAATGAACAAGTGCAAACTAGAGAGAGCATATAATAGTACAGACACAGTCACTTCTCGATCTCTCTGCCTCATCTCCGCCTTGAAATGAGAGTTGATAGTGTTTATTTTTATGAGGAAAGGATTTCTAAACACATCAGATTGAAAAATTGAAATACTTATCAAACCATATGGAAAACCAGAAAGAAACTTAAGGTCACATTTGGCTTACATGCTTGATACATTTGTAACACAAATCATAGAGCAGCAAATGCTGGTAAATGAGACAGTGTGACTCGTGAAAGCAAATGCAGAGTCACACTAGGACATGCAACAGGCATGTGACTAGGCTCCAACAATTCAAAACTAAAAGTCAAAGTTTAGAAATTTTATCCTAAGGTTTTTCTTTTAAAAACATTTGATTTTACACAGAAAATTTGTATTGGCAATGATTGACATTTTGAGGTCTCAGATATATGGCAAAAGGCAATCAACTTTACATGCAGATTTATAGATATGAAAGAATAGTGATTACTTTCATAAATAAAAAAATAAATTTAAGATAACTACTATACTTTGCACAAAGATCCGTAAAATCATCTTACAAGTAAAGATCAAGAAAATATACCATATTTTGTATTTAATATTGTGGAATTAAGAATTATTACATGTTCCCCAAAAGACTTGAACGGAATAGAAATGTAAAAACAATGTGAAGTAACAGAGGGAACTGTGTAGGCCATAGTTTAGACTGTATGATCAGTCAAGAAAATTATTTGGGCTCATAACATTGAATTTTGATTTTAAAAAACATGATTAATTTTAACATCAAATTTCTTAAAAGTAAAAGTAACTGAACAGAACAACTGACACAAAAAGAGAGAACAGAACGAAGACATTGACATCAATATAATACATGAGTACCACATTCATATTTCTTATGACGACACTTCATGAATATGCAATCAAAGTTCATTTCATCTGTATGAAAATCTGTGACAGCTAATGACTTGGTGCATAGGATTGAACAGCTAAAACAGAAGTCCCTTGAAATTTTATCAAAAACTTAAGAGTTTAATATTGGAATGTCTAAGCTAGTGAAAGCATTAATATCCAGCATTTTAAGAACTGATTGCTCTTTCAACTTTAGGTAAGGCTCCGAGAGTGGGGAAATATGAACAGGTACCAGTAAAATGTCTTAGAAAGTGCAAGTATATAAATTGATTTTATCTCAACACTTATCCTGACTGTTCAACTGAAATATTTCATAAAAACAAAACAAAAACATGGTTTTAACACAAGTATGACAAAAAGATTTTCCATTAAATAAATACACAAAAAGAAACAAAATGATATCACACCAAAGAATACAACAGCTTTCCCGAAAAGTCTCTCCTCATACACATCACACTCCTGATGCACAGTATCACAGTTTTGCAATGGAAAACTTAAGATGAAATTGATTAAAAATGATATTCAATTGAAAACATATGCACACTGGTAAGCAATAACAAAGACACTTAACATACATTTTTTAACAGTTATCTACAAATATTTTCTCTCTTCAAATGTCACTTAAATTTGTAAAGTTGCACCCAAATGAAATTAGCATTTGTGACAAAATTAGATCAAACAATTCCAGAGGAGAGGTGCAACTTTTACAGGTAAAATGTTGCATTGAATTAGACACAATGCTTGAGAATTCCACACCCTAAAGACTAAGTACTTTATAATCAGTAGAGATGCTAAGACTAGTTTCAGCCCTGGGGCACTAGGGGCTGCTAAGGAGATGGTGACTCCAGTTTCATAAATGCCTGCATCTAAAATATGAATAGGATAGTTGGTTGGCCTTGAGACTCTTCCTCTTGTGAATGACTAGTGTGGACTGCCCTCATTCACACCACTTTTGGCTTCTGCTGCTCCGCAGTCAGTTGTACCGTCATCCTCCTAGATATTTTACAATTTGAATAACTAAAACTGAAGAAGATGGTAAATGTCATATGTCATTGAATAACTATACAAAAGCCTACCTCTCTTTCTTTATGAACGACAGAGGCTGCACTATCGTGTTCCAATTCTGTTTCTCCTTCCCCTGCAAGCGACAGTCTTGGGAGTAATTCTTCCAAAACTGAAAACAACATATAATGAGAGACTATTTTTTATCTAGAAAGGGCAAAAGAAGTTAAGTTAATTTATAATCTGAACCTTCTGAGTCATCATTACTCCATTCATTGGACAGACGGTTGGAGCTACCCTCAGCCCCTGGTACTTCATTTTCAGAAGGAGTGTTTGGTTGTGATTCAGCCTTTTCTCTCCTTTGACTTTCATGCATAACATGAAGCTGTTCACGACATCTTTGAAGTTCACGCCTCAATCTCTCTCTTTCTTCATCTCTTTCTTTCATCATTTTCAATAACTGGGTTAATTGAGTTCCGATTGATGAAGACACATCTATTAATCGATCAATGGGAACACTTGGCATACAGATTGATCGACGGTCGAGCCTTGGTGAAGAACCCACAGATGCTACTACAGTGTCCTCTTCTGATACTCGTAAACTTTCATTAAGAACCGAAGACAGCAAATTAACTAAAAGGGGAGGAAAAGAATCTTTAAATTGTGAATACAAAGAGACCCACATTTAAATTTATGAATGCACCACCTTGATTAATAGCAGCAAGAACAACTTCGGATGCTTCCTTATCATGACTGGGCTGTGCAGCGATTTCAGCAATCGTGCTGAACTCTTCACGAGGTACATGTAGAATGTCTGCAACTAGTTGCTGCTTTTCCAAGAGAGCTTGCCGTACAGCTTCATCCTTTCTTCTTAATCGCTCTGAAAAAGAAAGAAAGAGGAAATCAACCATAATTTTTGTTTTAAAAAAGAAAACTTCTATTTTTACCCCCCATGCCAGATAAATGATATTGATATTACCTATGGGAGTGAGAACAGGTTCTGCAGTAAGGACAGATCGCTGTGACACTCTTACTTCTGATGGTTCAATGAGAGCATTTTCTTCAGTTGTGAGTCTTATGGGTTCATTCCTTCTCTGGAATGAGGGCGAGACAATGGAATCTGTGCCAAAATAATAGAAAATAATGATGAATCACTGCTCGCTTGTTGTAAAACATGGTACGCATAAATGAGAAATAATGAAACCTTACCACCAGTAACAGATTTCGGTGTAGAGGTTGACTGAGGGCCTTGAATATTGCCACTTGCAACTGGGATATTCGAAGATAACTCATCATTTGGTAATTTATCCGAAACAGATGTATCATCTTCGGGACCGCTCTGAGGTACATCATCAGGACTGTGCAAGGATAAAATTTGATAAGTTATCTAAACAAAAAGTTGACAGAATGTGCAATGACGTTGTGGCATAAAGGGTACTCACGCTTTTTCCTTCTCAGTATCCATCGATTCATCCTGTTGATTATTGGAGGCTTCTGATCTACGACTTCTATTATCAGTTTTTTTATACTTTTCAGCAGCTTCTGATATTCGACGAAACCACCTGGAAAGTTCCAAATAGTTTAAAGGAAAGTTCTAATGGCAATGAATTTGAATACCTCAGAGAAAAAACAACTTACACTTTTCTTTCAGAAGAGGAAGAGGCTACAAGGTCATAAATCTGTGCCCCATTATGTGAAGTGTTCACTAAATAGAGCGCTTTCTTGTCTGAAAATAGAGGGTATCAAAATTAGATTCTAAAAAATTAGAAAGTAAGACACATTTACATAAAAAATGAACAAGGTTTACATAAAATGCAGCTGAGGTACAAAGCAGTTAAAGACTGAAACAAAATATATTTCCATTTTACATACCAACAGCATTTGGTCGCACTAAAACAGTGGACACTTTAATTATCGGGGACAAGGTTGGAGCACGCTCATTAGAGCTTGCTCCTCCTGAATTTACATTGTAATTCTTTAAAATAAACTTGTCATCTTGTCTTTGCAGCAATATGATGATTTCTTCCATAAGTAAAACGTGCAAGTCTACAAATTTCTGTCTGCTCCCAATTCGCCAGTTGAGGGGACCCTCATGAATTAACTTATGTTTTGTAATATCCAGGTTCTAATAATAAAGGAAGAAAAATAATAAGTGAAATAAAAAAACAAAAACAAAACACAGGAAATGAAAACAACTGAAAAGGGGTTAAAAATGCAACAAGAGAAGAAAGCGAGAGATAAAGAAAAGGTTATTACCCGGAACTCCTGACACCCGTCAGATTTATCAAATGCTGATCTGTCAATACGTTTCTGTATTCCAACAAGCTTGTGATTATCTTCAGCTTCTCTTACGGCTACATTAACATAATTCAGAATTTCCTTAGTTCTCTCAAGAGCTCTTTGAACTTTGATGTACTCGGGTGAAAAGGAATCCTCGGGATTTGCTGTATACTTCAGCAGGTTTTCAAATAGTAAGGGGTACTTTGTCAACCGTAACATGCCAGCTGGCAATATATCTTTCAACTGAAGTCTCCTACACATTGGATTAGCTTCTGCTTCTGTTAGAAAATTATTAAGTTTTGGGTCTTTTTTGCGACGCTCCTTCAGCGTTTCCAACGAAATCTGTTGCCGTGCACAGAAAGTTCCAGCTGCTACTTCAAACTCATGGCCAGCAGCTCCATCAAACTAGAATAAAGAAAAAGAATAAGTTGAGAAGAAAACAAAATTCTAGAAAGCAACACTATTCATAACTACAACAAAAGAAATTACTCACCAAATTTAATAACATATCCCCAACCTCTCCTACAACAGGATTCTCCTTGCGTTTGGCCTTGAAGGTGTTATTAATCACACTGTGCAACTCCAACATTTTCTCCAGGTTCTTGAACACCAGGTCCATTTGCTGGTCGTACAACAGTCCAGCATCCTGCATGGGTCTTCGGAACACCAGGTCCAGCACCTTGAGGTTCCGGACATGTGAGCGCTCCGTGTGGAAAAGCTCTGGAATAGTAAGGCAGTCCGTGAGACCAGATAACAGTTTAAAAAAAAAGGCTATTTTATCCAAAAATGCAAGACAGATTAGAAAAATAGGCAAAATTAAGATCGGGGGGAGAGGGGGTAGGGGTAAATAACAAGGGTTACTGAAGTTCTCACCACTTCTAGCTACTTTAGGTTTCAATAAAAAAAGTGTGAAATATTGACACACCACCCTTTCGCAGCGCTCTCACTCACTCACTCACCGTTGAGCACCTCCTGCCTCTTCTTCTCCCGGGGGGAGAGGCTCCGGAGGACCTCCTCGTCCACGCCGCTCGTCCAGTCTGGCGGGTCCGGCTCCACCTCCGCGTCCGAGCCCCACTGCGGCGGGGCGGAGCCGGCGCCGCCGCCCTCCACCGACTGGTTGGGGTCCTCCAGGCTCCTGCGGGTGGGACAGAGACAGTCAGGCTCACACCTACATGTGTACGACATTCACACACTAGCGCAGAGCCGTCTGATTCCGAAGACCGCTCTTGCGACTTCGTCCTTGTCGCACTCATGGAGCTCTGCCATCCCCGACATAGGGCACCGCCACAGGTGCGACAAGGACGGAGACAGGAGAGCGATCGTCGGAATGAAACGGCAGACGCAGGGCAGGGCAGGGCACTCACCGGATCGACAGGCTGGAGTTGCTGGAGCTGCCCGAGTGGTAGGCGGCCAGGCCGTGGCCCTCCAGGTCGGCGTCGCTGCAAAAGAGAAGGGCCGGGCGCGCCGCGCGGTCAGGGTAAGGGAGGCGAGCACGACGAACTTCGTGGAGCGGAGGGGGAAACAACACATTGATGCGCACCTCTTTGTTTGAAAAAAATAGCAAAAACCACAACAGAAATGCAAGAAAATTGACAGCTAAAATTTGCAAAAACAAAATCAAGGAATCTTTACAAAAATTCAAAAAAAAAAAAAAAAAAAAAAAAAAAGATACTCAAAGAAATTACAACTTGAAATGGGGAGAAGAAAACCATGGAGATTCACAAAATTTTAAAACAGTTGAGAAATACTCTGGGAAATTAAGGAAATAAAAAATAAAAAATATTTAAGAAAGAAAAAAAAATAGTCAAACTTCATCGGAGTTCAGGAAAAAATACGGCCATTGTACACTAAAATTCAGAGTTGTTTTCCCCTCGGTGGAACAGCGCGCTACACATCGCACACAGGCAGAGGGGAGCTCTTGGGGGAGCTCGGGATGGAAGACAACTACCAAACACCCCTCACCACAGAGAGAAACAGAGAGAACAATAATAGAGGGAGAGAGGGAGGGAAGGGAACGGGGGAACGAGAGGATGATAAAGAAAGCGTCCAGACCAATGACGGGTGAGGAGAACAACCTCAACCTCCTCGTCAAACTTTAACTAGTTCAACAGAAAGCAGGGAGGCAGAACCGGTGCAACTTGCTGTCGCAGGTTGATCAAGCTTGAAATCATCATTCATTAACAGGCCTCGTCCAAGTCACCCCTTGGCTGGTCCACATCAAAGGCCTTCCTGCCCTCGGAGACGTGAAGCGCAAGGGTGAGTCTGGACCCCGCGTTATGGGGGTGTATGGAGGTGCAGGGCGACGTGGAAAAACAACAGGGGACGGGAGGAAGAGGCAGAGAAAGAAGAGGATGGGGACGGCGCGATGGGAGGATGACGACGAGGAGGAGGATGACCAGGAGGAGAACAATGACGAGAAGGAGGGTGACGATAAGGAGAATGACGATAAGGAGAATGACGAGGAGTGGGATGACAAGGAGGAGGAGAATGACGAGGAGTAGGAGAATGACGAGAAGGAGAATGACGAGGAGTAGGATGACAAGGAGGAGGAGAATGACGAGGAGTAGGATGACAAGGAGGAGGAGAATGACGAGGAGTAGGATGACAAGGAGGAGGAGAATGACGAGGAGTAGGATGACAAGGAGGAGGAGAATGACGAGAAGGAGGATGACGAGGAGTAGGATGACTAGGAGGAGGAGAATGACGAGAAGGAGGATGAGGAGGAGTAGGATGACAAGGAGGAGGAGAATGACGAGAAGGAGGATGACAAGGAGGAGGAGAATGACGAGAAGCAGGATGACGGGGAGGAGAATGACGGGAAGGAGGATGACAAGGAGGAGGAGAATGACGAGGAGAAGGATGACGAGGAGGAGTCATAAGAAAGGGGTCTGGTCTCACCTCTTACGGTCCGGGGTATGGGGACCAAATGGAAGCCTCGTCAGTCGAACACTCCTTTCCTCTACATGTCTGCGAAGGGGACAATACAAAAAAACACGGAGGAGCCCTGGGTTAGAAGGAGCCAGGAGGATAGGTAGGAGTGAGTGAAAGAGAGAGGGAGGAAATCGACCGAGGGCACGCGAGGGCCAACACGGTCCCGCCAGGTACCGGACACAAGAACATCCCAACCCCAATGCAAGCACACCCTATCACGAACTTAGAAATGAGTAAATGTTTATTCTTATCCTTTTTTTGAGGCGATTTGTGACCAAGCCGCCGGTTTTAAAATACACAGGAACTCCAAGTGTAAGAATGTCGTTCACTTACAAATGAGTGTATTTATCGCTCACGTGTAGCTGGGTGAAATATATTCGCTCATTTTTTAGGAGTGTGAATAAAATTTTGCTCTATTGAAGGTGAGCGAATGAAAATTCGCACACTTGCAGGTAAGCGAATTTCAGTGCGCTTATAATAATTTACCCACCTGGAAGTGTACAAATATTTTTTACTCACTTGCAAGTGAGCGAATGAATTCACTCATCTGCACGTGGGCGACATTCGTAAGCTTGAAATTCTAGTGTGCAAAACTTCCCGAAATCCGCAAACGCCGGTCCCCAGTCCCCGAGACGTTATACCCATTCACAAAGAAAAACTGTGTCCTTCCGACTTTACGTGCACGGATTCGACGAGTTGGTTGAAGTTAAAAATGTCCCCCGCGTGCAAGTAAAACTCCGCCCGATCTATTAAAAAGTTAACGGGGCAACCAGCCCCCCCCCCAAAAAAAAAGGAAGCAGGAGGAACACACACAGAGCCGGGTCGGGCGACGCCCCAAAGCAGAACACAAAACAGTCAAATACTCACTTGCTCTTGGAAAGGTTGGGATCGCTCGTCTTGCGGCGCTCGCGAAGCTGCTTCTGCGAACAGACAAGCCAGGGACAAGTTTAGTTTCTCCGACATTCATTCTCTGCTCCAAGTTTTTAAAATTTCTCACTTCTCTCCCTCGTTAAATATAAATCATTTTCATCATCAGGGTTCCCACATTTTGGCCCCCTGGCATTGCCCAAGACTGAAACATGGCTTTAACATGACTTTCCTGACCTGACCAAATTTTTAAAATTTCTTCGATGACTTATTCGTATCTAATTTTTTTAAAGATAATCGACAGATTTACAGGTGAAAATTCTTGGCGGGGTATGTGAAATATTTCCAACAAAGAGTCTCCGCCACCCGAATTTTTCCATGACCGTCCCTGCAATTTTCATGACTTCCCCATGACCACATTTTTTCTATGACTTTCAGAACTTGCGGGAACCCTGTTCATATTTAGGCCAAAGGCTTTAAAAACATATTACTAAAATAAAGAAAGAAAATACTTTTCTGTCGGTATTTACTTTGTCTTCATGGGCTTATTCTTCACTACACCTCAAAAAAATAATTGTCATTTCTTGATTTGCCGAGTGGTGAAGCGGGGGTCGTGCCCCGCTACCGGACCCGGGCCGCGAGGTCCTGGCGCAGGAGCCGATAAGATAGACGCGCGCGCCATGTATCGTGCGCAGTGCGCAGCCCCCTGCTGCCTGCAGGGGCTGCTACACTGTTAAAAAAGTGTTGTAAATTAACAAGAAAAATCTTGTTAATTTTCATAACAAAACATTTTGTTTTGAAACAAAAAGTGTCTTGAAGCATTACAATTTTGTTTTATTTGTTTTGGCAAACAAGAAAAAATATTTTGTAAAAAAAATTGTCCTCCTTTGTTTCCAAAAATATTACTCTTCCACGCTTTTAGAAAAAGAGGTGTAGTATTACGAAAAGAGCCTGTTTCAAAGAGAAATGTTTTGCTATTTAAAAAAAAAAAAAAAGCACAAGATTTTCCTTGCTTAGTTACAACACAGCACTACTTAGTCGCTTCTAGTGTGGACCAAACTAGGCAATCCAAAAAACGTGTTGTGGGGATTTTCATGAAAAAAAAAAATCTTTCGTTATCAAACGAGAGTCTCATCACACCGAATGTCATCAGATGACAAACTTTTATTTTAACAGTGTAGCTGGGCTGCGGGGTTGATAGCCTAGCCTCCCTCTAGAGATAGCGTGTCTAGAATCAAGCGCCCCGCTCGACGAGCGCGGCCGGGCCGGGGCATGGCGGGGCATGGCCGGGCGGGGCGGGGCGGGGCGGGGCGGGGCGGGGCGGGGCGGGGCTGGGCGGGGCGCCCACTCGTTCGAACAAGGTGAGAGCGCATAGTCCCGCGTGTCTGATCATCACCACACTGGACACACGAGTGTGCGAATGTCGTACACTTGGATGTGTGCGAATGCCCATTCGTACACTTGAGGGCGCAAAGTGTGTGAATTTTCCGGGGAAATTCACACACTTCGGCCTCCGAGTGCACGAATGGGCATTCACACACCTAAAAGTATGGGACATTCACAGACTTTGGTTTCCAGGGCATGCAAACGGAAGGCTTAGTTATAAACGTCCCTTATTATTTCCCCTGATTGCAGCTGACACGGTAGTGAACCACGTCTGCTAACCGCGCGAAACAATCCACGTCCTACACGAAATCCCGGCAAAACAGCAGAGTCAGGTGGGCCGGCCTCCGCCCCGCCCCGCCCTGCCCCGCCCTGCCCCGCCCTGCCCCGCCCCCGCGGCCCCAGACCACCCCAGGCACGCTCGCGGCCCAGCCAGGCCGGCCCTAGTACGCTGACGCTGCCAAATGTCAAGTGCATCCCAACAGCCCACAAATGTCAAGCTTTCTCCCCCCCCCCCCCCCTCTCTTCCCCCGTTACACCAACAACAGTTTAACATTCGACCAAAAAACGTCACAAATGTGGAGTTCTTATTCATACGCTGCACGATTTCTCTGCGGGCAAGTTTCCTAATTCGCAATTTTGCTTGAAACACAAAAGGGGTCTTGCATTAACAAAGTGCCCTTGTAGGGAAAGGGGGGAAGTATAGAGGCCCTGATCAGTCGTAGGATCGCCTTCCAAGAAGGAATAAAGATTACATCATATTTTCACCCGGAAATACAAACATATGGTGGTCTTTGCGCGCCGATGAACTCTCTTAACTTCTTACAAAGAAAATTCCTTGTATTACAAAGAATTTTGTGCAACCGTAATAGAAAGCCAATACAAAGCAAAATTTTATTTGTAATACAAAGCAATAAAATCTTTCTAATACAAAGAAAGTTCCTTGTAGTACAAAGACAAACGTTTCGTTATACAAGAAAATTTATTGTATATTACGGTTGCACAGAATTCTTTGTGTTTTACGAAAAATTTCTTTGTAAAAAGTTTAGAGTGAAAGTCTGATGAAACAAACGGGGCACCATAATATTTGAACCCGTACCCGCTCTAGATCACGTAGTATATAGTATATGAACGATCCTTCACTGGCTAAATAAAGATTCGAATTTTTTTTTCCACCGAGCAATGAAAACAATAAAAATATAATTATGAAAAATTAAGAAACTAAACAAAATGTAGCCAAATTTATGCCACTAAACAAGGATTTGCTCACCTTCTGCGACACGCGCTCGCGGTAGCTCTCGGAGCGGTTGATGCTGCTGCTCTTGGTGGCCTTCCCCAGCATCCTGGACGGGCTGCAACAAGCGTGACACGGATGTGAGTCAGAGAGAGAGGGAGGGGGAGAGAGAGAGAGAGACGCTACCCAACACTGTGAAAAAACAACAACTCGTAAAGTTACGACTTTTTTTCATTAATTATTCCGATAACGATACAGAGTCGTAAATTCATGACAGCAGTCGTAAATCACAAAGAGTTAATTCTTGTCTTGCCCACTGAAAAAAATTAAGTCGACACATGGTGTCAAAAATACTAGTAACTTTAATAACTTGAAGTCGTAACATAACGACAATTGTCATGGAAATTTATTCCGTAAACCTCACAACTTTTTTTTTTTTTTTTTTTTTTTTTCAGTGCAAACACGTGCAAGTTGTCAAACCCTCAACAACTATGGCGCCATTTGCGGTATACACTGTTAGAAACCAAGTGTGCAACTGTTCAACTCTTCAAAGTGTGCAACTCCCTAAGCATCTCATGCAAGTGCACTGCAAGAAAAAACTACAGCAAATCCAGTTAATTCTGATGACAGCCTTTACCGTACTTTCTATCACTGGATTTACTGTCGATTTACTGTACTTTCTAACAGGATTCGGTATACTTCTAGAGACAGTAAACGGTAAACGCTGTACAGCGCCTCGGAAAGTACAGCAAATCTTGTCAGGAAGTGCAGTAAATCCTGTAACATAAACTACAGTGAAGGCTGGCATAAAAATTAACTGGATTTGCTGTAGTTCTTTTTCTACAGTGTGTTCAACTCAACAGTTGTGCAATCACAACTGCTCGACTCAACGCATGTGCACTTGAAAATGTGCAACTTGGTAGTCGTGCACTTGCAAGTGTTCAACTGCGCCGGACACACTTTCCTTGTTGAACACTTGCAAGTGCACAGCTACCGTGTTGAGTACATACAACACTGTGAAAAATAGTCGTAAGTTTACGGGAAAATTTTCCACGAAGTGCAGTTGTAAAATTACAATTGCAAATCGTAAAATTACAAGCACAACATATCGGCTTGAAATTCATTCACGAGCAAAAAAGGTCCGTCGTAAATTTACAACATATTTCGTAAATCACGATTTACAAAATTTATCGTAAATCTACAAAGATATTTTTCACAGTGAAGTGCACCGCCGTTGCGTTCAACAGTTGCAATTGCACGGCTGTATAGATGAACACTTGCATATAATAACCACGGAGTTGCACACTTCCAGGTGTTAAGCAGTTGCACACTTGGTTTTGACAGGGTGCGATATCGATTGGTAGCTTCGTGAAACGTGGCTTTCACGTTTCCGGCAACCCCAAAACATACTGAACAACACGTTTCTAAAATGCGAGAAACATATAAAATCACCCCCAACACGTGGACACACAACTAAAAATAAATTAATAAAAAAAAGGTTGCAAAAATGTTTTTTTCTTTTTTAAAAGAGAAAGACCAGAAAAAATTATTCATCGACGCTGTACAGACAAAAAAAGGCAAATTAAATACAAAGTACAAAAGACATTTAAATAAAGAAGGGCGTTGAAATAGCTGAGGGATGGGACTAATTAACCAACCACAAGGAAATAACAGAAAACACCGAGACACCGCTGAATCAAATTAAGAAGGAAAAACACTCATACAAATCAAAGGTTTTCATCACAACGGACTTTTATTAACACTAATAAGGCAATCGGAAAAAAAAATAATTAAAAAATGTCCGTAGTCATCACCGAAATCTGACGCAATTATTTTTTAAATTTTAATTTTAAATGCGCCTTTTAACTTACATTCAACACAAAGCCTATCGAGGGGAGCACAACTGGCTAAACACGAAAAACTCCGCTCTTATGTGAAAAATTCCACAGATTAAAAAAAACTCTCCGAAATAATAAGTGTGAATTTCCCTCATTATGCGAGGAGAAAACCTAAAAATCCGATGAAGTACCTGAAAATTTAATCATTCTCCTCCCACACCAAAACATACATTCTTTTTTCGGGTGTATGCCGTTTACATGTGTATCATGGACAAGGGACGACGATGCTGGGAACCCCCTCAACTGCTCCGCATGGCAAACACAAAGACCCAAACCACATTGGTTTTATTCAATTATTAAAAAAAAAAACTTTTAACAGTGTCTGTGCTAGGCTCAGCCCAGGCCAGGCTCAGCACTCACCCGGGCTCGGGGGTGCCCCCTAGCTTGTTGGCGAGCCGCCTGGCCGGCGAGGCCGCGAGCTGCACGAGCTCGGACACGTCCAGGGCCGCCCTGGAGCGCGCCGGCGGGGGCGGGCCCTGGCCCTGCAGGGGCACCTCGTGCGGCCACGCCCTGGCGGAGGCCGCTCTCCCCGAGGACACCGACGACGCCCTCCGCAAGAGCGCCGTCCTCCTCAGGGAGGGGCTCCCCGACGACGGGGGCGGCGGGGTCGTCGGCTGACACGAGCACGACCGCGTCGACATGGCGGCGCCGTCAGCGACCACAGACACCGCGATTTATTCAACGGGAGCTCCACAGGCTGCTTCGAATCGCGCCACTAATGAGGGATTTTCAGGTATGAGGGTTCCACAGAAAAAAAAGGAAAATAAAAAAAGGTTCACGGTATTCGATCATCGTTCTTTTTTTTTCCCGCGCGAAACGACCCCGGCTGGGCTCGGCTCCCCCGCGCCTACGCCTACGGCCGCCGTCGGCCGTCGCATCAGTGCGACTGATGGTGCCGACTGCCGACCTCGTGTGCCCGAACAGCTTCCTGTGCTAATTACAGACGTCGTAGGGCCCATACGACTAGCGGCACACTCCAAACAGACAGACAAGGGACAAGGAAAAATAGAGGGGAAAAAAAGAAAAGTACCAACACATGAATGCGCGTAAACGGCAACTCGCATGCTGCTTCATTCCAGATAAATAAAACCAAGATCTTTCTTTAAAAAAAATAGACAGAATGCCTATGAATACCGATACCAGTCGCACATCAAGATTCGGAGGAGGCATGTATAAGAGGGCTGGTAAAAATAAAATATATATCCTGTCGGAAAACCTCCGTTTTGAAACAGCAAGAAGCCTCCTTCATCCGTTTGTTTCTTCTTTTGCTCTTTTTAAAACAAATTTTCTCGCACGACTTGAAAGCCCAACAGTAAACAGTTCACAAACTTCCGTTTTCGGTGTTTTGTTTCTCAGAGCGCACCTGACGCAGGGCGCAAGTAAGGGAGAGGACAAAAATACTCTCATACGTGAGCCTATAGAGTCACGTTTCAAGGGAAATTCGAAAACTGCATACAATAAAGAAAACCATCATAGCAAGCATCTTTCCGGAAGTTTCTCGATTGAATCGGGGAGGCTCTTTCCGGTTTGCCGTTTCCCGCCTAAGCTGTTCAAGTCATAACGTGGAGAAAACGTACAATCTTAATTCAGCCGGGTGACCGGCCGGATTTTTTTTTTTTAATTTATGCTTTGTTGATAGCCGAAAGAAAAAAACAACAACATACTCTGCAAACTCAAGTGTGAGACAGTACCACACTTTTTACTGTAGTACCACTGTGTCTCACACTTTTAAAAACTATTTTCTATCGTTGAATAGCGATCAAGTTTTATAGAACAGTATCAGCTTTGGTTCAAAATCCCGGTTAAAACGAGCTACCATGTGATGGGGTTCTGATCGCAAACAACAACGTTCCTATAAATTTTCGAAACCATTAATTTACGATTATTTAATGAATTGTTGTTCCAAACCCCATCACATGGTAGCTCGTTTTAACCGGGATTTTGAACCAAAGCTGATGCTGTTCTCTAAAACATGATTGCTATTCAACGACAGAAAATAGTTTCTGAAAGTGTGAGACCCAGTGGTACTGCAGTAAAAAGCGTGATACTGTCTCACACTTGAGTTTGCAGAGTACCTTTGAATCCTTGCGAGTCGAAATTCAAAACTAACGATGCGACAACTCACTCAAGCAATACTAGAGCCATCTTTAAATTGGATCGACAACTGTACCACCAACGAACGTTATCATCTACCTCCACTCGATAATCATATTCAATAACATAGATTAGAAATGGAAAACTTTAAGCCCGCATAAAACGCAACGTGTAACGCACTCGCAGAAATTGATACGCCCCATACTTGGGCTTCTGATGAGCCACGCAAAACCCCTTAACTCTCACGCACACACGAGTCTACAAAGAGACTTAAAATGCTGACTGCACAGCGCCGAGCTAAGATGACACTTCAAACAAAGAGAAAGAAAAGACCCGCAGAGAACGGCAATCTGGATGGGAGATTTAAACCATAAGCTGGAAGTCGGAAAAATCATCCTGATGGAGGAAACTTGTGCGCCTGAAAAAAATAGTAGGAAGGGGAGATGAGGGGGATTAGAAAGAAAATTGGGGATTTCCTGCGACACTGGGGCTAGTAGAATTGCTGAACCGCGTGAAAACGCTGAAGGGGAAAAATTGTTTTGAAAATAGCAGCCAGCTCAACTGACGAGCGCGATGTCCTTACCTGGAGTCTCCCTGTGCGTCGGGGGAGCCGGCCCCGGCCAGGGCGAGGTTGGCTAGCGCGGCGGAGGGACTGCTCCCGGCGGCCGCCCCTAGCCCGCCCCCCGCGCCGCCCCCGGAGGTAGCGCCCGCCGCCGCGGCGCCGGCGCCGGGGGCGGCACCGCCCGCGCCCGCCCCCGCCGCCTCCGACAGCCGGCCGCGGTCCTCGCCGCTGCCGAGGCCCGGGTCGGACCGGTCCCGCTTGTCCGTCAGCTTCCCGGGGCGGTCTCCTGCAAAAATAACCAAGACAGTCACATTAAAGTTGGGCCTTCAGAGTGCACACATTTCGGCTCCCGGCAATTTTCCATGACTTTCCAGTCCAAATTAATAAAATTTGCGAGATTTTTCCGCACACATAGAGCAACACTGTAAAAATTTGTTGTAAAATAACGACAAAAAAAATTACAGGTTTCGCTGTTAAATCGGTGAACAGATTTTTCCTGTAGTTTGATGAAACATTTTGTGAATTAACAAGAAAAATCGCAAAACAACAGATAAAATTTGTAAACTTACGGAATTCTTTTGTAAAGTTACGGAATATTTTTGTAAAGTTACAGAGTTTTTTTGTAAATGAACACGAATAAAAAGTAAATTCGCAGTCAGTTCGTTTAACAAAATTCACAGATATTACCTGTTAATTTACGACATGTTTTTTTTACAGTGAAATAGAAAAAAAAAGGCAATCGGAAAATATTTCGAGTTGAACATTGAAAAGAGCGTATCTCAAACATCAACTACAAAGAGTCCCCGTCACTCGAGTTTTCCCATGACAAGTCCTGCAATTTCCATGACTTTCCAGGTTTCCAAGACTTGTGTGAACCCTACATTCGCTTGCGCTCCTCCCATTAATGATAGAGCCTTCCGAGGGGCACAACCGTGAATGTGTTTCGGTTTCTTTTGGCGAGTGTATCTCCCTCTCCCCTCCCCCACGTATCTAATTTATTTGATTTTTAGACAGTCCCTTGTAGCTAGCTTTACCCGTAGGTGAAGATTCCCGTTCAATGCCAGCCAGCCAGCCCAGCCAGCCCAGTCAGCCAGCCCAGCCAAAATATTATTATAGGGGAGCCCGCGGTCTTACGCTTTTTCATTTCTATTTCTTGGAATTGTGATCGTCCACCGGTACGCCAGCGGGGTCGCTTGACACGACCCCAGACCTGCTCCGCTGCCGAGTGGAGTGGGGTGAACGAGGAGAGGGACTGCGATTCTTTCTCCATTTATTCGCAAAGACGGGGGCGGGAAAGCAACTGGAACGCCGGGCGGGGCGGGGCGGGGCGGGGCAGCCAGTGCCAACAACACGCCGCTCCGCATAAAGATCGGCACGACGGTCCTGCAGAGCGATTCCGGTGCACGCACTACCCTCTCTGTCTCTTTCGCTCTCGAGGAGTCTGCCGAGGGTGCGAGAGCGCTCTGACTCTCTCGCACTCAAGGAGTGGGTCTACGAGTGCGTGCACCTGAATCCCCCCTGCTGGTGGTGTTCGCCACACGCGTCGTCGACGACATCAGTGAGAGAAAACACCATGTCAAATATCAAGTTTTTCTTTTCTTTTCCTTTTTTTCTGCTTTCTTTTTGTAGCGTTGCTGGCTGGGCAGACACACTGTAAAAAAAACCCATGTCGTAAATTAACAAGTAATATCTGTGAATTTTGTTAAGCGACCTGACTGTGAATTTACTTTTAATTCGTGTTCATTTACAAAAAAAACTCTGTAACTTTACAAAAATATTCCGTTACTTTACAAAAGAATTCCGTAAGTTTACACAATTTATCTGTTGTTTCGCGATTTTTCTTGTTAATTCACAAAATATTTCATCAAACTACAGGAAAAATCTGTTCACCGATTTAACAGCGAAACCTGTAATTATTTTTTTCCGTTTTCTTACAACAAATTTTTACAGTGCATGAAGGAAAGAAGATAAACGAATAAGACGATTGCTAAACAACCAATTTACACCGCGGTATTCAGATCAGAGAAACATCTGTCTAGTCGACCTATCTCATCGAGTATTTTATCTCGTAGTGATGCACGCCTAGCCGGGTGCGGTGCGGGGTGGAGTGGGGTGGAGTGGGGTAGGGCGGGGTAGGGCGGGGCGGGGCAGCCCCAATAGCGGGTTGTTCAAAGCGGCACGCCGCTGTGCCCCCAGACGCAAACACTCGCAGGGGCTTCGGCCGCGGGGGATCCAAACACCCGCGCGCCACGGCGCCCCGCCCCGCCCCGCCCCGCCCCGCCCCGCCCCAGACCAGCGAGCAGCCCAGAGGCGCGCGCGACCTTCGGGAACAGGCGCATCTTCATATCGCCGCGAGCCCAGCCGAGCGATTCAGAAGATCGCTCTCATCTCTCCGTCCTTGTTGTTGCACTTTCAGCGGTGCCCTATGCTGGCCATGGTAGCGCTCCATATGAGTGCGACGAGGACAGAGGTATGAAAGCTATCTTCGGAATCGCTCGGCAGCAGCAGCAAGGGCGATGACGAGGTTGCGGGGCAGGCAGCCCGCCACGTAACGCGTAGCGTAACACACGGCGCCAAACGCGTCACAGCAAACGCGTCACAGCACACCAAACGCCTCGCCAGCCACCCCGGCCCAGGCCCGCCCGGGGGGTGCGTCTCTGATGTAACCGCTGAGCGCGTAACGCCGCGTATTTGAAAGGGCGGACAGCTTCCGCGAGGAACGCCGAGGAACGCCCCGCCCCGCCACAGGGGCTGCGAGCGCAACAGCAGGGAGGTCCGCACGGCGTAGACCTTTAAGTCCACGATAATATGACACAGAAAAATTTACAGGAATTTCGGGAAAATGCCAGCAAAAATTGATAAACGAAATCAACAAAAATTCTGAAGGGATTTGTACACTAAAATTCGGAGTTGCTTCCCCCCCTCGGTTAGTTTTCATTCGAACACGCACAGCAATCACACCCCACTTGTAGGGTATAAAGTGAGCGAACGCGCGAATATCACTCACCTACGATCCACCTCCCGGCTAACAGGACTACCACAAAGTACTTCCACTTCCGGGACGATCCGGGGTTCATACCAGATCCCAATTCCCATGTTCCTTTACTTATCCCTGACTTCCAGACCTAAAAATCGCAATTTTCCCTGAGCTTTTTCTAGTTTTGAGAATTGTACATTACATACAGCAAAACCAGGGCTCAAAAATAAGATATAATTACTGTCAATAAAATACAATATACCTTTATTTGGGTAAACAACAGTGTCTGCAGCGTGACCCGGAGAATATCTGCCGAGGCTACGGAACTATGGACAGCATTTGCTCTCACCTTAATTTTTTTCCCTGACCCAAAACAAATTTCCCTGACTTTTCCCTGACTTCCAGACCCTTTTTTTATTTTCTCCCTGACTTTTCCGTGACTTCCCTCCCTGACCGGTACGAGCCCTGCGATCTCAAGCAAGCAGGAGAAGATTACTACCGACCTTCCACGAAAATGTTGAACCAATTGTAGTAGACGAAGCGCACCAGGTGGGCGAGGGGCGCCATGTCCAGGGCGCCGGCCCCCGCCCCCCCGGGGGGGCCGCCCCCGCCGCCCCCGCCGCCCCCGAGCCACATGCGGCAACGTGCCCCTCTTGCAGCGGCACGAGGCAGCACAGCGCGGCGCACCTCTGTCGCGCTGATCCCGAGCACTCGCCCGACTGAGTGGGTGCTCAGCGAGTGCTCCAGCGGCGGGGCGGGGCGGGGCGAGCTTGAAAAGTGCAGCGCACGCACTTACGAGCGCCAGAGGCCTGTTCTGTTCATGACGTCATGCCCGCGGCTCGCTCGAGCCTCTTGTTCAGGCCCCGTTTAACGCAACCCCTGTGTAGTGTATAGAGAGTCATGGAACGGAACACTTTGTTCGAAACGTGAACTCGGTTCAGCGCAGCGCAGCCCTCATCTCTGGAAATCCACGCATCGCTGGGCTGCACATTCCCTCTGCTCCTGTATGTGCCCCAGCCCCAGCATCCACCTTATATCCCACGCACTCCCTGCAAACCTCTCCAAGCTATTCGCAGACGGTTGTTCGCGCAACCGACTGCGAATAACCTTGGGAGGTTGAAGGGAGTGCGCGGGATATTCGGTTGGGACTGGGGGAATGCGCCTGCGTGGGCACAGGGGCAGCAGGGAATGTGCACGTGCAGGCCAGCGATGCGTGGATTTCCAGAGCTTGGCTGCGCTGCAGAGCGCAAATTCCATGCAGCTAAAGGTCCGCCTTTGTGCCCGCCCCTCCTGCCCTGCCCCCGGGTCGCGTCGACCTCGAGCGCCAGGCTGCGGGTCGGGTAGGCCGCCCGCACACACGACTGCTCGGCGCGTGGCCTAGCCCCGCCCCTGCCCCGTCGACTGATTCCGAAGAGCGCTCACCTCGCTCTGTCTCTCTGCCACCTATACGGCGAAGCCCACGAGTGCGAGAGAGACAGAGCGAGGAGAGCGTTCTTTCGGAATTAGTGGGCTGCCCGCGGGACCGCGGGTCGGGTCGGGTCGGGTCGGGTCGGGTCGGGTCGGGTCGGGTCGGGTCGGGTCGGGTCGAGCCTCGAGCGCCTGGCTGCGGGTCGGGTGGGCCGCCCGCACACACGGGTGTCCGGCGCGCTGCCTACCCCCGGCTGGCGGGCGCCGCGCCTCCTCCCCGCCGCACCGCAGCGCACAGCCCGCAGGACCGATAACCGAGGGACAAGCCGAGGGATCCTTCACTAGAAATTCAAGCGTACACCGATTTCTCTGATTTTTCTGGTGTCAAGTGATTTTCCTTGATTTTTACTGATTTTGTGATGATTTTCTAATAATTTTTTGGAAAGATTTTTTCTGATTTTTTTTCTGAATTTTTCACTGATTTTGTTTTAGATTGAACACTGTGTTTTTTTCTTTTTTTGAGCGACGGACCTCTAGCCGATAACCACTCATCAACTGGAAGCAAAATCAACTCCTGGACCAAATTTGCTTTTCCTTTCCCTCATAATTTTTACCATGCGGTGGACAAAGAAAAAAATTACCAGAGATACGAGCTGTTGCATGTTAGCTTCTGTGTTGTTGAAAGCTCTTTTTTAATGGCAAAGTAATTTAAAAATCTACGAAAAAAGTTAAAAGAATTAACATTTGCACACGGAACTGCAGGATTCTTTTCCCCTCGACTACAACTTACAATTCCTCGGTCCTCCCGCCTGACTTCGGGGGGGCTCCCTTTTACGTCAAAAGCCTGCAGCGGGGCGGGGCGGGGCAGGGCTGGGCGGCCCGGGGCACTTCTCCCTCGGTGCATCGGGCACATCGTGACATAGATGGAGCTATTTCCGGCCCGTCCCGGCCCGGCCCTGAGTGGCGGTGGGGAGACACGCCGGGCAGAGACATGGCATAGCGCACCGGCCGGAAGTCTGCCCCGCCCCGCCCCACTAAGGCCCCGGGGAGGCCCCAGAGAGCATCTACACCAAAATCTACCTAACACAGCAGCAGCGGCGATCATCTGAAAATCAACACCTTCCCCGGAATCGTGGCTTCATACCTAGACACCCCGTTGCGTTTCACATTCCTCACTGACAAAACGGCGTCCTGGTTTCCAAGCAGTTTTGAAAAAACCAAGCAGCACTTATGGAGATAATTGCTGAGCGAGCGAAGCTCATGGCACACTTCGGGTTGAATTTTCCGGTCACGCCCAGGAAATAGCTAATAGCTATCGTCAATAACAATAGCAGAAGCAATTACAAAATCTATATACTATAGCTAAAAGATATAGCTTAAAAATATAGCTTACAGCTATAGCTTAAAGCTCATGTATTATTTCGTAAAAGATTGTTACATCGATAAAGTAGTAGCAGAGCTGTGCAGCTATAGCTATAGCACAAAATGTATATATACATATACATATGTGTGTGTGCGTGTGCGTGTGTGTGTGTGGACAGAAGGCCTTAAGCTGAGGTCGCAGAGGAATCACCGTAAACACCTATGATATTAGTGAACGTTTCCGTTTAACTCCCTTATCCATCCCCGGACACATTACACAGAACACTGTGAAAAATATGTACGGAAATTTCCGGCTAATTTCTTTCCGGACATTTCCGTACTTGATGAAAACGGAAACGTCCGTTCAGATGTCCGTAGTATATGGTTGTTTCTGCAGTACCGTACGAGAAAAATTAGATCACAGCTTGGAAGGATTCGTCCGTACCCATCATGGTACGGAACGTTTCCGTCATCGGTTCCGTACTAGGATTCTCATTTCTTACAGTGAAATGTCTCTCTCAACTATTACTTCTTTAGAAAATTATTACAGCGATAAATTAGTAGCAGAGCTGTTAAGGGTTGAACCACAATGAACTCTTCGAGAAACGCCGACGACAGGAAAATGTGCTTAAAAAAAATTATATTTCCGCACCCTATGCTCTTGTGTTCTGGATAGGCCACCACCTTCACACAATTGTTTGACTTCATTTCGAAGGTGATAGCGCCTGCGAAACAATGGGTAGCCGGTAGCCGGACCCGCCAAGTACTTGTGTCCGGGTATGGATAAGGGAGTAAAACGAAAACGTTGACTAATATGATAAGTGTTTATGTTGATTCCTCTGCGAGCTCAGCTTGAGGACGTTCGGTCCTGGCTAGTACACAGGGTTTCCGAGGCTGCTTGAAAACCAGGACGAAGTTTTTTCCGTGCTTTCTTAAAACCCAAACTCCCCCTTTTTAACCAGCTTCTGGTTCATTGATACACCTGGGTTTTATTATCATTTTTATTTCGCACTCAATAACGTCTTTTGCGCGACAACCTAGGAGCCCTACAAGTTGCCGCCTATGCACAGGAAAGGACCACAGGTTGGACCAGGCGGCGACGCGGGGTGGGTTGGGGCGGGGTGGGTTGGGGCGGGGTGGGGCGCGACCGTCCCATCACGGTAGGTGATGGAGGAACGGCCCCTCAGGCCAGACTGGTGATTTCATCCCCCTCTCCCCCCTAAACTCGCCTGTCTGGATAGATAATGAATTTTAGCGCGTTCATAATTGTCCACCTGACACGCTGCACCCCCGAGCCCCCCTGGGCTTGACCACATCGCTGGCGCGGCGAGCTGTACTCCCCCCCCCCCCCCACTCCCCCACCCAACCTGCCCTGGGGGCCTCAAAGATTACCACCCCCAACGACCTCTCAAATTGACTGTGCTGGATTTGTCGCGTCCAGCGCTGGAAAAACTAATGTGACACATGTCACATGTGCACATGTGTCCAGTTTAGGTAACATCACGTAATGTTACCATATTTTCGGTAACGTTTGTAATGTGACATCCTCCATCTTATTACTATAGGCAGACATAACACGTGGCACTGGATGTCACATTACCAAACGTGAAAAGTTTTTCTAGAGTGAGCAAGCACTCGCAACCCCAATCGCAAAATTAAAATAAAAAAAAAAGCACAGCAAGCTTAGCCAAGCGGTCTTGGGATGGGACTGAAGTGCGCTACGCGCCTGCCGAATTATATATCACACTGGTTATATGGTTGGGTGTGTATTAATATCAGTTATGTTAGTATCAAAATTTTATTGTAACATCTGCTATTAAAATGTACATATAAAATTTCATGATGAAAGTGAGGAAATAACTATTCTCTGTTTGACATGGTATCGTAAGATTCTCTGAATTTATTTCCACATTGAAAGATACTAGCTTTATTATTCGATTATCCTTCATTTGGTGTGAGAGTGGCCAAAGGCATATGGTCTGAAAAATAAATGGGGGAGGGGGAACGAGGCCTCGCATTGTAAACAAGGCGCAGATGGGCAGGCCCGGTCCCGGTCACCGCACAGGGCTGTGGCAGCGCGTGGATTGAAGGCATTGTAGATTGTAGTGACCTAGGCTAGCGGGGAGAGGGGAAGGGAAGAGTGGAGTGGGGTCTGGCGGGGCCGAGGACGACGACGACCAAACATGTAGCGCCGTGCAGCCCCCTCTGAACGCGGCGGATGGATGGATGGATGGATGAATGGGTGGATGGGATGGGATGGATGGAATGGGATGGGATGGAAGCGGTAGCAAGACCGCTTAAAAAAATAAAAAAAAAATAAAAAAAACACACATCATCAAACTGCGCGCAATGTGGCTCCCCCACGCTGGACTACTTCAGCTCCATCGCTTATTCCAAACACACAATTTTCTTACCCCGCCTGATCGTCAGTATAGCATAAGGTCGGGAGTGTTCGTAACAGGAAGTGCCTGGTGCGCTGTTAAGGGGCGGATGGCGGGGGCGGTCGGAAACCGCGAGTCCTCGAGGATACGGCGTCGCGGTCACGAGGTATGTAGGCGTGGGTCGGCGTGCGGCGGGGCGGGGCGGGGCCGCCGGTGCACAAACAGCCCCGGGCGCGGGGCGGGGCGGGGCGGGGCGGGGCGGGGTGGGGCGGGGCGGGGCGGGGTGGGCACTGGGCGGCAGGGTTCACGCTGCCCAGACGGTTTGTTTAGTCAGACGTGGGGGAGTCACGACCCTGCGGCGCCCTACGGGTGGGAGGGAGGGTGGGAGGGAGGGAGGGAGGGAGGGAGGGAGGGAGGGAGGGAGGGAGGGAGGGAGGGAGGGAGGGAGGGAGGGCGGGCGGGAGGGAGGGAGGGAGGGAGGGAGGGAGGGAGGGAGGGAGGGAGGGAGAAGGATGGGGAGGGAAGGCAGGAGGGGGAGGGATGGAGGGAAAGTGGAGAGGAATAGAATTCCACACACCTGCAAGGGAGCCACTTTCACACACTTGATGGCCGTAGGACAGGCAGCTGACTTTTTCAGGGTTGCCACAAATGTCAAACTTTTGATTTTCCTGACAATATCCTGACAAAACCAGTGATGAAGCTGTTTCCTCCTGACACATCTTTTGCAATGTCCTGACATTTTACTGTTTTTCCTGACATGAGGCAACCCCGTAATTCAGTTATTCAGAAATGCGCGATCCTCCCCCAGTCCCTCTCCCACCTATAAGGGTGAAGTCCATGAGTGCCTGCGCCGGGTTCATGACAATAATCCTGACAGGATTGGAGTCCTGGCCCTCCTCCCGGCCCCGGCCCGCCCGATTCCTTCTGGCAGCCATAAGGGTGGCGAGGTCAGGTCCGCCGGGCCGGGGTGCGGGTCCCATCCGTCATGGGCACTCTGCCGCCCCCAAAGAGCGCTGTACCCGCGGGGTGCGGCGGGGCGAGGTGAGGCGGGGGCGTGGTGGGGCGGGGCGGGCTGAGGTAGGGTAGCAGGCGGGCAGGGCGGGGTCAGCCTAGACGGCTCCCTGCCCGACCCGGCCCGTCAGAGGCAGCCCAAGGGCGGTGGGCGGGGCGCCACCTGGACGTCGCGGTGCCAACCCGCCCCGCCCCGCCCCGCCCCGCCCGGCCCCGCCCGGCCCCGCCCGGCCCCGCCCGGCCCCGCCCGGCCCCGCCCCGCCCCGCCCCGCCCCTACGAATTGATTTTCATCACGACGAGCTGTGGGGGCACCGGCGGGGACGATCACGGAGGCTAGCGGGAGCGGGGCCCGTGGTGGCACTGTGACTGACGGCTGCAGACTCATTGGCCTTGTGCCCCGCCCCGCTCCGCCCACTCCGTGGTCAGAGAGTCATGCGAAATATCAGGGTTATTTTTTCCTGACATTTATTTCCTGACGAAAATGAGGGTTTCTCCTGACATTTTCCTGACGAAAATGAGGGTTTCTCCTGACATTTTCCTGACGAAAATGAGGGTTTCTCCTGACATTTTCCTGACGAAAATGAGGGTTTCTCCTGACATTTTCCTGACGAAAATGAGGGTTTTTCGGGACATTTTCAGACCACATACTCGGTAAAATAATGGTACAAAGGGATCGTCGAGTGTCCTTAAAAAAAAGAAAGGGTTAAAAAAAAAACATGCAAAAATAAATTTTAGCTTTCAATTGATTTTGAACAATTTTCAATAAAAAAAAAGCTACACGGACCCGTTCGCAGCTGACAGGCAAAAACTTAGGCCTGAGCCCATTTTTCCTGACACTTTTGCCTCAATTTCCTGACATTTTCAAAAACCTGAGATTTTCCTGATTTTCCTGACTTGTGTCAACACTGTTAGAAATTTTGTCGTAAATTAACGACAAATAAGTCGCTAATTTTTATAGCGACTGCAATCGTTTTGGAACGATTTGGTCGTAACCTAACGACTGAAAAATCATTCCTCTACGACATTGTCGCAAACTTTTCTAGCATTGAAGGCTTAAATAATTCGTAAAATGTGACGATTTTCGTCGTTTACTTACGATTTGTGTCGTAACTGTTCGATCAAAATCGTTCTATTACGTCCGAAGTCCCACATTTACGACCAAAGTTGTAAATTTACGAATCAAGTGGTATCTGTGTGACATCTTGCGCAAGGAATTTACGATCAGTCGTACATTTAGGATCAAAGTCGTAAATTTACGATTTTATTCGTTTGAAAACGAACTGTTTCGCTATAAAAAATTAGCGATCACTTCGTCGTTCACGAATGACACAAGTCGTAACTTGAAAGTGTTGTTTAAAAACGACATTATTGTTCTCAAAAATGTCGTAAATTTACGAGTACTTTTAACAGTGAACCCAACCCTGAATACTGCGTGCCGCGTCAGCGAGCGGAACCGTCTGCAGGCGATGCAGAAAATATCACGACGGTGGAAAAAAATTTTTAAAAAGCGGAAACAAAACGAATGACTGACAAAATGTTTCTACGATATCCTACACTGGAAAAACAAAGGTGCTATATAGCACCCTTTTTGGGGTGCTATTGAATTTTTTGGGGTGTTACTGCACTTATGCCTTTGTAAAGGCACGATTAGGGCCAAAAATAGCACCTTTGGGAGGCAATAACGCCTTTCTAAAGGCACTATTTCACTAACGCCTTTCAAAGGCATTAGATAGCACCTTTGTTTTTCCAGTGTAACGATGCGCAGCACGGTGCAATAGGAAGCGCCAAGAACGCGGGAGAACGGTTTTTTCAAATGTAGAAGAGTAATTCGCTGCGACGCTTGAGGAGTACCCCGTGTAAAAAAAGTCAGTTAAATCTGGGTAAAACCTGGATGAAAAATCGTTCAAACTGCAGCACGATTTTACGACGATTTTTCTACGACGTTCCCTCCGCTTTTCGACCATTTTCAAAAGAGAATCATACAAACCGGGCACATCCCGGCTGATGGAAACTCGTAGGAGTATCGTCAAAGTATCGATGTAAAGTCGACGGAGGCTGGTGTAAAAAGCGGTCCCTTTTCGCACGAAATTGCGACAAGATTAAGACGAAACTCGGCCGAAACTTAGAGAAAAACGTAAAAAGTCAACTGGATCCGTACGGCGTCGAACCCTATACGGCGCAGTTTCAAGTTCAGCACAGTATCCACCTGGCCAGGGAGGAGACATAATTAAACAAAGGCGTGCTCCTATAGCCCATTTCGACGTCAGACCAGAGCTCTGCAAAATCGCCTTCCATGACCGACCGCCGACCGAGCGAGGAGGCCGCCGTTGTCTCCGCTCCTGGGCAGACACGGCAGGCGGCCTGACGCAGTTGGTCTCGGAAGGCGATTTTGCAGAGCTCTGGTCTGACGTCGAAACGGGCTACGAGCACGCCTTCGTTTAATTATGTCTCCTCCCTGGCCAGGTGGATACGGTGCTGAACTTGAAACTGCGCCGTATAGGGTTCGACGCCGTATGGACGCGGTTGACTTTTTTCGTTTTTCTCTAAGCTTCGGCCGAGTTTCGTCTTAATCTCGTCGCAATCTCGTGCGAAAAGGGACCGCTACACTGTAAAAAATTTCTATGGTAGATTTCCTATAAATGTATCTGACGCTTTTCACATATACATGTATAGGAATTTTCCTATACACGCGTGTCGTAATTTTACCATACACGATAGTATTCTTACCATACATGTATAGGAAATTTCCTATACACGTGTGTAGGGTATATACGATAAATGTGTGGTGGTCCCACCATAAATGTATAGGAATTTTCCTATACATTTGCATCCATTTTAAAACAGAAAATAGAGATTTCTTCCTCTCCTGTACTGCTCTCAGCTTCCTTTCAGTTCACTTTGCTTGTCAAATTTAATTGTTATATGTAATTATGCATTGAACTTAAGAAGAATTACCTTACCTGAAGAAGAGTTGAACCCGGACTTCTATGCTGCGAACCCGTCACGTTGACCTCTGGACCACTTGGACGAGATGGGAGACGCGCCCCAGCGTGTCCAGGTCATCCCGATTTCGCGCGCCCCTCCCGCCAGGCCAGTCCCGGATCGGGGATGGCCCGGTGAGGAGGAGTGAGCGGCCCGGGAGGGGTGGCCAACTGTTTACAGCTCGTGGAATTTTCGACCAGATGTTTTGATGTTGGATGCATTTACCTTCCTGCCTTTCGTGAACTTTTTACCACTGGCATGCGATATTGCTTCACTCTGAATATCTAAGAATAATATTTGGAACTGGCTTCGGACTGCTCATAACTACATCAGTAACAATGTATAACCAAATGAAACACAATTTGGTACTGATTGTACCGAATGTGTTTAATTAGATATGAACACAGAAGTCCGGTGATCTTTAATACCATAGTCCTCGGACATTGAGAGTGTCCTCCCTCAATGTACGACCGAGCAGTGAATTGTAAGCGCAATCAAATTTAATGCGGCGACCCATTTTTTTTAAAAACTAACAGTGTATAGCAAAATTTCCATATCGTCATGTGATTTTCCTATACATGCATAGCAGCGTGTGCCCTCCACACAAGTATGGCAAATTTCCTTGACATTTGTAGTGGTTTTCCTATACAGTTTGGGGTTTTCCCATACACGCTTTGAGGTATGGTAGATTTCCTATACATTTATGAGATTTTTCAGGAACCATACCATGTATAGGAAATATCCTATACAAGCGTATAGTAAAAATCCCAACATTTTTTACAGTGTATTTACACCAGCCTCCGTCGACTTTACATCGATACTTTTACGATACTCCTACGAGTTTCCATCAGCCGGGATGTGCCCGGTTTGTGTGATTCTCGTTTGACAATCGTCGAAAAGCGGAGGGAACGTCGTAGATAAATCGTCGTAAAATCGTGCTGCAGTTTGCACGATTTTTCATCCAGGTTTTACCCAGATTTAACTGACTTTTTTACACGGGTAGTAAAGGTAACTTCTCAGGTACAAGAGGGCGAATCCAGACAAGTGGGTTGCAGCCAGCCGACGACAGCGAGGCTACAATGCATCACTTAATCCTCACGCCACCGCACGCATAGCTCGCATAGTCACAAGCAGCGTCGGTACGCCCGCACGGCGCAGGGAGGGCGCCCCGCCCCGCCCCGCCCCGCCCGGGGGACGCTGCTAAGGCTTCTGGCTATGTTTAGTGACGGTGACGACGGACCAGCACGGCACCCTCTATTAACGGAAGTACGATACGAGTCGCCCCGGCAGGAGCGCAGGAGGAGGAGGAGGACTGGAAAAGCTGAGGGAGCACCACGGCGCCGACTGTCCTTGTCGCACTCATGGCAGTGACCTATGCGGGGCACGGAGTCGTTACGTGAGTGCGACGAGGACAGAGATACGAGATACGACAACGACAGCGCGCAATCTGCAGCCGAGCGATTCCGAAGATGGCATTCGCACCTCTGTACGCGTCGCACTCATGGGGCACTACCATGGCCAGCATAGGGCACGGCTGTAGGTGCAACAAGGACGGACAGATGATAGCGATCTTCTGAATCTGTCGGCTGAATGAGTCGGCAGAGCGCATCGCGCGCTTTTCTCTGTGCAGTCAGTTGAAGGGGAGCGGGGAACTGTGAGGGAGAGGGGGCAGGAAGGGGTTTAGATGGAGGATAATCAGAGGATTTGGGGAGTTCCACGGGAGGGGGGTGTGTGAACGGAAAATGAAAGGGGGTGGAGGGGAGGTGTCGGTGCTGAAGGCGAGAGGATATGAGCTGTCCGGGCGGGGCGGGGCGGGGTGAGGCGGGCAGGGTGGGACTGAGTCACACCTGAGACTTGGCGACAATGGCGCGCAGCCGCGCGCCACCCCCTCAAAACAGAGGAAGGGAAACGGCAATGAATGAGTGAGCATGGCGTACCGCCCCACCCCGACCCGCCCTCAGCGCTCTGCCCTCCCTGGCCCAGTGCCAGTCCGCAAGACGCATATACACGTACACAACAGGGACGCAGTCGGACCTGCGCGCGCCCCGCCCCGCCTCAGGTAGTTAAAATGCGCGCACGCGAAAACGATGCACATTTTTTTTCTTACCCTACGAGCAACACTGAGAGAAATGTTTCATTGCAGCCATAAAAAATTGTTCGATCCGTCCGTTTGGTCATGGGCATCGAATTTTTAGTCACAGCAACTAAACATTTGGTTAGAGCAACCAAAATTTCGGTTACAGCAACTAAAATTTTGATGCCTATTACTAGCCGGGACCGACCGAACAAAATTTGACTATGGGTATCAAAATTTTGATGGCTACAACGAAACATTTCTCTCAGTGAAGGCGCCAACCCTGAGCGGAGAACAACTCTGAATTTTAATGTACAAATTTTGTGAATTTTCTTGATTTTTTTGCAGATTTTGCCTGAATTTTTTCAAACATTTGTTAATTTTCCTACATTTTTCTGAATTTCTGATTTTTATAGGAATAAAGAGGAGTGCAAAAATTTTAGAGTTATGTCCCCTTTGGCGAACCCACAAACTTTTTGCTAGCGCGCCTCTACACGGGGGTACTGATTCCGGTTCAGGCTAGCAGACAGTCTACACATCAAATTTCTTAATTTTAAACAAAACAACACTATCATTTCAATTTTACCTCAACAGTTGTTGCGATTTCCTTGACCCGAGGGGTCCGCAACTAGGTTTAAGCGCGTACACCAGTCGCCCGGAAAACTGGGAAGACCGGGAAGACCACCAGGAAGACCAAAGAAAACCGAAGAAGACCCATAAAATCGTAGGCCACAAATGGTAAGGGAAAACCGAAAAATATTATGGAAGACCGGAAAACTTTAGGGAAGACCGAGAAATTCTAAGGAAGATCGGAAAACTTGAGGGAAGACCGAGAAATTTTAAGGAATCCTGGAAAACGTTAGGGAAGACCAATGAGGGTAAGGGAAAACCACATAAAACGGTAGGAAGTCTTCAGAAGATCCTAGAAAAACAGATATTGGGAAAACCAAGAAAAGTTGGGAAGACCGGGAAAACCATAAGGAAAACCTTGGAAAATCAGGAAGTCCATAGCATGAGTACACCGGCAGACCGTACTTGCGGACCCCTCGCCTTGACCTCACTGGAAAAACAAAGGAGCGACATAATGCCTTTCAAAGGCACTACTGCAATAGCGCCTTTACAGGCCAGTGGCGCCTTTGTAAAGGCACTGTTCCAATAACGCCTCTAAATAGGCATTAGATAGCACCTTTGTCTTTCCAGTGCTTTTATAAGGGTACTTTCATTTTTCTCAGTGACTTTCCAGACTTCCTAGATTTTGTGGAAACTCTAGAGGAAGATGGTTTGGGTGACCAGCAAAGCAGCACCCCGATCGGGCTACACGGGAAAAAAATGCTCAGCTGAAACTAGATGGAAAAATTAAGCACTATTGCTATTCACTAAAAGCGACGAAAAAAAAATAAATATCAGGGTAGCTGGAAAATTAGCAGCGTAGCTTTAAAATTAGCACAGTGGCTAAAAAAATTAGCTGCGCCTAACAGCTAAAAAAATTGGTACACCTGCATTTTTTTTTATTTTTATTTTTTTGTTTTGTTTTGTTTTGTTTTGCTCGGACGCGAAATTATTTTGTTGCGTGTAGGCGCGCGGGTTGCCGTTGCCGTCGCCGTCAGCAGCCCCGCCGGGCTGGCCGCAGCTCAGCGACGGGGCGGGGCGGGGCGGGGCGGGGCGGGGCGGGGCGGGGCGGGGCGTGGCGGGGCGGGGCGGGGCGGGGCGGGGCGGGGCGGGGCGGGGCGGGGCGGGGCGGGGCGGGGCGGGGCGCGGGAGGGGCGGGGCGGGGCGGGGCGGGGCGGGGCGGGGCGGGGCGCGGGAGGTGAGGTGAGATGGAGGTTTCCAAACATGCCAATGTCAACATTCGCGGCCGCCGCAAGCCTCCCCGCCGAGGAAAATAATAGGGGGAGAGATGCGTGAGTGACGGAAGGTAAATTCACACACACCTACATGAGCGAGACATCCACACACTTTGGGGGCGCCTGCCTAACGCTCGGGGTCGGGCCCCGCGGGGCAGCGACTACTTCAGGAGGCGGCAGGCACGATTTTAGGGCCCTTCCCCCTCCCCTCCCCGTCGTCACTAAATAGCCGCCTGGAAAGTTGGCAAATAGCGAGACAAAACCCCTGTATGCACGCAACCTAGAGTTCGCCCCCCCCCCACCCCCCTCAACCCCCTTTTTCCAGTCGGACCTCAAAACGCGCCTGGGAGGAGGAGGGGGCACGGCGAGAGGGAAACAACTTTGAATTTGTGAGTGCAATATTTTTTTTTTATTTTTGAATTAATAGAGAATTTTTGTGAATTTTGAATTGAATATCTTCTAGAATTTTGTGAATTTTCTTTATTTTTCCGGAATTTTTCTGAACATTTTTCCTGACATTTTCTGAAATTTTCCCGAAACTTTTCCTGAATTACGAGGTGTACAAAAATTTCAGACTAGTTTCCCCCTCGCGGAGCGCCGTGAAACGCCGCGCGCGTGCAGCCGCACGCTCGCGCGCACACGGGCGCCGCGACGGCGGCGGAGGAGGCGGCGCACTTCAAGACGACGCACTTCAAGACGACGCAGGGGATGACACTCGAGACATAGCGCGCGCGTGCGTGCGTGACACGCAAGAACTACTGGGGGCAAGTTGTGGAGCCAAGTGAGGCCATAGCAGCAGCAGCAGCGGCTAAACTCCCCCCCCCCCCCCCAACACACACACATACATACCGATCCGTCCGCAATATGGTTTCAGTTTAGTAGTATATGTTCCACGGCCCCGCGCGAGGCGAGCCGAGGCGAGGAGCAGCCCACCCTGGTCGGCCCGGCCCGCCGCGCCGGCCCCGGCCCAGGCCCAGTCAGACACCACTCGGGACGTATTTTTACGCGGGGTCTGTCCGCCTGAAGCCGCCTGAAGCCGCCGCCGAACACATGGCACACGACCCGCGGCCACATTCCCCCGGCCCGGCGCAGCGAGTAGACAGGACCTTTGCGCACCGGGCAAGAGCCCTTCAAAGCAAGGTTGCCCCAGAGTTTTATATTTCAATTTTCCCTGAGTTTTCCCTGATTTCCAGCCGTTTCCACCTTCCCCCCACTTTTTTAAAGTAATTTCCCTGACTTTAAGGAATTGCATCTCGATTGCTTCAATGAAACGCGAGCGAAGCGAGCTTCAACTACCTTCAGCAAGGTAGCAAAAACTTAATTATTTTCGATACAATACTAACTTTCGTCAAGCAAACATCAGGCAAAATCATAGGCTAAGTGAAATCCGTTATTTTTTCCTGAGAGGTTTTTTTTTTCTTTTCGTTTTCCCTGATCGTTTCCAAAGTCCCTGAATTTTCTAGATTTTCGAGGTTTTCCAGAGTTGTTGCAACCCTGGAGTAGGCAAACACTGGTAAAACAAAGGTAGGATATTTCACCTCTAAAAGGCACTAAAGCTCCAAAGGCATTACAGTTTGTTCGTTTTTGTTTTTTTTTTTTTCGAAATATTTTCTTCCTATGGAATAAAATTGAATTTCAAGACTTATTTTCAAAATCCACGCAATTTTTTTACACTATTATTTTAGTCGACTATTTTTTTTATATACGTAAACTTAACTTAAAAATAATTCGTGGGACAAATGCACATGGGACAGATAATATACATCCCTTCAAACGAGCCTATATGTGATGGGGATCTGAAAAAAATTGCAGAAATATTAATTGCAGTTTTTTGTACTTTTTCACTTGCTTTTCATTTGCTAGCTTTTCATTTGCTGACCGCTTGTCAGAACCCTATCACATGTTATCGAGTTGTCGAGGGAAACATGCTAACATGCGCCATGGGGACATCGTTTGAATGAAAGGTTGACGCCGTCAAAGAATTTATTTTTTCTTTTTCGGAAGGGGTACTTGCAGGTCGTCTCCGTGCAGTCACGGGTCGGCGCCCACCTCGGCCAGCCCGACACTCAACACCCGACCCGACCCGACCCAAACACGATACACGTCACGGTGACCGGGGCGGGGTGGACGGGGCGGGGAGGGGCGGGGCGGGGCAGCGCTAGTTCTGCAGCAGCCTCCTAGCAGCCTGTGCAAGAAACAGACCTGTGCGCGCGGACCAAGACCAATCTCGGTTGTAAAAGAAAATGAAAACACGCCGTCAAAACAGTTAGCCTGCCCGTCAGACGTAACCGTGGCAGCAGGCAGCAGCCGGCCGCAGCAAACGGCTCCGCCGACATCGGCACCGCGAGGGAGGGCGAGGCAGCGTGGGGTGGCGCAGGGCGGAGCGGGGCGGGGCGCCGTCTTCCGCGCGGCGGGGGGTGGATCGGAGGGCTGAACTTGGCCAAGGCCAGGGTTACACTTCCTCGGCCGCTGCGCGAGGCGGCGAGGCGGCCAGCTGCTGGAAGTTAGCCTGCCCAAAATAGCCTGCCCGCAAAACATGTCACCAATCGTTTGTTATTCGTTTGTTATCGTTTGTTAGCACAATGGTTTTGTTTGTTAGCGCTTAGTTCTCCGAAAAACTGACATGGCCATGGGCAGGCTAACTTCCACATGACCGAAATGCAGCCTGCCCGCATATTATGTCACCAATCGTTTGTTATTCGTTTGTTATCGTTTGTTAGCGCAATAGTTTCGTTTGTTAGCGCCTCAGTATACCCGTTTTTTAAAAAATGACGTGGGCAGGCTAACTTCCACATGACCGAAATGCAGCCTGCCCGCATATTATGTCACCAATCGTTTGTTATTCGTTTGTTATCGTTTGTTAGCGCAAAATTTTCGTTTGTTAGCACCTCCGTGTACCCGTTTTTTAAAAAAATACAGTGGGCAGGCTAACTTCCACATGACCAAAATGCAGCCTGCCCGCATTTTATATCACCAATCGTTTGTTATTCGTTTGTTATCGTTTGTTAGCGCAAAAAGTTCGTTTGTAAGCACCTCCGTGTACCCGTTTTTAAAAAAATTCAGTGGGCATGCTAACTTTCATATGACCAAAATGCAGCCTGCCCGCATTTTATGTCACCAATCGTTTGTTATTCGTTTGTTATCGTTTGTTAGCGCAATAGTTTCGTTTGTTAGCGCCTCAGTATACCCGTTTTTTAAAAAATGACGTGGGCAGGCTAACTTCCACATGACCGAAATGCAGCCTGCCCGCATATTATGTCACCAATCGTTTGTTATTCGTTTGTTATCGTTTGTTAGCGCAATAGTTTCGTTTGTTAGCACCTCCCTGTACCCGTTTTCTAAAAAATACAGTGGGCAGGCTAACTTCCACATGACCAAAATGCAGCCTGCCCGCATTTTATGTCACCAATCGTTTGTTATTCGTTTGTTATCGTTTGGAAGCGCAAAATTTTCGTTTGTTAGCACCTCCGTGTACCCGTTTTTTAAAAAACACAGTGGGCAGGCTAACTTCCACGTGACCAAAATGCAGCCTGCCGGCATTTTATGTCACCAATCGTTTGTTATTCGTTTGTTATCGTTTGTTAGCGCAATAGTTTCGTTTGTTAGCGCCTCAGTATACCCGTTTTTAAAAAAATGACGTGGGCAGGCTAACTTCCACATGACCGAAATGCAGCCTGCCCGCATATTATGTCACCAATCGTTTGTTATTCGTTTGTTATCGTTTGTTAGCGCAAAATTTTCGTTTGTTAGCACCTTCGTGTACCCGTTTTTTTTTAAAATACAGTGGGCAGGCTAACTTCCACATGACCAAAATGCAGCCTGCCCGCATTTTATGTTACCAATCGTTTGTTATTCGTTTGTTATCGATTGTTAGCACAATAGTTTCGTTTGTTAGCGCCTCAGTATACCTATTTTTTAAAAAATGACGTGGGCAGGCTAACTTCCACATGTCCGAAATGCAGCCTGCCCGCATTTTATGTCACCAATCGTTTGTTATTCGTTTGTTATCGTTTGTTAGCGCAAAATTTTCGTTTGTAAGCACCTCCGTGTACCCGTTTTTTAAAAAATACAGTGGGCAGGCTAACTTCCACATGACCAAAATGCAGCCTGCCCGCATTTTATGTCACCAATCGTTTGTTATTCGTTTGTTATCGTTTGTTAGCGCAATAGTTTCGTTTGTTAGCGCCTCAGTATACCCGTTTTTAAAAAAATGACGTGGGCAGGCTAACTTCCTTATGACCGAAATGCAGCCTGCCCGCATATTATGTCACCAATCGTTTGTTATTCGTTTGTTATCGTTTGTTAGCGCAAAATTTTCGTTTGTTAGCACCTCCGTGTACCCGTTTTTTAAAAAATACAGTGGGCAGGCTAACTTCCACATGACCAAAATGCAGCCTGCCCGCATTTTATGTCACCAATCGTTTGTTATTCGTTTGTTATCGTTTGTTAGCGCAATAGTTTTGTTTGTTAGCGCCTCAGTGTACCCGTTTTTTAAAAAAATTCAGTGGGCATGCTAACTTTCACATGACCAAAATGCAGCCTGCCCGCATTTTATGTCACCAATCGTTTGTTATTCGTTTGTTATCGTTTGTTAGCGCAAAATTTTCGTTTGTTAGCACCTCCGTGTACCCGTTTTTTAAAAAATACAGTGGGCAGGCTAACTTCCACATGACCAAAATGCAGCCTGCCCGCATTTTATGTCACCAATCGTTTGTTATTCGTTTGGTATCGTTTGTTAGCGCAATAGTTTCGTTTGTTAGCGCCTCAGTGTACCCGTTTTTAAAAAAAATTCAGTGGGCATGCTAACTTTCACATGACCAAAATGCAGCCTGCCCGCATTTTATGTCACCAATCGTTTGTTATTCGTTTGTTATCGTTTGTTAGCACAAAATTTTCGTTTGTTAGCCCCTCGGTGTACCCGTTTTTTAAAAAATACAGTGGGCAGGCTAACTTCCACATGACCAAAATGCAGCCGGCCCGCATTTTATGTCACCAATCGTTTGTTATTCGTTTGTTATCGTTTGTTAGCGCAATAGTTTCGTTTGTTAGCGCCTCAGTATGCCCGTTTTTAAAAAAATGACGTGGGCAGGCTAACTTCCACATGACCAAAATGCAGCCTGCCCGCATATTATGTCACCAATCGTTTGTTATTCGTTTGTTATCGTTTGTTAGCGCAATAGTTTCGTTTGTTAGCGCCTCAGTATACCCGTTTTTTAAAAAATGACGTGGGCAGGCTAACTTCCACATGACAGAAATGCAGCCTGCCCGCATATTATGTCACCAATCGTTTGTTATTCGTTTGTTATCGCAAAATTTTCGTTTGTTAGCACCTCCGTGTACCCGTTTTTTAAAAAATACAGTGGGCAGGCTAACTTCCACATGACCAAAATGCAGCCTGCCCGCATTTTATGTCACCAATCGTTTGTTATTCGTTTGTTATCGTTTGTTAGCGCAATAGTTTCGTTTGTTAGCGCCTCAGTATACCCGTTTTTTAAAAAATGACGTGGGCAGGCTAACTTCCACATGACCGAAATGCAGCCTGCCCGCATATTATGTCACCAATCGTTTGTTATTCGTTTGTTATCGTTTTTAGCGCAAAATTTTCGTTTGTTAGCACCTCCGTGTACCCGTTTTTTAAAAAATACAGTGGGCATGCTAACTTCCACATGACCGAAATGCAGCCTGCCCGCATATTATGTCACCAATCGTTTGTTATTCCTTTGTTATCGTTTGTTAGCGCAACAGTTTTGTTTGTTAGCGCCTCGGTATACCCGTTTTTTAAACAATTATGTGGGCAGGCTAACTTCCATATGACCGAAATGCCTGCCCACTGTATTTTTTAAAAAACGGGTACACGGAGGTGCTAACAAACGAACTCTTTGCGCTAACAAACAATAACAAACGAATAACAAACGATTCGTAACATAAAATGCGGGCAGGCTGCATTTTGGTCATGTGAAAGTTAGCATGCCCACTGAATTTTTTTAAAAACGGGTACACGGAGGTGCTAACAAACGAAATTTTTGCGCTAACAAACGATAACAAACGAATAACAAACGATTGGTGACATAAAATGCGGGCAGGCTGCATTTTGGTCATGTGGAAGTTAGCCTGCCCACTGTATTTTTTAAAAAACGGGTACACGGAGGTGCTAACAAACGAAATTTTTGCGCTAACAAACGATAACAAACGAATAACAAACGATTGGTGACATAATATGCGGGCAGGCTGCATTTCGGTCATGTGGAAGTTAGCCTGCCCACGTCATTTTTTAAAAAAACGGGTATACTGAGGCGCTAACAAACGAAACTATTGCGCTAACAAACGATAACAAACGAATAACAAACGATTGGTGACATAATATGCAGGCAGGCTGCATTTCGGCCATGTGAAAATTAGCCTGCCCACGTCATTTTTTAAAAAACGGGTATACTGAGGCGCTAACAAACGAAACTATTGCGCTAACAAACGATAACAAACGAATAACAAACGATTGGTGACATAATATGCGGGCAGGCTGCATTTCGGTCATGTGGAAGTTAGCCTGCCCACGTCATTTTTTAAAAAACGGCTATACTGAGGCGCTAACAAACGAAACTATTGCGCTAACAAACGATAACAAACGAATAACAAACGATTGGGGACATAAAATGCCGGCAGGCTGCATTTCAGACACGTTGCAGCTGGCCTGCCCACGTCATTTTTTAAAAAACGGGTATATTGAGGCGCTAACAAACAAAACTATTGCGCTAACAAACGATAACAAACGTATAACAAACGATTGGTGACATAAAATGTCGGCAGGCTGCATTTTGGTCATGTGGAAGTTAGCCTGCCCACGTCATTTTTTAAAAAACGGCTATACTGAGGCGCTAACAAACGAAACTATTGCGCTAACAAACGATAACAAACGAATAACAAACGATTGGGGACATAAAATGCCGGCAGGCTGCATTTCAGACACGTTGCAGCTGGCCTGCCCACGTCATTTTTTAAAAAACGGGTATACTGAGGCGCTAACAAACAAAACTATTGCGCTAACAAACGATAACAAACGTATAACAAACGATTGGTGACATAAAATGTCGGCAGGCTGCATTTTGGTCATGTGGAAGTTAGCCTGCCCACGTCATTTTTTAAAAAACGGGTATACTGAGGCGCTAACAAACGAAACTATTGCGCTAACAAACGATAACAAACGAATAACAAACGATTGGTGACATAATATGCGGGCAGGCTGCATTTTGGTCATGTGGAAGTTAGCCTGCCCACGTCATTTTTTTAAAAATAGGTATACTGAGGCGCTAACAAACGAAACTATTGTGCTAACAATCGATAACAAACGAATAACAAACGATTGGTAACATAAAATGCGGGCAGGCTGCATTTTGGTCATGTGGAAGTTAGCCTGCCCACTGTATTTTTTAAAAAAACGGGTACACGAAGGTGCTAACATACGAAAATTTTGCGCTAACAAACGATAACAAACGAATAACAAACGATTGGTGACATAATATGCGGGCAGGCTGCATTTTGGTCATGTGGAAGTTAGCCTGCCCACGTCATTTTTTAAAAAACGGGTATACTGAGGCGCTAACAAACGAAACTATTGCGCTAACAAACGATAACAAACGAATAACAAACGATTGGTGACATAAAATGCCGGCAGGCTGCATTTTGGTCACGTGGAAGTTAGCCTGCCCACTGTGTTTTTTAAAAAACGGGTACACGGAGGTGCTAACAAACGAAAATTTTGCGCTAACAAACGATAACAAACGAATAACAAACGATTGGTGACATAAAATGCGGGCAGGCTGCATTTTGGTCATGTGGAAGTTAGCCTGCCCACTGTATTTTTTAGAAAACGGGTACAGGGAGGTGCTAACAAACGAAACTATTGCGCTAACAAACGATAACAAACGAATAACAAACGATTGGTGACATAATATGCGGGCAGGCTGCATTTCGGTCATGTGGAAGTTAGCCTGCCCACGTCATTTTTTAAAAAACGGGTATACTGAGGCGCTAACAAACGAAACTATTGCGCTAACAAACGATAACAAACGAATAACAAACGATTGGTGACATAAAATGCGGGCAGGCTGCATTTTGGTCATATGAAAGTTAGCATGCCCACTGAATTTTTTTAAAAACGGGTACACGGAGGTGCTTACAAACGAACTTTTTGCGCTAACAAACGATAACAAACGAATAACAAACGATTGGTGACATAAAATGCGGGCAGGCTGCATTTTGGTCATGTGGAAGTTAGCCTGCCCACTGTATTTTTTTAAAAAACGGGTACACGGAGGTGCTAACAAACGAAAATTTTGCGCTAACAAACGATAACAAACGAATAACAAACGATTGGTGACATAATATGCGGGCAGGCTGCATTTCGGTCATGTGGAAGTTAGCCTGCCCACGTCATTTTGTAAAAAACGGGTATACTGAGGCGCTAACAAACGAAACTATTGCGCTAACAAACGATAACAAACGAATAACAAACGATTGGTGACATAATATGCGGGCAGGCTGCATTTCGGTCATGTGGAAGTTAGCCTGCCCATGGCCATGTCAGTTTTTCGGAGAACTAAGCGCTAACAAACAAAACCATTGTGCTAACAAACGATAACAAACGAATAACAAACGATTGGTGACATGTTTTGCGGGCAGGCTATTTTGGGCAGGCTAACTTCCAGCAGCTGAGGCGGCCTCCTCTCAGCCTCCTCGGCCTGCGCGGTGTGCAACGCGATGCAGCCTCCCCCTCTCCCCGGGGCACCCGCCCCTGGCGCCCTGGCGGCCTCGGCTCGCGCGGGCGCGCTCACCCGTCAGTCCTGCAGCCCGCCGCGGCTGCCGCGGCCCACCCGGCTCGAGCCAAAAGATAAAAAAGGATTTACGTTTCCCGCCAAGTTATAACTGTGAGAAGCTCCGCCCCGCCCAGCCCTGGGGGAGAAAGGCAGAGGCCCTGGTGCTGGTGCCGCACGTCTAGAGCGCCTGAACGACATACCCCCCGGGTGGGCAACGAGCAGAGGCCCTGATGTTGGTGCCGCACCTCTAGAGCTAGCTCTAGAGCGCCTGAACTGCCTGAACGCCATGCCCCAGGGGTGGGCGACGAGCAGAGACCCTGATGTTGTTGTCGCACCTCTAGAGCTAGCTCTAGAGCGCCTGAACCCCATGCCCCCCGGGTGGGCGAGGGCGACGAGCAGAGGCCCTGATGATGGTGCCGCAGCTCTAGAGCTAGCTCTAGAGCGCCTGAACGCCATGCCCCCCGGGTTGGGGGTTGGGCGTGGCACGTCGGGTGCCGTACCTCTAGAGCACCTGAACGCCATGCCACAGGGGTGGGCGACGAGCAGAGGCCCTGGTGCTGGTGCCGTACCTCTAGAGCGCCTGAACGCCATGCCCCACAGAACCAGGCGGTGCTGAAGGGGAGGTGTACCACCTCCGACACGGTGAGCGCAAGCTCGTCCTCACGGCCTCGTCCAGAGCTGCGGCAGCAGACTCATTGACGCACACCCGGCGGCGGCCTCGGCTCGGGCCAGCAGCGCGGGGGCGCGGGGCCGACGGCGGCGGCCTCCACCTCCCCGTCGACGATGTCCACGCACACCCACACGCACGCACCGGTACCGGAGAGGAGGAGGCCCGGTGGCCGCGGGGCACCGCGGGGCCTCCGCACCGCACCACTCTCGTCCTCGCGCAGCTCGGCTCGGCTCAGCTCAGCGCGCCAGACTCACCGGCCGACTGAGGGAGGAGCGGCCCGGCCAGGCGGCCCGGCGCAGCGCAGCGCAGGGCCCCCGCCAGCCCGCCAGCCCCGGGGCTTGGCGCCACCGGCGCAACGCAAGGCTGGGCCTTCCCGGCCCCAGCCGCCCCAGCCCCAGCGCGCTGCCCTCTCATGCCTCCGTCCTCGTCGCACTCGTGCGGGTGGCGCTATCCCCACCATAGGGCACCGCCGTGGGTGCGACAAGGAAGGGGGATCCTCGGAATCAGAAGGCTGAGGAGGGTGGGGCGAGGAGGGAGCGGGGCGTGGCGGGGCAGCAACAAGGGACTCCTGCCCGCGCCCCGCCCCGCCCCGCCACGCCCCGCCACGCCCCGCCACGCCGCTCCTGCAGTCGGGAGGGGCGCGGACGCCAGGGGTGGCGGTAGGCAGGGCAGGGTAGGGACCGCACGTGTGGGTGTTGGGGGAGGGGAGAGATTAAAGCATCCTCTTACGAGTGCAGAGGGGTGGAATCGCTGGCGCATGCTGGCGCTACGGGCACGAGCGCGGGCCGCGGGCGCCACGGGCCACGCAGCGCGTAGGACGGCACGTGGACGCGATCAAAACACTTGGTTCAGCAGAGCGATTCCGGTGCACGCTTCTGTCTCTCGCTCTCAAGGAGTCTGCCGAGCGCTCTGCCTGTCGAGCGATTCCGTACACATCTCTTTCATAACTCTGTCCTCGTCGCACTCATGGAACAACCACTATGGCTACCATAGGGCACCGCTGTCGGTGCAACAAGGACGGAGAGATGAGAGCGATCTTCTGAATCAGTCGGCTGCACCTACGAGAGCGTGCACTAGAGTCGCTCTGCTGTTGTACGCTCCATTTTGGCCAGAGGCAGTCGGGGCGGGTGGGAGATGAGTCCGGCACCTTTCAGAAAAAAAAAACATCTAAAATTTTACGCCTTGCTAAATTACCTCTGGGAATTTTAGGTATAAGAGTATCGCAGGGTGGAAAATAGAAAGAGAAGGAAGAAGGGTTGCAAGAAAAGTAGGCAAAAAGTAGCCCAAGCGGAAAGGGTTGCATCTGCGCCTGCCGTCTGATTCCGAAGATCGCTCTCGCACCTTCATCCTTGTCGCACCTATGTCGGTGCTGCATGCTCGGGAGGGCAGTGCCCCATGAGCGCGACAAGGACGGAAGCAGGAGAGCGATCATCGGAATCGAATCAGACGGTGGTCTGCTGGGCGAAGCCACTGCAACGATGCGTGTAGTGTTACCAGGCATGCAGTGTTGCCAAAAAGTTAGGCAAAAATCCCGCCCAATACACCTGTGCGTTACGGGACTGTATCTCCGCCTGCCTACTAGGCAACGTATATGCTCGAGTGCAGGGGACGACTCTTCTGGCATACGGCATCACTTGAAAGGAGCGAGAGCGAGAGAGCGAGAGAGAGAGGGGGGGGGGGGAGGAAAATGTATGGTGGAGGAGAGAAGAAGAGAGCGGATCAGGGGAAGGGGAACGAGAGAGACAGAGAGAGAGTGACGGAGAGAGCAGGGGAAGACCCTGGAGCGTTGAGAACAAGACGCTTCTACACGACACGCTGGCCTCGCGATCCCAATTGGGGGTGAATTGGCAAGTCCTGGTACAGTGCGGGGAGTTGTGTCCTGGTGTCGCTGCGCTGCCGGCTAGCTGGGGCTGGGGGTGATGCACGTGGGCAGACGAGGCGAGCACGCTCTCCGGGGTTAAGCCTCGAAGGGGGCGTGGCGGGTAGCGGTAGGGGGGGGGGGGGTGAGGCGGGGCGGGGCGGTGGCAGCACGCTCAAGGGGTGCGTCTCGCTGCGTAGCACGGCGCAATAACGTCCCGCGGACCCCCCCCCCGCCCCGCCCCCGCCGCCGCCGGCCCGTCTCTGCTCGCCTCCCCACGGCGATATTGTGTCAATACGGCTCTGTGCGGCACTGTAGACTTGCACTCACCGGCAACGCCGTCTCCGTCCACGGGCAGGCCTCCCTCCTCGTTGGGCTCCGACTGGCGTTTCACTGGAAGCAAAGCATTGGGCTGGCTCAAAGTCTTGCACCACAGGACGCTAGTCTTAAGTAGATCAAAACTAGGATAAAGTAAGGACAAGTGAGGCGTGACTGAGAATGCTTGGAGTCTGTTAGCAAAGCATGCATGGTAACTGACTTAATACCCTAAATTGTTAGAGTCATTTTTCTCAAACTTGAGATCGTCATAAAGTGTTTGGTTGAACCCCAGAAAATATTCAGACACTGTAGACACACTAGCTCCCCTTCTCATACCAAAAGATTTTCGATAACTCGAAACCCGGCTTAAAAATCTGTTCTTAGATGAATAGCCATTTTTTTTCGGGTTTGGGAGGAGAGCGACGTATCCACACTGGAGCCGTTCTGTGAAGCACAAACATAAAGGAACTAAATGTGAAAGGAAGGCAGTCAGTTAGATAAAAGAAAGACATGCGAGCAAGTACGCTACTGAACAAAATAGACAAGAGACATTTGAGCAAGTGGACAAGACACTACAATACAACATGCAATATCTAGCATTGAACCTTTACCGAACAGGACTAAGAGAGAATACTTTAGAGCAACATTGTCATTAACAACTCAAACAATTTACTTGTAAAATAGAAAATTACATCTTGGGGATTACTTTGTGTTATTTACTAAAACAAATTGCAGAGCAAACAAATTTAAGAACAGTATTATGAGCTACCGAAAAAGGAGGTGCATACAAAGCAAAGTTGGTAGATGTGAATGCATTGAGTATTCAACAATTTATGTCTGCCTGTGCAGTGAGAGTAAAGCAACTACTTGCAATTAGTGGGGAAAAATGCACTGAATCAACAGCATGGAAGTATGTCACTTTGATCAGAATAAAATTAAAAAAAGGAAAAAAAATATTCAAGACTTACTGAGATTTAAAGAGCTAGGTTTGCGGCGAGTCTCCCTCTCTCTGATCCTATCCATGAGTTTGCTGATGCTAGCATTGCCACGATCTTTCTTTACAAGTGGGCCTGGGCAAATTTCTTGAAGAACACGCACACAAGGTCGGTGGACATTTAAAGCACAGTCTGTTTCAACAGAAATTGAACATTTAAAACTGGACAAAAAGGACTGAGTTCTTTAACTTCATCACAATTCTTACGTGTGCATTGATATCCTTGTGGTCCAATACCCCAAATTATAAGTTGGCAGTGATTACAGTATGTAACTGTGTAGTACTGATGAGCATTAAAATTATGACCTCGCACAGAAACCTTAATAAGGATAAAAGCAAAATATCAGAAAACGAAACTTAAAAATTGAAAATAATTTACGTTCCACTTCTTAACTTACCTTTCTTGATTTTCCGATAATGCGAGCTTTAAGGGACTTATCCTTAGAGACAAATGTTGGACAACGTTCCAACAAAGCACTAGAATGTGGTCCTCTAAGACCAAACACTTTGCCCATTACAGTGCCCAAAGCAGCAGCAGTTGTATACCGTCTGATGTCAACATTCTCTTTTTCAATATCATCTCTGAAAATTTTCAAAGCACAAGGCAATTCAGTTAACACTGTAGGATTGTAGATATTTAATATTAAAAAAAAAATTCAAGCTTACAAGTAGGGTTCAATTTTTGGAATAAGAATACTTTCAACAATTTTCATCTCTTTGCCTTTGTCATGTATACTTTCATCAAGTTGTGCATCAGCTGGACCAAACAAAGTCCCCAGCCCTGCAGTACGTTTTTGTTGGAAATCTGCAAGCTGCTCATTAAGCTCCTCTTTAGCCTTAGTTCGAGCTTTCCAAAACACCTGAGAAGGATGATAAAACTGAGAAATTAAGAAACTGCACGAAACACATTCTAATGAATTAGGAAAAGACAAGGTTGACATACTTTTCTTAAAATTTCTTCCTTATCAGATTCTTTTAGCAGCACATCATCTATCTCACGAGCAACATTCTCATCCACATTATTAAGCCTAAGAGGCTGTAAAGATGACAGTGAACATTGTAAAAAAAAAAACTTAACAAACAGCAAGATCAGATAAAAATGGAAGATTGAAGATTTGTACTTACTGCTCCAGGAACAAGAAAGCTGGAGTGGATTTCATATGCCCACTTTTTCATTTCTTTGGCATTACCTTCTTTATAAAGATCTGTTACTAAATAAAAAAGCTACAACACAATAACATGAAGATTAGCTTACCGTAGTTTCTGAACTGAACTAATAAAAATATGACAATACCCATTTCACTTACTAAACTGGACGGATCACTGTTAGAAATGACATAGTTCATGAATACAGCTAAATGTGCATTATGCTCCCATAACTTTGCAAGACTTTTAAATGGACCGTGGTCTTCCAACTAAAAATAAAAAATAAATCAATTGTCATCCAGAATTGCCAGAGCAAAGTCCATCTAAACAACTTGGCTAATATTTACCACTTCCTGATCTGACATATCATCATCCTCCATGGAAATGATTGGCTGCTGTGCTCTTGCATTGCCTGACTCAGGAGATGTGTCGAGGCTCTGTAAGCGAAACATGGTTGGCGCTTACTTCAAGTGCTTACATGATAATTAATTTTAATTTTGGTAAAGAAGATATATGCTTTCCTCGCACCTCATCTAACAGCACAGCACTCTCATCAGTTGCATCACCAGTAGCAGAAGATGACTCGGTTCTCTCACTACCTGGAGTAATGCTGCTTGAACCACCACCATAGGGAGGGGGAGGAGTACCCGGGGGCGTCACCCGCGGAGAGTCCAAGTCCCACCCTTTACTTCGCTTGGCATTTGAAAGGTCCGATAGGGACTCTGAGACAATCAACCTCTTGGATGCTGCAAAATTGGCAATGAAATAGAGAAAAAATAAAGAGGGGATAACAACCTCAATCAATTAAGAAACATGACAACATTTAAGGATGATATGATAAAGAGAAAATAAATATCTAATTACCTTCAGCATTTGCACAGTGATTATTGAGGGGATCTGGACTTGATTTTGCCCTATGATGGGTGTGAACAGTACCTTGCGAGCCCTGTTAAATGGAATTCACAATTAGCAATAGTTACAATCAAAGATAAAAAACTATCAAATCCTACACAAGTACAACACAATGCAAATGCCTGATGCCGTGCAAGTGCTTATCTAAACTTCCATCTCTGCCTTTACAATAATTTAAATCACAGTGGTGCTTACAATAACTGCTAAGATATTTAGAGATGCATTTAAAAAATAAGTAGACTAAAAGAAGCAGCATGCAACTGGAAAAAAAAAGTCAAGACCATAATATTGACAAATTTGATTTGTTCCTTATGATGGTAATAATTATGTCTTTATTTCAAAAAAAAAAAAAAAAAAAAAAAAAAAAATTAAAATCAGTTGGCTAAATTGATTCAAAAGCTTGTAGGGAAACCGGCACTGGGAAAAACTGCAATGTGGCAAAAATAAATTTAAAATGTACATTTAAAACAAAATTAGAATGGAAGGTTAAAGCTAAACAAAATACAGTTTAGGGACACCACATTTAAGTAATAACCAAAAAAACCAAAAAAAGGAGAAGTGCAAAAAGTAAAATGAATAAAATGCATGCGCCTGATGCTGAGCATGTACATGGTACATGCAAATACATCCAAATTAAAAGATGTAAAAGGGCACTACATAAGTGGCCCACCTATCAATTTTTGAAGTATTAGCTGTAATCAAGGTTTCCTGCAGCTGCAACAATGGTAACAAACCGTTTCAATGACAGGAAAAACACGCATCTTTTGTACATCCTCAGAGACGTAGAGACCCCGCTAACTACACACAGTACACTATAAACACGCCCACTCCGGATGGAAACAAACTACAGACTACTTACATTGCTAGTGGGTCCTGGCCCATCTCCCGAGTGGTCTGGCGATTGCGGGTTGTTCAGAAGCGGGTGGGGCGGGAGGGGAGGGGGGTCCAGGTAGGACAGGCCGGGCAGGCCCGTGTGGATGGGGGACATGAGCTGGGGCGGGGGCGGGACCGAGGGCCGCGGGGGCGGCGGCGTGCCGTTCGAGCCGCCCCCGGCCCCGCCCCCGGGCCCCGAGGGGCGGTTGCGCTGAGGCAGCGGGGGCGGCACCTGGCTAGGCAGCTGACCGGGGTCTTCCCGACAGTGCTCTAAGAACGCAGCCACCGAACTGTGAGCAGATTGAGTGGGAAGCGTTGCAGGGGGGTGTGTGTGCTGTAAGAAAAGCAACTGGTTGTTAGAGCCAGACCCAAGCGTAGCAGCAGACACCGCAGCCAGTTTTATGTACAGTATGGTACAACTTTGGCAAAGTTAAAAGAAAGCCTCAGATCAGTTGATTTATGCTACATAATAAATTATTTGTCACATTCCCATATTTTATAAAAGAACCAATCTAAAATTGAACATACTTAGTGTCAAGTGAAAGAAAAACGCTTCACAAAACTGAATAAAGCAAATTAGAGTCAAATGTAAAAAATGTATTGCATGTTAAGCTTGTGATAATAATCAATAAGCTTGCAAATAAAGATGTTGCTGTCCACCTTTGATTTTCTCTTTTCTTTCCTATGAGATTTTGAATTAATTAAGCAAATGCCTGAGAGACCAATATCAAATTTTCAATCTGTCAGGGCACTTTATCAATAGAGATTAGGGAATTGTAGTAGTGCAAAACGTTAAAATTCAATGCCCAGAAGAAAAAAATTTCAATTACATTTCCAAATCAAAGAAAGCCACAATGAGAGAAGAATGACTTGAAAGTACATGTAATCCTTGGGCACCAGTAAGCTCAGTCTTAAATGTTCCATAAAGAAGCATTGAAAAGTTAAGGGCGTTCAAGTTACTGATAATAATACACCACAAAGAAAAAGTGGGAAGCCCTCATTCAGAAAAGGAAAAAATGATTCTAAAGAAAAACGTGACACTCACCTCTCCATCATGATTGTGCGAGTGGCTCTGGGTGTGAGCTTTGGCAGTCTGACTAAAAAGTTTTTCTTGGAGAGTTCTAACACGACGCTCCGCACCTGTCAATTCCTGTACAAACTTTGATTCACTTGCAGGATCAGTACACCTTGCCAGTTCACTGCGAAGAGCTTCTACATAGCGTTGCTCTTTCTCCAGCATTAGACGATATGTGTGTACTCTTTCACACTGAAGCTGTCTTTTTTTCTCCAACTGCAGAAAAAGAAAAATGTACAGATGGTTAATGAAGACTGCATTGCAGAGAAAAATTTCTGTTAGCTTAAGTTAAGTTCATACTGACATCGACAGGTTGAGGGCCTGTTATTCTCTCCCTTGAAGGTGTTGAATGACTATGGAAGAATGCCCGGCTGGTCATAGTGGGAGATGAGAGAGGATTCGTATGATGTGGTCTTTGTTGCACAGTGAGCGTGACGTGATTTGCAGCTGAAAGATGAACAAACAATTAGGGAAATTATTTTGAGTTACTGTACAACCACACCATGCAAGAAGAAAGGGCTAACTACTAACCTCTTATCAGCTCTACAACCTCGGTGTGAGTAGAATGAGCTACATTCACACCATTCACCTTCATTATTTTGTCTCCACTATGCAACCCAGCTCTGGCTGCAGCACCACCTGGATACATATTGGCATTTTGGTTACAGTTCAATTCAATAGCAAAGAAATATTAATTCAATAAGTTATAGTGATGTTTTGTTAAGGGACAAGAGGAGAGATAATTATGAATGTTTGAGAAGGCTTACCTTCTTTCACAGACTGAACATACACTGGGTTATCTCCCGACACCTTCATGCCATAACCATTCTCATCCTTGTTAACAATGATTGTGGTGATTTGTTGGTAGTGGTGGTGGTGAGAGGTGTGGTGTGGCATTGGTGGTGGGGATGACACAGGAGACGTGCTTCCAGCAATCGGAGACACTGCATCCGTATCCGACATGGTTGAGACAGGTCGGCCAGAATGACCACGGAAAGATGGGCCATTGTTGATGCCCACTTCCATAGCCCTGGAAAACAATTTCCAAACTTGCATAAGGACAAGGACTGATGATTTCTTTTAAGGGATAAAAACTTCGGAGGCAAAGAAAATATGATAGAATAAATGCCAACAACATCACAAATATTCCATGTCCATGTCTGAATGCATTTAAGAAAAGAAAATTGAGAGTTTTTTGGAGGGAGGGGGGTGTTTTCTCATTCTTGATTACTTTTTTAGTTGCCCCAGATGCTCCAAATTAAGGTGTCAATGAAATAACATTGGCTCCATCAACGGTATTAGAATAAAACAGTTGACTGGGAGAAGGTACTGCGTTGCCACAAACACTCATTATATGGGAAAATTTACAAATTAGCTGTTTACAGATCTGTTTACAATGGAACAATGTAAAAAATAACCTGAAATGTTTGGGAGATTTGAGTCTCTATCAGAAAAACCAAGATATTTTCAGTATCAAGGGCACAAGGTTAAATATGTCTTATTAGGTGGATTATTAACTCCCCACGTTACACCAAGCATTAATCGCTCTTCAGCAGACCTCAGCGTGTAAACAAGCTTAAGAAGGCAAAGAGGTTATGTTGGAAACGTAAAAAAAGGCACTTACTCAGTGAACAGGAATTTCACACCAGAGTGTAGGTGATAGTATTAACCAGGGAAAAGTGCGCTTATTTTAAAATTATAGCTGAGGCATGAACTTAAATTATTTTAAGAGGTGCGATTTTCGTCAAGTCTACGGTTCGAAGCCAACGCGTCAGAACTTACCTGTCTGTATTTCCTGAAGAATTATTTTCCATTATTTTATCAAGGCGAGGAGGTAATCACACCTCCAAAATTCATTTTTTTAAACAACTAACATTTATAAATTTCAGTGTTAAAATATATACACGAAATAACTTAGCCTAACCATGGTCTAACACAACTTTAGGCTTAAGGTTCCACTCCTCTCACGTACACATTGAAACTAGGACTGGTTCTCGATTTACAAACGTCATCAACAACACGGACAAAAATGCCATGCACGTACAAAAGCATCATGAACGGCAAATTTCACTCATTTTTCTTATCTAAACAACACAACTTCTAAAGATTTACAACAACCAACAAGTGTCAGCCAAATCCATTCATGAGGACGGGTGGAACATTTCAAGCGCTCGACGGGAAATAGTCCGCTCGGTGCGCGGTGCTAGGGCGCTAGATTCAACATGACAGGGGCGGGAGGGGGTGCCAATACTCCCGGCGACCACGCTCGCGTCGAGTAGCGACCACATCAGCGCGACTCGATTCAAATGCTGCAAAGTCGTGCAAAACAGTGTGAAGGAACACCGCGCGGAGGGATACTGGGCTGGGTGAGGCAAGTGTCGAGTCGATTCGTCCAAACAGAAAGAGCTGGACGGACGGGACGGCATTTCGTGTTGTTTTTTTTTCCCTCTCCCTCTGCCTCGCCCCCCTCCCCCCTTAAACAGTTTTACAACCCCCCCTGCTCGCGCACGCTACCCCTTACCCCCCGCTTTCTTCCACTGAGGGCCGCAAATACAATCTCAGAGGGCTCCGGACCTGAAAACTTTCGCCGCGGTATCCGGGACGGTCATGTCATGACGTGTGTGCCAAATTTGTCCCGGTTCGTCACCACCGGTCCTCCGTCAGACTTCCGCGCAAGGTGCACGGATATGACTCCCCCGGCCCCGGCCCCGCGCAGCCCCGCGCCCAGAGTAGGGAGGCCCAGAGGGAATCTCCAGTCGTCTGATTCAGGAGAGCGTTCAAGAGGGGCTCTCCTATACCTACCGTATAGCACCGTCCTTGTTGCACTCATTGGGCAGGTGTAGGAGAGCCCCTCTTGAACGATCTCCTGAATCAGACGGCAGGCTCTCTAGCCCAGAGCTCTGTCCACAGCGTCGCATTTCCTTGGCGCCAGCCTTATTCCAGGTAGGGATTTGGCGGTACTTGTCGTCGACTCGTGAACGGGGTCTTAAGTTTAAAAGGATGTCGCACGCGTACACCAGTCCCTTCCAATACGTGTGGATGAGTCCCCTAGAAAATTCACACCTTCTCTTGTTCGAGAGCACTTCGCTCACCTCCAAGTTTGCGACGCTCGAGCACACCGTGGGGCACTTGCAGGTGCGGGTTTCCCCAGTAGTGCATTCCCCACAAGGTGCGGGTCTTGTTCACGCTCCGGTTCGGACGCGCCTTGTGAAACACCGCTTAGGCAACCCTTCCGCCGGGCTGTGCGCGAGGCGGTGGTGCGGGGCGCGTGGCGTGGCGTGGCGTGGCGTGGCGTGGTGTGTGGGTGGGACTCGCAGCCGCATCAGCATCAGCTCAGCTACCGCGCGGCCGAAGGCCGGCCAGACGCCGCGGTGCGGGGCGGCGGGGCGAAGCGGGGCGGGCGCAGTGGGTTGCCTACCTGCCAGCCTGCCGGCGCCCCGCCCCGCCCCGCCTCGCCCCGCGCAGGTCTCGGAGAACTTTGCCCGAGCGCGGGGCGGGGCAGGGCGGGGCGGGGCAGTGAGAGGCGCAGGTAGGTGTGTCTGAGGCTGACGTGTGCGTGGGCCATGGTCAACGGCGTCATCATCTTCCACGCGAAAAAGGAGCCGGGCACAACTATTTATCTCTTTATTCACAAGAATATTTACAGTAGTTGTTGAAGTACCGCGGGCGCTTCAGAGAGCACGCAGCAATCACGCATTGCGAGTCTGACCACCAGCGGCTTATACGGCCGGAGCGGTGAGACAGACCCGCACACTGCTCCGTGTTCTGCGATACACCCGCGGTATGCACGCGTTCACAGCCGCGTGCCTGGGCTTAGGAATTATTTGGAAGACGTGCGCTGTGGAGCCTGAGAAGTTGCTCTGCAAACAGTCCGTCAGTCTCTCTCCAGGACGCCGCGGCGCCACGCCGAGCGGTTGTCACCTGGCGTCATCGGCGTCGGCGGGCCGGCCGGGCGCGCGGCAGCAGCACGACTCGAGGGTCCAGGCCACGGCCGTGAAGACGGCCAGCCCGGTGAGGCAGTGGATGAACACGGTGTAGCTGCCCGAGGCGTCCCGGATCACGCCGAGCGCCGAGCCGATGCACAGCGCGCACGCGCCCTTCACCACCATGGCCAGCCCGATGGCGGACGGCAGCCTGGCGGCCGGCACGTGCTCCGCGATCACCAGGTTCTGGTTGAGCACGGTGGCGCCCCGGAAGAAGCCCGTCACCGCCGCCAGCGTGAGCATCTCGGGGAAGCCGCGGATCTCTGCCAGTGCTGCGGGACAGAGGAACACAGGTGAGTCCCTTCCAGCTGCAGGCGGTGTATGTCTGGGAGGTGCCCCATCTGCAGCAGGTGGCGCATTTGAAGGCTGTACCATCTGGAGGGTGCACAATTTGCAGGTGGCGAATCTGGATGTTGTGCCATCTACAGGTGGTGCACTCTCCAGATTCGACACCTGCAGGTGGTGCATTTGGCAAGTGCCACCATCTGTAGGCAGGGTCTCGCGGGTGCCCACTCTGAAGGTGGTGCATCTCGCGGATTCGCAATCTGCAAGCGGCACGTGTGGAGGGTGCCCCATCTGCAGGTGGGGCGCGCGTGCTCACCTGAGCGGCCGGCCGCACTGCCCAGGATGCCCACCAGCATGACCGTCCTGGCGGGGAGGCCGCGGCGGCCGCACCTGGCGCCGCCCATGACCTGCGGCAGCACCAGGCGCGACACCAGGTCCGCGCCCGACTGCACCGACATGAAGGTGGCCGTCGCGGCCCGCGAGTAGCCCACCGTCTCCATCAGGAAGAAGGGGAAGACCATCGAGAAGGACGTCATGGTCGTGTAGGTCTGCAGGGGAGGCAGAGCAGGCGCACGGAAGGTGTAGCAGCAGCAAAATTGTACCCGTACATACACGGTGCAACTCCTCGCGGGCATCTGCCCCAGGCGGTTTGTAACCCCTGCGTCCGCGCTGCAGATCGTCTAGGCGTCTCGTACCCACGGGCACACATCGCCTTGGCGCCCTGTACTCTGGGGGGTACAAACCGCCTTTGGACGACCGGTCACACTACTTGTCACCTCGGCGGCGGCGGCGGCTCGCGCCTCCCGGCCGGGAGGACGCCAAGGCCGCGGCGCCGCACGCCACTCACCAGCCCCGCGCCGATGGCCAGGTTCACGAAGCGCAGGTTGAGGAACAGGTCGAGGTCCATGGCGAGCGCGGCCCTCTTGACGGCGGCCAGCGCGCCGCGACCGCGGGGCTCCTCCGCCGCCGCCGCCACCACGGCCTCCTTGGAGGCGGAGACGAGCTGCGGCGGCGGTGGCAGCTGCTGCAGCAGCTTCTCCTCCGTCTTCGGCTTGAGCGGCTCCGATTCGGAGGGCTGCACGGCGTCCCTGCGCAGCAGACGACAGAGATGTCACGTGACGTGACGTGATTAGCGCCCGCTGGCCGACCAGAGAGCTGCGCGCCTCTAACCACTGGCATCTGGCTGCAGCTGGCTCTGGCGGCGCGTCACGCTACACATCTCTGCGGACGAGACGGAACCGTAACGCGAGCCAGCCTCGCGTCAACCCCCCGACAACCTCACCCTCACGTCGTCAACCTCGCGGCAACCTCCCGGCAACCTCGCGTCAGAGCCGATTATTCGGATGGGTCCACCAGGTCCCATTTCCTTTGGATTATCAGCTGACATCAGGGGGGCGGTCACTGTGAAAAATATCGTCGTAAATTTACGACATTTTTTTGTAAATTTGATTTACAAATAAATATGTCGTAAATTTACGACTGCCCATTCTTGCTCGTCGGTCAATTCCAAGTCGATAGGGGGTGCTTGTAAATTTACAATTTCAAATTGTTATTTTACAACTTTTATCATGGAAAATTTTCCCGTAACCCTTACGAGTATTTTTCACAGTGGTGCCCTTCAGGTTGCCTACATACAGGGGTCTTGTAGCACAATTTGCCTACCTTTCAGGTGGCTGTCTGGAGGCCACAGGGGCGATCGCCCCTTAATACGCGCCTGGCTGATATGGCAACAATTTTTAATATATATTTTTAAGGGCCTTTTTGAGATAAAATGGTGACAAAATCCAACTTTTGCAACGACCATAAAATTCGGGCAAAGGCCCTTAAAATTTTATACTATATCGTAATAATTAACTTTGGGAGTGTTTACACCTAACATCGCATTCGTGGACGGATAGGGGAAAGGAGGGGGGAGGAGGGGGGGCTTGCGCGGTGCAGCCCGAGTGCAGCATCCACCTCCTCCACGGAAAAGATCGCTCTTCTCTCGCCTTTCTGTTCCGTCCTTGTCGCACTGCTGACGCCTTGCCATACCCAGCATAGGTGCAACGAGGATGGAGGCACGAGCACGAGAGCGAGCACGGACAGCCCGGGGCACAGTAGGACCGGCGGATCGCCGGTGGGCCGGGCCTGCCGGGCCTACCTCGATAAGCGCCGGGATCATCGTGTCCTCTTAAGCAGTATACGTGCCCGTGCCCGTCGACACTCCCGGGGCCCGCGGCCCGCGGCCCACATCCACCAAGCTTAGTATAGTCGTTCTTGACTTGAAAATGTACTTGAATACTGCGCTTATTCCAAGATAATTTTATTTGCCTCACACTTCACAGCCACGCGTGACTGAGCATTCACTCAAGTACCCATGGTCCTCAATCTTAACTTTGTCATACGCGAGGGGGCATGCACTCGCGTATTAGTCGGGACACTCTATCCGTAATAAAGGCGTTATCGTGTGCGTAATGGAAGCGTAATGGCCAAAGTTCTCCATATTTTACTCATTTGGGGGTCGTTTTAGGCTGTATTTACCCGATTTTGTCTGACTTTTGCCAAATCTGTATATTTTCGGAGCGTAATACAGCGTAATAGACGTAGTAGTCAGGTCACAGATTTTAAGAGTGAATGCCCCCGGTCATGGGCCCCCACGAAAAGAAAAGAAAAGAAAAGAAAAGAAAAGAAAAGAAAAGAAAAGAAAAGAAAAGAAAAGAAAAGAAAAGAAAAGAAAAGAAAAGAAAAGAAAAGAAAAGAAAAGAAAAGAAAAGAAAAGAAAAGAAAAGAAAAGAAAAGAAAAGAAAAGAACACGCATATGTGCGCTTACCTGCGAAGAGGGGATCACGCACTCAAACAAAATGTGGGCAGTGATCTTTGGTTTGATTTTTTTGGTTTGATTTCACTTTCAATTTTTCAAGAGTATAATGAAAGTTTCTGTCACTTTTTGATCAATTTTGATCTTTTTCTCATTTATTCTGTCTGTTTCCATTTGTTTTCTATTCCTTTTTTTTGTTCATTTGTTCTCTTTTTTTAATTATTATTATTTTTTTTGTAACTTTCTACTTAATTTCATTTTGATTTTCTTTTAACGTTTTCGATTTGTCTAATGATTACATTGGAGCCGATTAACAATTTTTCGAAGTGATTTCCCGCCAGGGCTCGCTCACCTGATTAGTCTGGGCTTGCGGTACAGCAGACAGCCGGGGATGGAGTGCAGGGCGAGGCCGCCGATGATGAGCACGGCGCCGTGGAAGCCGTACTCCTCGAGCAGGACGCGCACCAGGTGCGGCAGGACGATCTGCCCCAGGCCGGTGCCGGCCAGGGAGATGCCCACGGCCTGGGAGCGCCGCGTGGAGAACCACGCCGAGATATTGAGGAAGGTCGCCGGCACGAGCAGGCCGACGCCCAGGCCTGGACACGAACACGGGGTTAGTCGCCACCGCGAGCGTGCGCGGCGCGCTAGCGCGCGTCCCGGTGAGCATGACAACTCCCTTGACGTTATCTTCATCGCAGCGTAATACAAAATCAATACAACGAAAAAAGAAAAAAATAACGTCCGATAAAAGGTAAAGTGTTCTGCTCACTCGGTACCGCGCGTGGTGGTTACAAAGAGATATCGTGAGCACAGTGTGGCCACATGGCTGCCGGTCTCGTACCGACCAGGAAGCCCCAGGTGATGAAGATGTGCCAGGGGTCCGAGGCGAAGTACGACAGCGTCATCCCGGCGCCGCAGACGAGGCCGCCGATCAGGGACACGGCCTTGGCGCCCATGCGCTTCACGAGCGGGCCGACCAGCAGGCCTGCGGCAGGAGCGTCAGCAGGAGCGTCAGCAGGAGCGTCAGCAGGAGCGTCAGCAGGAGCGTCAGCAGGAGCGTCAGCAGGAGCGTCAGCAGGAGCGTCAGCAGGAGCGTCAGCAGGAGCGTCAGCAGGAGCGTCAGCAGGAGCGTCAGCAGGAGCGTCAGCAGGAGCGTCAGCAGGAGCGTCAGCAGGAGCGTCAGCAGGAGCGTCAGCAGGAGCGTCAGCAGGAGCGTCAGCAGGAGCGTCAGCAGGAGCGTCAGCAGGAGCGTCAGCAGGAGCGTCAGCAGGAGCGTCAGCAGGAGCGTCAGCAGGAGCGTCAGCAGGAGCGTCAGCAGGAGCGTCAGCAGGAGCGTCAGCGGGAGCGTCAGCAGGAGCGTCAGCAGGAGTGAGCGGCAGACGCATAGCGCCCGCCGTTCGGAGGGTAGGCAACCCCGCGCGGCAGCGGTGCGCGCTGACCTGGGACATTGCCTACCTCCCGGGCGGGGTGGCAGGAGCTGTCAGGCTACCTCACCCCACCCCTCACCTGCGAAGTTCTGCACGGAGGACATGGTGCTGCTGATGACGGCCACCCCGGTGGTCTCCAGCCCCCAGGCCTCGAGCTGCCCGCCGAACAGCAGGCCGAACACGGAGAACAGGGCCATGTTGGTCATCTGCAAGTGCGAACGCATATGTACTTAAACCGCTCTGAGACAACTACCCAGGGGAGAAAAATAACACGAACTATATTCACTCCAGCTGCTATATACGAGAAGCGTAAATCGTAATTCTACCGAGGGATCAGCCAATCGGAGGCCTTGGAAAGCTGACGGCTGACGGCGGCGCTTTATTCTTTATACGGTCCGAGGGGGTTTCCACTCGGTATCTTCATGTACACGGTATTACGCTATGTCGTGGTATTACGCACAGTGATTTGCGGTATTTCGTGGTATTACACTGCATTACGCGGTATTACAGTGGTATTACAGTGGTGTTGCGGCGAGATTTCTGTAGTATTTCGGTGGTATTACGCCGGTATTACGCGACACCGCGTACACGGTATTACGCGAGTGAAAACCCCCTCGATACGGTCTCGCATATACACTGTGAGAAAAAACTACAATTTGACGAGTGGCTTCTGTGAAGTACCTTGGCATTATAATAGACGAACATCTCACGTGGAACGAGCACATCAAGAAGATTGTGCCTCAGTTAAAAGCCGCAGCTGGGCTAATATACAGACTGAGGAAAGTACTAGATGTGTCTAAACTAAAGCTGCTCTATTATGCATATTTTCATTCACATATGTGCTATTTAAGTTCCTTCTGGGGAATCTCCAATTCCAAGCATTTTAAAAAAATATCAACTTTACAAAATGGTGTACTAAAATCAATCCTTGGAGTGGAGAGAAGATTCTCTACAAAATTATTGTATGCTAGGATAGGAGTCTTTCCCTTAGAAGTACTAATTAAGTCAAATCTAGCTGCAATCATCTACAATCATATTATGAATAAGAAGCCTCTGAACACGGAAATGATTTTTAATAACCAAATACATAACTATGGCACAAGAACCTCAACGAACATTGTGATACCTTCGATCTGCACGACTCACTACGGAACCCAGAGTGTGCATTATAACGCAGTTTCCCTTTTTAACCAATTGCCGGATGTAATCAAGTACGCATCCAATATATCAGTCTTCAAGAAAAAAACCAAGGAACATTATCTTCAGCTCTTCTTCAGTAAACTGCAAAGTCCCTCCTAATTCGATATTGTCAAACTAATCAAATAATGCTCTATTCAGCTTATAATTTATAATTTATTAATTTTTGTTTTTCAATTTGTATACGCATCCTCATTGTCACACCAAACTATTGCTTATTGTAGTCCAAAACAGGGCCTGGCCCTCTGGACAGATTATTATTGAATAAAATAACTACAATTTTTTACCGTTATTTCGAAGTACAATAAAATATTGTACTAAAATTGTACCTGGTATAGGGTAAATTAGTGATGTACGGCAACAAACACCGTAAATTGTTAATTCAAAACCGTTGTTTAGGTGTATGAGGTACGGTTTTTCTCACAGTGTAGCAGCTTCAAGGAACACAACTAATGTCTTTCCCATATTCTCGCTGTTCGCCCGCTTATCAATACACCAAGCCAAAAATGCTCTATACTCGGCAATCTGCGTTAAAAAATAAATAAATAAATAAATAAATAAATAAATAAATAAATAAATAAATAAATAAATAAAAAAACACGCGTCTCGCAAGCACCTGCGACAGGACGCGTGTCACTTCAGTGAAAGGACAGGCCATGAACATGAAAACAAATAACGTACTCCGGCGTGGCGGTGCGGTGCGGGGCAGGGAGAACTTCGCAGCTCGCGGCTCCTCCCTGGTTCAAGGCACTCTCCCGGCCTTGGCATTGCCAATTTTGTTTTCAAATGAGGCGACATCCCAGACAGAATGGACCGTTCGACTACTCTACACTCTACAGTCCGGCCAGGCCAGAGTGGGAACAGACGCAGCAGCCCGCGTACAACGCCGAAATGCGAAGTCGTTATCCTGGCGGTTTGTAAATTGCTTTGAAGAATTTTTAATATCCTTTGTATTCACACGATCACTCTAAAAAAATATTACAAGTTCTCGAATCAATTTTGAAACAAAAATTTGTAACCATGGATGAGAGTTCAAAAATCTGTAATCTTGAAACAAAACTTTGTAATTGTTACAAAAAACTATAATCAACAAATAAAATTTTAGAACACTGATGCAAATTTTTTTTAATGTTACAAGTTTTTTGTAATTGTTACAAATATTTGTAAACTGGTTCTACGTTGTCGTAATCTGGACATTATTTTTCGTAAACTTGATATACAATTTGTTACCTCAAATGTTACAAATTTTTGGATTCTCGCATTGCAAATGTTGTTATCACGTTAACAAAATTTTGAACATTTGGTTCTGTAAAGTGCGGCTACCGACATCCAAACCGCAGGACAAACTAGTATTTTTCTTGTCAACTTAGGGCAGGGAAGAACTGCTTTTGCTGCCCAACGACGGCAAAACTCTGTGACACGGGAGATTCTGAAGTGCGTGCATGTCGCCAAGAACTCTGCCTCTAGGTTACAAAAATGTGTAATCTGGTTACTGAAAAAACTTCCAATCAGTGTTACAAAGTTTTGCACTGATTTTTTTTTAGAGTGAGACACACACTGCAAACCGAAGTGTGTACTTAGTACACACATATTTGTGTGTACTTGAAAGCACACACCTATAGGTGTGTACTGGCCACAGTACACAAGTATGGGTACTTGCCATAGTACACACTCATTTGCCGTGTACTTGCCATAAGTACACACTTACAAGTCCACAAATATATGTGTGTACTATGTCAGGTACACGGCAAATAAGTGTGTACTATGGCAAGTACACGGTAAATAAGTGTGTACTATGGCAAGTACACGCCCATACGTGTGTACTATGGCAAGTACACTTCTATAGGTGTGTGCTTTCAAGTACACACAAATATGTGTGTACTAAGTACACACTTCGGTTTGCAGTGCACGGTGATCGGTGCAAAAAACATTTTTTTGTCAAATCAATGCAGTTTCAAATTGGCACAAGTCCAAAAAAAATAAACTTCTTTGCGTATTTTTTAGTCACGAAGTATAGCATTTTCTTTAATTTTGGAGGGGTTGAAGCTGTTTATGGGCGGCCATAGAGCTTCGATAAGCGACAGATGTCGTGTTCTGCAGAGCACGCAGTTGTAGTGGGGCGGGGTGGGGCGGGGTGGGGCGGGGTGGGGCGGGGTGGGGCGGGGTGGGGCGGGGCGGGGCGGGGCGGTGGTGACACTACACGAGGCAGAGGCGCCAGAGCTCGCGGCCCAAACGGGCCACGCAGGTCGGGCGAGTGCGGAGCACCACCATCGACCCACCCCGCCCCGCCCCACCCCGCCCCGCCCCGCCCCGCCCCGCCCCGCCCCGCCCCGCCCCGCCCTGCCCCCTCAGCACTCCAAGTGTGAAACCGACATGATGATGATGGGGGTGGGTAGGCGCGACTAAGGGGTTCCTACCCCAATAAATTTTAAAAAAAATTAAATAAAGCGAAAATTTCCGTTAATTTTATTTCTCTTCCGGTATGGCGCTTTCATTTGACCGCGCATATAAGCTGCTGCGCTGTCCCCTCAAAAGGCCGTTGGTGAGGTAGGCCTTCGCGTCACGTGCCAGCCCCATGTGCGAATATTGCAAAAACCACAAACCTCGCAAAAGAAGAGGAAGGAAACGCAAAGATTTTGGAAAAAGCACACACTCCAGAGCAAAGGACGATAGGGAGATAACTCCAGCCAAATACCGACAAATGGCAGGCCGGCCCGGCAGACTCACTATACTCGAGACCCAAGTGTGTGAAAGTCCCACACACTTTGTAGCTGCGTGAATAATGAGCACTCGCCCACTTGCCAGCACAGGGGAAATTCCTAAGACAATTTTCACTTTTACATGTCCCACTTGTGTGAATGAAAGTTAACACACCTACAAGTGTGTGCGACACACATGCATTAAAATTTGATTTTGATATGTCGCCTCCCTTTTATCGGCCGCATTTGAACTCATTGTTTACTACACTGGCGCACTGCTGTGCATGGCATCTGTCTCGCGACCATCATTGGAACACAAGAGGGGGGGGGGGGGGGGAGACTGGTAAGCGCCATGAGCCCGCAGCCCACACGCCGTAAAAAACGACTGTTATTCTAATTATTATTTTTGTATTTTCTTTTTTAGAAAAACTAGAATGTTTTGAAAAACTTTGTTCATTTGAGGAAAATTTATATATTTAGGAAAGCAGCTCCTTACTCTGGAAAACCAAGTGCGTAAAGTACTCATTATTTTACTGCATACTTCAGCAAATTATGTGTACATATCTACATCATGCCCATGTATGCAATGCACATGCCTATGTACACACTATTTACTGAATAACTTGGTATGTGTACACGAAAAATTGTACGGGAATGACGTGTGTAATTGCCAAGGTATTCCAGAGTAAAGGAAATGTGTGAATTTCTTTCAGTATTTCTTCCTCAAAATCTGGGAAGAAGTTTCCCCGGGGTTTTATTTTTTTTGCCGTGCTCACTCAGCCGTATTTTGGAGTGGAGCTGCGGAGCCATCAGCGGGCGCGCTTATATTGGACACGCCCGTCCCGGCCCGGCCCGTCCCCACTGAGTGTCACGGCCGACTGTCACGCGGACGTGTGACAGTGTGACGATCAGCCGTGACGAAACGCCCTGCTCCCATCGTTTCGCTCAATAAAATAAGCGGGGAAATAAAACGGATTTCAATAAAGAGCACTCTGTGAAAACGTAAAGCTGTCGCGCTTCACCAAATTTCTCTTCTGCTTCTACTTGGATTTTAGAATATATGTATTTTTTTTAAATTTTTTTTTTGTCCACGTACCATAGATTAGTGAGTGGCCACCTTTCGCATGATTCAATCGCGTAAGAATGATGTTTTCATCAAATTATTAATTATGAATCTTAATTGAGTCGTATGGTAACTCAGATCAATCCCTTTCCTTAGACCAGTGCGCTACCATCAAGACAAGTGCCGGGTACGACACAGTCGGTAAAGCACTAAAAAGTTAACCATCGTGTGACGAATTTTGTGAGTAAAAATAAACAAGGTTTTATCACAATGTGATTACTTCCCTGTCATGTAGAAAATGTGAATATTTTATTACAATACTTGTATTATTAACAATTAAAAAACAAAAATACAGAGGAGTTTTTTTCGGAGAGCTCCGCTCCGCTTTTGGTCGGGGCGGCTGCAGGCCGCATAGCCCGCACGGCTCGCCCCACTCGCAACGTCTACTTATCCCAACATTTTTCATTCCCTTTCTTTTGCCGACAGTTAGCAGCAGTTGATTCAGCACAACAAGCTCCCTCCAGCGGCACGCGGCGGTCCCGGCCATGCGCCGCACTAGCCACACTAGCCGCGCCGGACCAGCCGGACCCTCACGCCCGTGGGACAGCAGTTACAACTGAGGGGTCCTTCACTATAAATTCAAGAGTACACCAATTTTTTTCCTGATTTTTCTGGTTTTCCGTGATTTTCCTTGATTTATACTGCTTTTCCCCCCTGATTTTTCATGATTATTTTTTTTATTTTTATCTGATTTTTTTAAATTGTTTTTTTTTTCTTAAAGGGTGTACACTGATTTTTTTTGAGTGCATTAAAAGTGTATAACAGCAGGGCCACACACTAGAAGAAGCTCATCGCGTCCCTCGACCGCACGCTCAAATAATGAAGAATTTGCGAAGCTCAATAATCAGGACACGCCTTGTCCGAGCAAAACTAGGTGGGCGGCGATGCACCGTTGGAGAGGGGATAGCTGTGTTGAAGGGACGATCGATTCCGTTCAATAGGCAAAAGTCGATAGCTGGTATCGAAAATTCGAAACCAAAAACCAAAAGCTAGCATTGGCTAGCATTGTGACGATCGGACTCTTGTACGATGACAACAACACCAGCTGAGCTCTTCTCATCGTGCAAGTGTTCGGCAGTGACAAGTATAGCTTCACGTTTCAGATTTTCGATGCCGCAGCTATCGACTTTTGCCTATAGAACAGGAGTCGATTATCACAACAATGTCTTTTTTTCCGCCATACGCTCATAGTTGTTGAATCATGGTTGAGAGAGAACGATGAATGGTTGTCACATATCTATTCTTTTTGCTGTTTTCAACCACATTTCCCCCCCGCAGCTTTCGTGTGTTTCGTTTGCAAAGGAGTGTGCAGTGTGACTAATGTACAGGCGCTATTCATGCAACTCTGAAATTTTTGTACACCTCCGTGATTCAGAAATATTCAAGAAAATTTGGAATTTTTTAAAGGAAAAATCAGAAATAAATCAGAAAATTTTAGAAAAGTTCAGAAACATTCAGAAAAAAAATATTAAAGATTCACGAAAATTCTCAAAAATTCATAAAATTTGTGCACCAAAATTCAGAGGAGTGACACGTGCCGATAGATGCGGCTGAGTCACCGCCGCCGCTGTGTGTGTGTGTGTGTGTGTGTGTGTGTGTGTGTGTGTGTGTGTGTACTCACGTATGACAGCACCACCCCGGCGAGCACCACCCACCCCCAGCCGCCGTTGGGCTTGCGCCCCACGGCGCCGGCGCTTGCCGCCACTGCCGCCGCCATCGCGTCTTCACTGACGGGGCGTCGCCGGTCGCCTCGCCGGTCGCCTCGCCGGTCGCCTCGCCGGTCCGGCCGGCACGCTGTGCTGTGCTGGTGTCGCGGTGGCGGGGGTACGAGGCGAACGGCCTGCTCGGCAGGGGCCGCGGCCGGGCGGGCTGGTCCTAGTGGGGTCGACGAGCGTCCTGCTCCGGCAGACCAAGACCTTGGTCAGGGTCGTCGTCGAGGGGTGTCCCGCGCGGGGTCGCCGTCGAGCGATATCCCAGGGTCGTCGTCGTCGAGATGTCCCAGGGTCGCCGTCGAGCGGTGTCCCGGGGCGTCGTCGACGAGATGTCCCAGGGTCGTCGTCGAGGTGTCCCTCCTGGGTCGCCGTCGAGATGTCCCGACGGGGATGTTCACCTGCCTGAGCGCGCCGCGGCGGGCCCGATGGGACTAGGAGTGTCCGGCGTCCGTCGAGGCGGTGCGGGGCCGGGCGGGGCAGCCCCCTCCCCGCCACCTGACTTGAGCCGCGAGCACCTGATACCGGGCCCACGTGGTCACCGTGGTGGTCACAGCCCGGGGCGGCAGGACACTCCTTTGCGATTCGCGTACTTGCGATAGCACACGGAACGGAGCGGGGCGCGTGGACGATAGCCGCGCGGGTCTGGCTCTGATATTGGCACAGGCCGCCGCCGCCGAGGCCGCCGCCGCTCGGCTGGGCTGGGCTGGACTACGCGGAACGCGAGAGGCAAAAAAACAACGAAATTGCAAAGACAAAAAAAAATCCGCGTGGATGTTGGACCGCGCGGAGTACTCCCGAGCGCGGCGGGGCGGGGACTTGACGGCGCGGGGTATCGCGATCGGCAGCGGCGGCGACGGCGGCCTTGGCCGTCCCGGAGATGCGCCGCGCCGCACCGCTCCAGCCTCCAGCCGTCTCATGCTGAACGAATTGTTTGGGCCTTCAATGCTAGAAAAGTTTACGACAATGTCGTAAAGGAATGATTTTTCAGTCGTTAGGTTACGACCAAATCGTTCCAAAACGATAGGGTATTCCAATGGAGCGCTGCCCGGAACTAAGAAGAACAAAACCGGATACAGAGAGCGCTGGTGGGGGCGGGCGAGCGGAGGAGCGGCGGGGCGGCGGGGCGGCGGGGAGGCTCCCTTATCACCCGCCGCTCCTCCGCTCGCCCGCCCCCACCAGCGCTCTCTGTATCCGGTTTTTTTCTTCTTAGTTCCGGGCAGCGCTCCATTGGAATGCCCCATTGCAGTCGCTATAAAAATTAGCGACTTATTTGTCGTTAATTTACGACAAAATTTCTAACAAAGCGGGGGAGCCCTAGGGGCCAGGCCAGAGGAGGGATCTTCGGAATCAGACGGCAGGGATGCATGATTTAAGGCGGGTTGAAATACTCGACTATTCTCGCACTCACTCGCTCGCACGGGCGGAAGCGCAATCGCGGCAAACATCACGGCAGCGGTGTTAGCATGCTCCCTTCCGATCCGAGCAGGATACTTCCATTAGCGCCCTGCCCCGCCCCGCCCCGCCCCGCCCCGCCCTACGCCCCCCACAAAGCTTTGTGACGCCCCCGCCGCGGGCCGCGCCGTGGAGAGGGGAAGTCCGTAGTGTCACAACACAAGGCCAGGGTCCCCGCGGCGAGGCGCCGGGCCGGGCCGGGATATGCAGAGACGATAGTGGCCGATAGGGGCCCACCTGTGCCGTGCCGTGACGTCACAGACGACCCCTGACGGGCCTGACGGCCTGACGGGTCCCACCGCCTGATAAACACGCGGGCCGGGCGGGGCCGGGGTCGGCATTGATCCCTCTCGGTTGGCCACCCGGGGCGCGCCGCGCTCCGCTCAGGTGAGGTGTCGATGGGGCCCCCGGAGAAATAAAGTGCCCCCCGCCGGGATGGGGGACGGGGGGGAAATCCCCCGCCTACCCCCGCCTCACACGGCATGGCTCCGCGGATCAGCTCGCTCAGGAGAAGACAAAGGAGTCCGCGAGGCTGAGGGGGCGTGAATCACATCGGCTCCGTGTTGTTCCAGGGCAGCGTGGTGACGCCCGCACTCCGCCCCCGGGAATCGCATACATTTATGCATATATCTATTGATCGGGTTTCGGCTCGGCTAGGTGGTGCGGTTGTCCAGGTTGTCTCGCGTGGCGTGCACCACGGCGGTGGAGAGGAACAGGTGCTCCGGCCGCCCGCCCGGCGCCCGCCCCGCCGCGAGGGCAATTTGCGCGGTCACTTCTGCGTGGCCGCGGGCGGGCAGGGGACGAGGAGGGTGTCCACGTGCACGAAGCGAGAGCACGCGCGCTCGCGTGAGCACAGCGTGCTGGTGGTGGTGGTTCAGCACGTCACCGTCCTGACGACCCCTCCCGGGCAAGACCGGCCCTGGAGCAGAGTAGGAGGGTGTCCTCCCCGTCGCACTCAGGGGGCACAGTTGGAAGGAGCAGGAGCAAGAGAGAGGGACCAGGAGGAACTCAACTCACTGCCGACTGATTCAGAAGAGCGCTCTCCTCGCCCGGTCTCTCTCGCACTTACTGGGCGCGTCGTACAGGTGCGAGAGAGACAGAGCGAGGAGAGCGCTCTTCTGAATCAGTCGACAGGACGCTGTTCGGAATGAGCCCGCTGGCTGCACCGGTGTCAGCCCTGCAGACTGGTTCAGAACAGCGCTCTCCTTGTCACATCTCTCTCGTACCTATACGGCGCACCTGCTTTCTCTCTCAGACAGAGTGAGGAGAGCGCTCTCCTGAATCAGTCTGCAGGGCTGACTCCGGTTGCTCCGGTGCAGCCAGCGCTCCTCCGCCTGAGAACAGCCAGGAACCAAGAACCGACCCCGGAAAAGGAAAGGAAGGAGACACGCTAGCCTAGCGGCCCGGAAACGGGGCGGGGTAGGTACAGGCGGGAACGGGGCAATGCGCCCGCTCGGTGGTTGTTTGGGGGTAGTAGACACGTAGGGCAGAGTGACTCGCCTGCTCTGCTACGAGACCCCTAGTTTGACCGGGAAGTGAACAGAGCAGACAGTCGATTCCCACCGACCCGCTCCTGTCCGGAAACACTTCTCCGTCACGCGTACATTTCGAGTCGGTGGAGTTGATCAGGCGCGCAGGGTGGGTGTGGACGAGGTGCTGGGAGGGGCGTGCTGGAGACCGGAACGCTGGAGCCGTCCCTCGCCTCCTCCGCGGCGGGCACGTCCGGGCGTCCGGAAGGCACCGGGAGGTGTCGGTATCGGTCTGAATGACAACGGCCGCCGCCCCCGGCCCGCCCCCGGCCCGCCCCCGGCCCGCCCCCGGCCCGCCCCCGGCCCGCCCCCGGCCCGCCCCCGGCCCGCCCCCGCACTGCCCCCCGGCTACCCCCGGACAGGTCGATGGCCAGGGTGGAGAGGGGGTTGCAGCGGGAGCGCGGCCACCCGCGCCGCGCAGCCCCTGCCGCCCCTGCCCCTCAGTCACTCGCGACCCCCGAACGCCGCGGTGCGGTGTCCGAGTCCGTGTCCCTTCCTGCGCGCGCTCCTCGAGTGCGAGAGAGCCAGAGAGCTCTCGCACCCTCGGCAGACTCCTTGAGAGCGAGAGAAACAGAGCGAGAGCTGCGCCGACCGGAATCGCTCTGCTGCGCGAGGGACATCGTCAGCGTCGCTCCGGCCCGACCCCGACCCGATCATCGGGGAGGTGCGCAGCTGTGCGCAGCGGGCAGCGGCTGTCCTGGTGCGGGCGGGGGCGGGAGCCCAGGCCGGTGGCCGGTGCGGCGCCCGACACGAGGCCTTCGACCCCCCGCGACCCGGCCCGGCCCGCCGGCCCGCCCACAGCCCACACTTCATCGGCACGAGAGAGACGGCGCTCTCGCACCCTACGGCGCACTCGTTGAGTGGGACAGAGACAGCAGCGACGGCGGGTGCGGGTAGCAGCGGCGGAATCGGTCTGCGGTAACAAAGGGCGCGGCTGCGGCGCCCAATCAATGCTGCTGCTCTGAGCTCAGCCCCAGCCCAGCCAGCCCCCCAGCCGGACAGCACGCAGCACGCACTGCGGACGGCGCCCCATGGACGACAACAACACCGCCAACAGCAGCAGCAGCAGCGCCAGCAGACGACGCGTGGTGCCGGAGGGTGGCTGTGGCTAGCAGACGACGCGACGGCGCGACCGTCGTCCTGGCAAGGAAGGACAGCTTGTGCTTCTCCAGCAGCTCCAGCTCCAGCTCCAGCTCCAAGTCCAGGACTTGTCCAGCACCATGTCGCAGGCGGAGCTGCTCGCGCTGCTGAACCCCACGGCCAGCAGCAGCCAGTACCGGTCCACGGCCAGCCTGGTGGTGGAGCGGCGCATCGGCAAGGGCCAGTTCAGCGTGGTGTACCGGGCGCGCTCCAAGGTGGACGGCAGCGTGGTCGCCCTCAAGAAGGTCCTCATCTTCGACATGATGGACGCCAAGGCCAGGGTGGACTGCGTCAAGGAAACCAACCTGCTCCAGGTAAGTACTGTTCAGCTTTAAAACAACAATTTAATTTTTAAATATTTTACTTACTTCAATAAATTTCCGGTATTTACTTAGCAAATAATTTTGAAATTTTGCAGCAACTAGATCATCCAAATGTCATACGTTATCTGGCGTCATTCATTGAAAATAATGAATTAAACATTGTCCTGGAATTGGCCGATGCAGGGGACCTCCTTAGAATGATAAAACACTTTCGCCGGCACAGACGACTTATTCCAGAGCGGACTATATGGAAGTATTTTGTGCAACTTTGTAGTGCTGTTGACCACATGCATTCAAAGCGCATTATGCACAGAGGTAAATTTTAGAATTATTTTCAATTTTCCTTTGATCACATTTTTATAAATTTTGCTTTATTCTAGATATCAAACCTGCAAATGTGTTTATCACAGCATCAGGGGTGATAAAATTGGGAGATCTAGGTCTTGGTCGATTTTTCAGTTCTAAGACTGTGGCAGCCCATTCACTCGTTGGAACACCTTACTACATGAGCCCTGAGCGAATTCATGAACATGGCTACAATTTTAAAAGTGATATTTGGTCACTAGGTTGTTTACTCTATGAGGTAGCACCATTCAGCAAAAAATATGGTAAGATGTCAAAGAAGGGTTAAAATGCTTCTCTAATTTATTTAATATTTGGCGTCCAGATGGCTGCACTCCAGTCCCCTTTTTATGGAGACAAAATGAACCTGTATACTTTATGTATGAAAATTGAAGAATGTGATTATCCTCCTCTCCCAAGCAGTGTGTATTCAGACAGTGTAAGTAATCAACTCTTATTACCTTATATTGTCTTCCAAGAATTCTGGCACATTTTGTTTTATTTTCTCTATTCTACAGTTGAGAAGCCTAGTGGCTGCATGTATCACAGCCAACCCAAATGATCGACCAGATATCGGCCATATGTACAGTATTGCACGAACAATGAACAATCAATACAATAGTAAAGCAACCAGTGGAGGAAATAGGCCAGGAGCTAGCAGTAGTAGTTCTACAGGGTCCCAGAGCCGACACACGACAGCATCTGGCCATCGAACACCAAAGTCTGGTGGACTCCTGCCTCTCTCCCCTCTTCCCACACCATTGATGCAGCCCACAGTACATGTAAACCGCAGGATAAGCAATGTGTCTATGACGCGTGAGCATCATGAAACTCTGTTCCCTCCACTAATAGACAAGAACAATGAATTGCTACATTAACAGCTTGGGTAAGATGATAAAAGTATGGAACTGCATACGTTGCTGACATTTAACCATGTACAGTAAAGTTCCTTAAAAGAAGAGCTGGTGTTATATATTAATAATTTGATTAAGTTGATCTATACAGCACATATTTTACAAATATTTTACCATTACAATCGGAAAGTAGCTCTCGAAATTAAAGACAATGATAAAGACAATGATAATTTATAAATTTTACCATGTAAGGAGACCAATTTGAATTTCATATTTGTCACTGTACCTCAGTAAGAGTTTTATTATTAATGTATATGAGAGAAAATAAGAATCATTGATCAGGAAGATTACAAAATACTTGTTTCAGGCCTTAGGGACAGTGGTAAATTCATCCTTGACAGCAAAATCATTTTAATTTCAAGTCACTTGTCGACCCCCACTGATCTCTGTGTTGTGCAGAAGAATTATGTGAGTCAGTACATTTGATATTTCTCGGTCCTTCATCCATAAGGTTAAACTTTGTGGGTCTTCAAGTATTGACAATAAAGCTGAACAAACAACAAAACATAAAGTAAATTTACTAAAGAAAAGAGGGGAGGGGGGAATTGATTTTTGGCTAACATATTACTCACCTAAAAGAAATTTTGGTTTTTTTAAATTTAGTTGAATTATTTCACTACCCATCAATGCTTTATACATTGAACCATTGAGATCTAAATGGTTGTACATAGCAGTTGGACTGGTGCTTGCACTGCCTTTCAGTACTGCGGCTGCTGCATTAATATTATTATCGGTTTCTTTTAGTGCTTTTTCAATTTCTTTTGCTTGGAATCCCATTTGTTTCAAATGTTCAACATGTTTCATATCCAATTTTATGTTTTCATGTCTTCTGCTTAAAGCAGCTTGCATCAAATCGTTAAATGCATCAAGTACAGTCAATGGCTTTGACTGACTGCAAGATGGTTCTTCAGCCTGATCGGTCTCTGCTTTTGTGCTTGAACTTTGCTCGAGCAGCCATTCCATTGCATGGTTGACATTCATCCTAGACACATATCAAATTTTGTTAAAATTTTCTAGTTTTGTTTTAGTAATTTTTATATTTAGAAAACCTTGTTAATGATTTTATATGTTTTACTGCAAATCCATTTTCTGAGGATTAAAGTTCTGCAGGTACTCACTTTTTGTCCTTCAATGCTTTCACAACCAAATTTTCAGAAAAACCCATGTCTATGAGTTGTTTTACATATGGACTGTGAAGAGGAATTTCTCTCTTTGAATTCCATTCTTTCTTTACCTGCTGGAAAACTTCCATACCATTTGGGTTCAAACTCAGGAGATGAGCTCCTGTCTCAATCAAGGACATAAAAATGCGGGGACTATCCTTAGAGAAGCGCTCACCATACTGCTCAAAAGCATCAACACACAAATGTAATACATTAAGTTTTACAGCTACATCTACAATTATGAGTAATGAGAATTATGAATAAACCTTACATCTGGTTCGTCAGGTTCAGGTGGCTTCTGTTCAGAAAGGTCAGGGTTTGGCTGAGGCAAATGTTTCGTAGCTTCAATAATATCAGATAATGTTGGTCCTTTGAGATCAGGCATAGGGTGTTTAGGAGCGGGCCGACACCGGAAGAAAAGGATTTCATCTTGATTTGTGTAGAGGTTCAAGAACAATCAGCAGAGATGGTCCAGTTAAAATACTTGAAATAATAATAATACAAAATACAAAAATACAAAATTACCAAACTATAAAAATCGTGAGATATTACCATTATCTCTCAGTTCCTCTTCAGAGACAGTTTTGTCCCACAGTAAAAGTGCCCTTGTTCTGACAACAACCATTCTAAATTGTAAAATCTTGGATGAGGATTGAGAAGCCGAGCCAAAAAAGTGTGATGCAGCCATGGAAGTCAGTTTGCTGATCTTTGCACCTGGACTTATCTTGGCCTTCCACGCTGCTCCAGAATAAATTATGTTTAATTTAATGTGATCGTTTTCTGCAGAAATCATTCTTTGAAAAGAAACAAGGTATATTCAATAAACTTCAAAAATAAAACAGACATATGAAAAACACTAAGAAAGGGTTTCTTCCAGCCCACTCACAAGCTCACAAGTTTAAAATTCAGTACCAAAACAACAGCACAACCAAATTAAAGAATTTTGAAAAGGAAAGAAAAAAAAAACCTTGGCCAAATGTTCCCTATTCACATGCAACACAAATGAAAATCATTGGATTGAATTTCAAATTATGATAAAATCTTCTGACTGAAATAAAGAGCTAGATCTAACTCTTTCCAGACAGGAAATTCTGAAGACTTTATTCCAGGGTATTGGTATTTCTGGGAGTTCCCGCCTGCGTCCGAAAACCCCAAAGCGTTACCCATGGCAACGCTTAAGAAGCATCAGGTGCGACAAGGAGGTCCGACGAAGCCCGTCCGTCCAGCAGCACCTGTGGTGCGCACGCAGCCCTCTGCAGGTGGACGAGTGCACCTGATTTCCCTCACGACCGTCCGGGAGCACGCATCGCCACAGCACCGTATCGCTCTGCTCGGCTCGGCTGACTTTATCGGGACGAGAAAACGCTCCGACATCCCCAACCTGAAGCAACCTGAAGAAACCTGAAGATTCTCCAAACTTGTGCATGGTCCAATAATTTGATTATGGTCCGTGCTGGGTCTGTACGACCACCGCCACCGCGCCTCGCATGCAAGCTCCACTTGCAAAGCCTCCACGGGTTCAAAGGACCTGACGAACATGTGCGAGTCCGGGAGCGAGTTGGTAGACAGCTGCTGGAAAAAAGAGTTGACAGAGCTGCGCAGCCTGATTGCAAGAGGTGAGTTGGACCTTATCATTCACACGCTCATAAAGATCAGTTCAGTTTCGCTGGAATGTATTAAGGTGTGATTCGCTGATGGGTTTGTTTACATTTGATTTACCTTGTTGGTCTGAGAGTCTTTTCTGCATTGTGCGGACAGGGTATCCAGTAGATGGGGTTGATGAGTCTGGCTTAACTCCACTACATGTTTGCGCATCAATCGGTTGGTCTGAAGCTGTCTCAATACTGTTGAAATATGGAGCTAATGTTCACGCTACCTCCCCTCATGGTTGGACAGCCCTGATGCAGGCTGTCAGTAATGACCATGTTGATACTGCAAGGATATTGCTCAATGCAGGAGCAAGATTAACTGACCAAAACGCTTCTGGTAAGGTTTAGAAAAAATTCTGCTGCTAAACAGGTAGAATTTGTGTTGTTGTTTTTTTTAAGACAAAGGAAAATTTCTCTTGATTACAGGCTGGGATGTATTATCTCTTGCTGTGACAAGTTCTGATGAAACATTTCGTGAAATTTTGGCATCAACAAGGATGACGCATGACTTAAAACTGGCACTAGCATCTGCATGTCAACAAGGAAAGGTTCAAGCAGTCAAACTTTTACTTGGCCGAGGAGCAAATGTAAATGGGGCACTGCCAATTTCTGGTGAGTTTTAAAATCACCAGGCTGTAGCCATGTTCAGACAGTAATAATATGATTTTTGATGTCAAAATTTCAGGAATTACACCTTTAATGCTGGCTGCTTGTGAAGGCCATGTTAACATAGTAGATATACTCCTCAGTTTTGGAGCCAACCCATACATTTTAAATTCATCAAATTTGACAGCCATTGACTGTGCTATGATAAATGGGTACAATGACCTTAGTTCAATTCTCTCACATCATACAAAAACCCAACCAAAAATTAGGCCTACCTTTACTTTCACTTCATATCCTCCGACAAAAACTTCACCTAAAATGATTACTGACATAACTGCTGATCCTTCTTTGTTTGGGTTGCATCCCTGTACGCCTACGTGTAAAACACCGGGCTCGTTTTCAGAAAACTCACTCAAATGTGCGTCCAACAGCGCAACCCCTTGTGAAAAATTCTGCAGTGCTGCGGCTCTACATCCATTCAGTCCTCGGTGCCAAACTCCAGGCCTGCTTCCTCAGAGTCCTAAATTCTTCAAGTTCCCTCCAAGTCCCACATACACATGTTCCTCGGGCTGCATGCCTTGCTCACCCTGCATGCCCATACCTAGTTGTAACTACTCAAAGAATTTTCATTCGAGTCCATTATTCTCTCCAAATCCATTGGTGCCTCCTTGGATGTTTAGCCAAGATAAGAAGGCCATTAAAACAGTTCCAAAATGCAAAGAGAAAGGTGCTAAAAGCATCTTGAGTTGGTGGAAGCGTTTAAGAAGAAGGTGGGTGTGTGTGTGTGCTTGCCCTTTCTTGCTCTGATTGCTTGTTCTGACAATGCTTCCACCCTTTTTTTTTCCAGATACAAAAATATAAAACCAAAGAAGAGAGTCAAGGTCTATGTTACTTTTGATGAAAAGTTTTCCTCAGACATTCAATTAGAAATACTGCTACGCTCTCTTAACTTGGATTTCATGATACCACTAATGACAAGTCATGAGGTAAGAAATCATATATTGTTTTACAATGGATCGGAATTCAGATGCATTTTCATTAGGTTTGCCTAGTAATTAAAGTCAACTAGAAAATTCCCAATTGATCTCATATTTTCAGATGGATGTAGAGACTTTCATACATTTGACAGAATTGGACTTGGATGAATTAGGAATCATTGACAAGGGTCTCAAGAATCACATACTGATGAAGATCAGAGATTTTAAGTGCAGCATAGCTTCAAATACATTTCATCAAGGCATAAAATGTCATTAATGTTATGGATTTAGAACTTTTAAACAATTTTAACTGACTACTACATTATTTTAAATAAAGACTTTCATTGAAATAATATTCTTAGTGAGCAGTTTATTTTATTTCTTTTGGAATGGCAATATTTGAGTAACACACCACACACATAATTCAATATTTTGACTAGATGAGTCAGCAGTTATCATGTAATGGTGGAAAGAAACATCCATACCTCAGACTTAACATTTTTGGAGACATCTTATAAATTAATATAAGGAAGACACAGTGATGATGGGATAAGAGACTGAAATTGTACTTACAACAGATGCAAGCTAAGTTAATTTTCTTATCCCTGTTGTGATGTTAAGGAGCAATAATTTTATGGAGAGGCCAGTTTACTGCTTTGAGAAAAATTCTTTCTTTCCAATTAAATCAGGCTTAATCTGGAAAAGAGATTTATATTTTAGGAAATTGTGGTACTTGGATCACCATTGAAATCATCAATTGTTGCTTACTGTATCTTCACCGGGCTTCCATCCAGCAGGGCAAACTTCTCCAAATTTATCAGTATATTGGAATGCCTGTACAAGTCTCAACGTTTCATCCACACTGCGACCAACGGGGAGATCATTCAAAGTAATTTGACGAATGATTCCTCGAGGGTCAATAATGAACAGCCCTCTGAAAATATAAAATAATATGTAAATGTAAGTATTAATTATATTACCAAGTAACACAAGGTGAAAACATATAACTAGCTGAGATACTCTTGAATGAATGTAGAAAATTACCTTAATGTATGACCCAGCTCCTCAAGGTAGACTCCATAATCCTTGGATATCTGATGGTTCATGTCAGACAAGAGTGGAATAGTAAGCTTGCCAAGCCCTCCCTCCTTACGTGGCGTGTTGGTCCAAGCATGGTGTGTGAAATGGGAATCAACTGAGCAGGCGACAACTTCAGTGTTAATTTTCCGGAATTCCTCCAAACGGTCATTGAAGGCCAGAATTTCCGTTGGGCATACAAATGTACTATTACAAGAAAATTAAATTAGTACTATATCATTAACATTCGCCAAACGTAAAGTAGTTAGATAAAAAATACACCTATTTTTGATTATTACACTTACAAGTCCAAAGGATAGAAGAAGAATATAAGATATTTTCCTTTATAATCTGACAACTTGATCTCCTTAATTTCCCCATTGACAACCGCAGTGCCCTTCCATTCGGGCGCCGGTTTGGAAACTGGAAAAGAAATGAAAAGTGAGAGCTACGGGATGGAATCCGTTGCTTGACTGCGGTCGCGTACAGCACCCACCGTCCGTTACACAGTTCAACACCTACAAAATAAAAACCGGCACCGACTCCATAATGAAAGCAGTGACCTTAACCTCTACTTACTGACTGCCTTCGTCCATTGGAGTTTGTGGTCGCCGCCGTGCGGCCAGGTGTAGGGATACACGTTTCCCCCCGCAAACGAGTGGCAGGACTCGTCCTTCCCGATGGTCTCGCTGAAGGACTGCCCTTCGACCCGTGTTAAACACGTTAAATACAGGGCGCAAAGGGCCAACAAGTACGAGCCGGCGGCGACACCCATTGTGCTGTCGTGTTGTTGTTGTGATCCCGGACCCGGGCCCGCAGGTGGGTGGGGTGGGGGGTAGGTGAAGTGGGTGGTGGGGTCAAGCGAGTTCCAGCAAAGGAGTGGAAGCAGGCGACCCGGCCGAAGTGCAACGTGTTAGGATGGGCCCGATTTTTAAAAAGGACAGCTTAATTCGAAGTGAAAAATTTTTCAATCTGCAGTCTACAGCTGTTTATATGTCGATATCATTCTATCGCTTGCGTGGGGGGTGGGTACGTGGCGAGGAGAGGATGCACCACCGTGGCGCGCGGGGGCGGGGCGGGGGCGGGGCGGGGCGGGGGGAAGGCCACATCGCCACATCATTTCCTTCGAGTCGACTACCGCGACGTATCACATGGCAAATTAGCCGCCTATCGCGTCACTGTACGTGTCGCGTTACATTGCATCGCGTGGCCCATGGCGTTACGTTTGCGCTGCTGCGCGTAATCGCGATTACGCGAGGGTACTTAAGATACATGAGATCCATCATGGTCCTCTGATTGAAAGTGTGTCCGCGGGGTGGAGGGATAGGAGGTGTTCATAGTTGACACGTTGGCTCACTTTCAGGACGCCCGGCGGTTTATTGGGGCACACGTCATATATGTACATGATCACGACCACGATAATGTGGTGACGACAAGACCGGCACAGACAGCCTCACAAGGTGGTAGCCTCCGGGCCCGCCCCGGATCTATGCCTCCGGACTCCGCGGAGCCCGGAGACCATAAAGTAATCCTTACTTTATACCGAAGACCAGTTGGCTACCGTCGTCTGCTGGCCCGGACACGGCGCTGCTTTTTAGCATAAAATTTGTCACGGGTCGCGCGCAAGATAATGATTCGGCGATATCGAGAAATATAATTTAAAGGAACTACAAATAACTAATATAGCTAGAGTAGCACAGTATTTTTTTTCTCCTTAATCGATTCTATTCAGGAAATCGTCAACGCCGTTGTTAAGCACGGGCTCACGCGTCTGAATTACAATGAAGACTGCACCTCATTCCGACCCGCAACCTCGCAACAAACATGTTCGCTTCGCGTCACTCTACTCTGAAAAAAAAAAGGAAAGTTTCCAACTCCCTCAAGCCGAAGTGTTCTCTCATTTTCGGACAGTTCGTGATTTACGAGAAAATTCTGCGTCTTATCAGCAACACTCACTAAACGTGATCAAAATTTCTTGGCACACAAAGCTAGACGCCTTTTTCGTACCCAGTGTGAAATCGATTCGCACTGTCTACGCTCAAGGGCATCCCGCCGCGGCTTTCAAACAGAAGTCGCTAGTCTCGTTTTCGTGTTGACTTGGGCTTGGTCTTGATGTAGTTCTTGTAGTAGAAGTCGCTGAAGAGGTAGAACATGTAGGCGTTCTGCACGAGGGAGATGACGACGTACTTCCGCTCCACCGGGCAGGACGGCGTCAGGAAGGGGATGAGCTGGTGCACCAGGTTGATGGCGAACTGCACGAGCTGCACCGTCGTGATGTACTTCTTCCACCAGGACGCCTTGGCGCGCGGCTCCAGCAGGCTCACAAAGTAGTAGCCGTACAGGATGACGTGCACGAAGCAGTTGATGGGGCCCATCAGGGTGATCCCGCCACCTGTGGGCAATTATTCACAGACTCGTGGTAGAGGGAGGAGGGGAGGGCCTCGAACCCTCGCGTATACATTTCGAGGAGGAGGGCTGCCCCCTGATTTGCAACTAGTATGGCGCGGGTGGTGGGCACGAGCTCGTCTTCCGGTATGTAAATAATTTGTCGCACACCGCGAAGGGCGTGGAAGACTCTCACTCTTTCGCGAAGAGCGCGCGGCATTCGTACGCTTGGATTTTCACAGTGGAAAAAAAAAAAAAAAAAGAAAAAAGAAAAAAAACGAAATTTGATTGAAAATTCACAAGGGTTTGTCCTTTGTCCTCCTATCCGCACCGAGGGGGAAACAACTCTGAATTTCAGTGTACAGATTTTCTAAATATTTCTGACTTTTCGTGAATTTTTATTGAATTGTCGCCAATATTTGCTAGAATTTTGCCAATTTCTTCGGTAAAAGTTTTGTGAAATTTTCTTAATTTTCTCGACTTTACACTGATTTTTTCTTAAGTTTCCTGAACTTTTCTGAAATTTCCTGAATGACGAGGTGTACAAAAATTTCAGAGTTGTGTCTCGATCCGCACCCTCCGGTACGACACCCTATACCAGGACACCAGGTGCTGCGCTTTCCCGTCGCGTTGTGACTTACCGGGGTGCATCTTGGTGCCGAACCACGAGGCGAAGACCATGCCGGCGTGATGGTAGACGTGTAGGAAGGTGATCTGCCGGTCGTTCTTCTTCACGACCATGAAGACCTGCAAGTGGAAGAGGGAGGAGTGGAGGGGGTGTTAAAGAAGCGCGGTGCAGTGCGGCGGGGTAGGTAGGAGAGAGCGCCGAAGTAGTGTAAGTACCGCGGCGCTCCGAAGCGGCGCGGCACAGTTTTCATTCATAAAGTGCGACCCGGACGTCTCCGAAAATGGCAGGTGTGAGCAAGGGAGAGGTACGGCCCGGCCGGGGCATCCCACACCCAACACTTCCACCCTTGTCGTTTTCGGACGCGTCCGGATCTTTTTACCCGCCCGAATGAAAACGATGCGGCGCGGGTGCGGGCTGCCCTCCTGCCCTGGTGGTCGGAGGCGCCTACCCTCAGTTTTCGCCAGCAAAGTCGGCAAAATGAGGAGCGCAAACTGCGCCAACACGGTCGTGGAGTATTGCGGGCTGGACGAGCGCCTGCCTACTAGGCAACAGGTACGCGCCTGCGCAGAGGTGTTGCCTAGCAGGCAAGGCGTTCATGCAGCTCGCTGTACTCCGCCGCCCCCGTGCTTGTCTACTTCACATAGGCAACACAGCCTACCGTGTCCAGCAGGTCCACGACCTTCAGGATGAAGTAGAGCCACACAGCCTCGGCCATCTGCGGAAGAGCGAGAGAGAGAGATTGGTACGCGCTTGAGCTGATTATGTAGGGATGTATTGTCGACCGGGGGTATTCTCACAGCAAAGTCCTCGGGTTCCATCTGCGAGTCCAGCAGTGGCTCACACGTCCAGCTGAAGCGCCAGCCCCAGCCCACCTCGTATGCCTGCGCAGAGACACGCGTGTATATTCAGACTGAAATCCAAGTGTGAGAGTTATTGCCATTCGCACAATAATGAAACGAGTCTGAAATTGTGAATTTGAATGCCAAACACCTGAAGGGAGAAATTCACGCGCTTACAAGTGCGCTACATTCACACACTTATTGGGCTCCCAGCAGCAGGGCAATATGGGCTGATTCAGAAGAGCGCTGCTCTCCTCGCTCCGTCTCTCTCGCACCTGCACGGCGCAACCCAAGAGTGCAGGAGAGACAGGGGTAGGGGCGAGGAGAGCGTCCTTCTAAACCAGTCTGCTGGAGGAGGCCCTGCAGACCCCTACTCTCCTCGCTCTGGCTCTCTCGCACCTGCACGGCGCACCCCAAGAGTGCAAGAGAGACAGGGGTAGGGGCGAGGAGAGCGCCCTTCTAAACCAGTCTGCTGGAGGAGGCCCTGCAGACCCTGCTCCTGCTACTCACCTTCCACATGATGTACGCGCACCAGACGACCTGCAGCGCGTTGTACACAAGCATGAGCCGCTTGGGGTTGTAGGCCGGCCGGTTCCTCATGAGGCGCGGCCCGAGCGACAGCACGAAGTACAGGTAGCTCCCGATGATGGCGAACACCAGCAGGGGGCTCTGCACCAGGGGCAGGTGCTGGCTGCGCGGGTCTGCAGCGCCGAGCCGAGCCGAGCCGAGAGGAAAAGAGAAACGAGATGGAATTTTTGCGAGCAATGCGGAACACGTGGACATTTTTTTCTTCTAATTTTTCACCCTGAAATTCCCTGTGGGGAAGACGGCTAAATTTTTTGTAGAAAAAAAATCAGAAAAATTTAGAAAAAATTTAGAAAAAAATGGGAAAATTTTTGAACATTGACAAAAATTTAGGAACAATTCAAGAAAAATCTCAAAACAATTCGACACAAACTCAAAAAATTTGTGCTCTAAAATTCAGCGTTGTTTCCAGCTCGAATTTTCATCCAGTTTTTATTTAATTCTGAATTTTTCATTCATTTTTTTTTAAATCCAAGTCAATGGGACTGACCTGCGTACGTCCAGAACGTGGTCCAGTAATGCGCCGCCCATTCCGCCATTTTCGTCCCGACCGCCTCCATGGTGAAGTAGCACAGCAGGCCGGTGTCTTCCCTGGTCTTCCCTTCCCTTACCGTCCCGTGCCCGTGCCGTGCCGTCCGCAGGGCGCAACGACTCCGCGGTGACTCGGGCCGCGGTTAAGGCCGGGGGCGCCGACCAGACCACCACCACCACCACCACCACGGGGGGCAATCCGGCCCGCGGAATAGGAGGTCTTACACGCGCGACACGGGCCAAGACGCAATGCTACCTGCCGTCTGGTTCATCCGAAACATCGCTCTCGCGCCCCCGCCCTCGTCGCACTCACGGGGCCCTGCCGCCCCCCAGCATGGGGCACCGCCACAGGTGCGACAAGGACGGGGGCGCGAGAGCGATGTTCTGAATCAGTCGGCCGTGCCACCACGTGGCTGCGGCGGCGGGTTGTAATTGCATGCAGGGAGGTCGGCTAGGCCCGGCCCGGCGCCGCCCGCCGACTGGTTCAGAAGATCGCTCTTATCCCACCGTCCTTGTTGCACCTACAGCGGCGTCCTTTGCTGGCCATGGAAGTCCTCCATGAGTGCGACGAGGACAGATGTATGAAAGCGATCTTCGGAATCGCTCGGCTGCCCCGTCGCGTCCCGCGGTGCCCCCGATCACCCCTAAAGACGCCACTTGGTCGACCCCCCGCCCCGCCCCGCACACCCTTTCGGTCATTGACGAGTGTAAGACATGCGTGGCGATGGAGAGTGCGTCGGTGGATCCCGAGGGGCGCCGCGCCGTGGAGAATGGCCAGTGGAGGGGCATTACGCGCTCGAACGGGCCCAGTGTTGTCAAAAAAGTTGTCAAATTTCCCTCTAATACACCTGACTGTGGCGGACGATTATCTCCGCCTGTCTACTAGGCAAGCTCTCAACTCATGAGTCTACCAGTTGCCTAGTAGGCAGGCGGAGATACCCTTCTGCCACACAAAGGTGTATTCGAGGGAAATTTGCCTACTTTTTTTGGCAACACTGAGCGGGACGCACTCGTTGACCGAAGAGAGAGAGATTCTTTCACGATTTGCTCATGACGCATGTGGATTGATTTAAAAGTTTAAAAACTTCAACTCGTACGCCAAGGGTACTAGAAGAACACAACCCCTGCAACTCGGAAGGGAAAATCGCCTTATCTTGGGAGCTATGCCATCAAGTTGGTTTCAGACACTTAATGTCTCTCTCTAGCTCCGGTCGTAGAGTGCGGTATCCAGTGGCGGACTGGGTGGTCAGGGGCCCGGGTGGGAAATCGGACAAGGGGCCCCGGATTGGCCTACCTTCCAGGGGCAAACTACGAAAAAAACGTTAACGCTAACGCTAACGTGAAAGCAGATGACTTTAAACGTTTTACTTCAACTTGGGTTATAACGACGGCAGTTCATTGTAACTTTGGACACATTACTTAGACAAAGTTGGCGTTAGGCGTTTAGCGCGGGGCGTTGGACGGTAGGTGCTGGGGCTGGGGCGTTGGGCGCGGGGCGCAGAGCGCGGGGCGTGGTGCGCGGGGCGTAGAGCGCGGGGCGTAGAGCGCGGGGCGCAGAGCGCGGGGCGCAGAGCGCGGGGCCATGAGAGGCCTCTCATGGCGGGGCGCAGAGCGCGGGGCGTAGAGCGCGGGGCGTAGAGCGCGGGGCGAAGAGCGCCCCTCTGTGTGTGTGTGCGTGTGTGTAAGTGTGTGTACGCGTGTCCGTGTGTGCAGCGACGACCTAGTGTTTTTTTTATTACAGGTCGTTAAACGGCGGTCAGAATGTAGAGCTACGGAGGGAGGCGGCGGGCGTCGGGGGGAGCATTTCAATGTCGCTACGATTTTTTGTCGATTTTTAAAAACAGCGCTATGCGCTTTTATGACGCTTTTATGACTTGCCAAGGCGAGCAAGCAAGCAATCACGCACGGGAAACTCAGCCGCCCTCCCGACTAATACTTTAGACTTTTCTGACTACGTTCGACGCTGATCACGCTAACTTTACAACGCTTTACTTACTACGCTTTACGCTAACCACGCTAACTTTACTTCAGTACAAGCTGCTGATACTACGTATCATCTGCTAAAAAGTTTTGCAAAACACACTTTTTTTTAGTTTGTAGCAAATAAACGGTAAGCGGGCGGCAGGCAGGGCACGGCGCGCTCTATCTATCCCCCAGCTAGCATTTCAGATGTCAGCCTGTCCCGAACCCGGGGCCCGGCCCCCGCGCCCGGCCCCTCTGGGGCCTCTGGGCCAAGGGGCCCTTCGGGGGCCCGGGTGAGATTTCCCACCTTCCCACCCTGGACAGTCCGCCACTGGTGCGGTACATCACTTTTCTTAGGGACCATTTTGATTATTTTGAACTATCGTCCATCTACCGAGGAGGAAACTGTGAAATTTATGTACACCTCGTAATTAAGAAAATTCAGAAAAAATTAGGAAAATAATAAAAAAAACTAGAAAAATTCAAGAAAATTTACAAAATTTGTACACTAAAATTCAGAGTTGTTTCCCCCTCGCCATCTACAGACCTTAAGGATTAGAAATTTGCAACCCGTTTGTTTCTAAGTGAAAGGATACGCTCTCCGTGCCATCAAGTTGAGGGTTGCGCCAACGACAGTAACGCCTCTCCAGTACTCTGTCCTTCTCCACGGCGTCGCGCCGCGGATCACCCTCGTCGTCGTCGTGGGGGCTTCGACTTCGCGGCCAGCGCCATGAAGGCCGGCGCAGATGATCCAATTTGCTTCGATTGTGCCCTCGCTCTGGGGAGAACAGGGTAGCAAAAGCTCGGGGAGCTCGAGTGTGCAAATTAAGATGATGACGACCATATGGAAACGGGTTTTGGGGCTGTTTTTACGTTCTGTCGCGTCGGGGACGAGTCACGCTGCTAGACACGAGGCGCAGCGCACGTCCGGTCAGGGCCGCAGCAAGGTCTCGTGCCCAGGCAGAAGTACGCGCATAAGGGGGGACGTGTCTCCATTAAAAAGCAATGTGAGTTTCAAGGCTAGGTCCGAGCACTTTGACTTCAAGGGGCTGTTGCAAAAAATAAAAAAAAAAGTTGACAGTCTTCAGTTTAGTAAATTTAAAATTCAACAATATTGTATTTTTATAAATAAAGATAATCCTTAAATTACAGATAAAATTTGACCTATAGCTTGAGACGCTTTGCTGATAAAGTTTTGCTATCTGCTTTGCGCTTCTTTGTGATCTTTGCCTTATCTTTCATTTGAGAATTAACTTCATCTTGCAGTTGTGAGAAGAATGTAGTTGATGATTTCACTGCTGGGGCCCCCCGAGTATTTTCAATCTAAAATTCAAAAGAAAATATATAAAGCACATGTCATCCAAGATTCTTTTATCAAGCAATTAATAGAATTATCCTCCAGTAGATACATACCAAACTAACATTGTTGTCTTTGCTAATTTTTTCTAACATTTTCACAGCCTTTTCTTTGCTATATTTGTTGCCCAGTCCAGGTTTTAATTTTTCTACAGTTGCCTCACGTTTTTCACGCTCCCTTCCAACAAGTCTCTGATGTTTCTTCTTCTGCCTTCTCTCTCTTTTTCTATCTGTGTCTGTTTTTTCTCCTTGACTTTTGACATCACCTTTTGGTTTAGCTGGAATTTAATACAAAATTGGTTTAAGAATTCCTGAATCCAATTTGCACTTACTCAGTGCAGTAAAAGCAAATAGAGGGGGGAGGGGGGAAACAGGAAGAGAAAAGGGAGGGCAACTTAATTTACCTTTGACTTCCTCCGGGGCAAGCAATGTAGCATCACTAGTAGCTACAGGTGCAACCTCTTCCATATTAATTGCAGGAATATTTGTAACAATTTTAATCTCCGGGGCAACCTGTTAATCAGAAGTAACTATAAAGCATCTAATTTAAACCTAGGACAAACAAGATAAGTCAAGAGAGATACACACCTGTTTAGGAGTAAAGTGAAAGTTTGACAGGGCATCTAATTTTCGGAAAAGAGAATCAACCATAGATTTGATTTCAAGGTGTTCTTTAGGTATTTCCTCTGGTTTGTCACTTGAGTCAGGATTTTTAGCTTCAACTTGCTTTAAATATTCTTGTTCGTACACTTGAGAAAGACTCAGTTTACTCTTTTCTTGATCCAGAACTAGCTTCTTCTTGAATTCTGCAACTTCTACTGGCTTTACTTTTCTTTCAACATCATCCCATGCTTTGTCTTTGATTCTCTGTTTAATAATGTCTTCTAGTCTTTGTGTGGTTTCTTCTGTTACCACCGGAGCTAAGATTTAAGAGAAAAAAATTATTTACTGTACTGACCAGTGGATGAAATTGAATTGGTTAGTAATACAATATAGGTATACTACATACCTGGTCTGTGAGTAAGATCAAATTCTAAAGCTTCCTCTAACAAGGCATTTTCAGGCCTACTTTCACCAGTAACTTCTCCTCTGAGTTGCCAGGGCTTTTCGGATAATGCTTCCTCCTCTAGCTTCTTTATTTTAGCCTGAAGCCTCTCCTGACGAATTTCATATGAGGATTTTCTTTCAGCATTACCAGATTCATTGTTCTGTGAATCTTCAGACCCACTATCACTGTCATTATCTGTTAAATCTTGTTCATCTAGACTATCATTTTTAGAGATGTTCCCTAAGTCAAATTTCCTGTTCAATACAATTTTAGAGAATAAAAAATTTAAATTTAATTGAGTGACAAACATTAGAAAAATTATAAGTTAATATACCTACACTTTTCTTTTTTTGTCTTGCTTGATACTTTTACTCTTGGGTGGTACTACATCATTTTGAGGTTCCCCTTCTGGGGCGTCAAAGAAATCAGAATAATGAGGCTTCTTTTTATCCTAGGAAAATAATTTTGTAAGATAAGCTCTATTTTACTGGCAGACCTCACAGGAAAGCAACACCAACAACAACTTACATCCTGAGAATCCTCATCATCATTATTTTCTTCTTCCTCATCATCTGACTCATCTGATGGAATGTCATCAAACAAATCAATGGAGTCTTCAGATGAGTCATCCCCATCAGAAAAATCCTCCCGCTCTTCTCTCTCCAGGAACTCTTCCATTTCTGACAGCTTAAAGAATTTATCATCTACAGCAGAGGGTTTGCTTAACTTCTTTGCCCTAACTGCTGTTAAAATAAAATACAATATTTCTTTCAAATTTATGGACACACAAAAAAAAAGCTGTAAACACTTGAATACATAGCTTACCTTTCTTAGACCCTTTTTTTCCTGAAGATTCATCACCAGAGTCCTCACTAATTTCTTCATCAATTTGATCCTCTTCTTCTACTTCATCACCACTCTCTTGATTTTCACCATCTGATTCATTTTCCATATTAAGGGGTAGGTCAAAGTCATCATTTGAAGAATTTTCATCATCATGATCATCATCTTCATCATTGTCATCTTCGTCATCTTCATCAACAATTTTTTTGCAAGGCTTTTTCACTTTCTTCACTCCATTTTCCTTGGGTTTTTGTAACAAACCTTTGTCCAGAGAAAACTTATCTTTTTGAGCAACTAATCTGGCGACACTGCCAACCAAGGAATCCACACGTGCCTCATTCTGAAGATCTAATTCCTAAGAAGATAAAATGTCAACAGGTAAAATATGTGAGTATGATGGTAAGAAAAACAAAAATATGAAAGATTCAAAGGAGATTTTATTCCCCAAACTTACCTGCCAAATTTGTTCTTCATCAAAGTTGTCAACAATCAGCTCAGGAAGAGTTTCACCGCTCGGGAGGCCCTCGGCCTCTTCTGTTTCTTTAACCACTCCATAAAGAGACTTGAGAAAAGTTTTAATGCTCTCGGCTGTCGCATCATTGGCACTACACACACAAATAGAAAAAGAAATAAAAATAAAAAAAGAAAGAGCTGTTAGAAAAACATACTAAAAATAAAGCCTCAGTCATTTTTTCTGGGTAAATTTATTGTTTTCAAGTTTTAATCCTCAAGAAAAAAGGGGGGAGGGTGGCGAGGAAAGTTTTCAACTTGTTTTACATTTTTTTAGAATTCTGTAACAAGCCAATTATTTGCTCAGCCTCATGAATGCCACTGATGTATGCCCCCTGCACAGTTCCAAAGTTACGAGAACACATACCATCACCAGCAAAAAAGACGACAGGTGTACTATCAGGTCCTATGATGGGCTCAGACAGAGTTTTCACAACTTCATCAGCCTGTTCACATGGTAAATGGACATGGGAACCCCAACTGAATCTATCAGACGCCCACTTAGACAACATAATGTTATTCGGGTAAGGGATTGATATGTCTCCAAGACATTTCCGGATGGTAGATGTAACTGTCTCTATAATTTCACCTACAGAGCAGTGTTCCATGAGGGAAGCTTCTCTGCTACCAACTTGACAGCATAATAATGAAGGGGCCCTGTTTTCAACTTTAAAAGAATATATGCCTTTGCTCCAGTCATCTCGGTGCTGCATGGCTGAAAATGACTTTGCAACTAATATATCGCCTGCTTGATAATCCCACCAAGGTTGATCATAGTGAAGGTAAATCTTGTTTACTAGACCAACTTGAACTGCATGTACAGCCTCTAACTTTTCTTTGGACAGTAGACAACCAAATATTTTCTCTCCATTAATTTTCAAAACAGGGATAGGCAAGGTTGATATAACAAAATCAGCATGTAGGCATTCTCCTTCACAAAACTGAATTTTGATATTACCATTCTTAAATTTACCCACATCAAGTTTAGTAACATTCTTAGACAATAAAATATTTTCATGAGGGATATCATGGAGGAGAAGAGAAAGAACTTCTTGTAAACCAGATGACGTCGATACTCTATCGCTAAGCCATTTAGAATACTGACAATATGATAATACATTCATTTTACACCAATCAATACCAGTTTCAGATGATACTTCTTCAACAAGAGCACATAAAATTTGTTGGGCGTCATATTGATCATTAATTGGAAACATTTTAAGGATTTCCCGGGAGTGAACATGGATGAAGCTTTTTAAATAATCAGGGTGCATTACATTCGCTCGGGGACTTCCCAGCATTATCAGCGCCTCTTCTTTCAATCTTCGCACAGTGCTGACAAGACTTCCATCCAGCACTCTGCCACTGTCGTAATAGACCTGATCCGTTCTGTCGTAAGGAACAGGCACTGCACTCTCTTGAGCGCACAGCAGGCGATGAATAGGGTTTATGAGGCCCGCTCCCAGGATCCACTTGGCGCCCAGGTCTGCGACAGCCACCTCCGCCGCCCCCGTGCACGTCACGGGCACCGAGTGCACCCTGCCTCCGACCCTGGCCCTGGCCTCCAGGACGGTCACGTTGTCCAGGCCGGCGGCGCGCAGCCTGGAGGCGGCGGCCAGACCCGCCACCCCCGCGCCCACCACCACCACCCGGGGCTGTGCGCCGCCCCCGCCGCCCCCGGGTCGCCCCCGCACCTGCGACACGGCCGGCCGCTGCACCAGCTGCGGCAGCTGGCCGCTGTGCGCCCATCGGCAGGTGCGCCGCAGCCCCAGGGCCACCTGCGGGGTGAGGTTGGGGACGGTGTTGATGGAGGCCAGCACGCCCAGGTCTTGTAAACAAGGCCGCCCGCGCCCCGCCCCAGCGCGACACCCCGATGGCAGCTCTCTCGAAGAGACACAGGAGCACTTCCGATACTCACCTCACATAGTTTTCGCATTTCTTGGTGAAATCGTCGTAATTTAACGCAATTTGTTTTCCCGAGCAGTCGAGCGTGGTCGCCATGGCAGCCGCCATATTGTTTAACTACCAAAGGCACAGCCCCTTCGAAAACGCCGAAAACACGTCGATAACTCTTTCAGAGTTTGCTAACGGCAATTTCTCATGAACTGTAAACAGGGATATGGCACAGAAAACAAACTCAACAGCCGTCGTCGGAGCTTCTTCGCGAGTTTCTCATAGTCTAACAAGCAATTATTTTTCATTCAAAATGGTTGCTCCCAAGAGTCAAACGAAAAGTTTTACCGTCAACATTTTCGCCGTGCGCTATTCACGCGTGAAATCGCGGTAGTCGTTCGATCGTCGTATAGGATGAGCCCAACGTTAAGTAGGACCGACTTACCCCGAGGAGCTGTCAGGTGAGAACAGACGCTCAGGTGTCCGCGACGAGAGGTTAACGTCCGCCCGTCCCCGTTGTGATAAACTGCATTAGTTCCTCTCAGAGATACGTGCCTTCATCTAGCTGAACTGGACCTGGTCTTACCGGAGAGGAGAATATTCCGCGCATGAGAAGGGTTGTCACGTCCCCATTCAATGTATTTCGGAGACCTTCTTTACAGCGGACATTTCTGCGGCAGGCTTCCTCCAATCATGTTTCATGCCCAATTTTTTAAGCAAGCAAAAGTCATGTTTATTTTATCCAGACGAATGAGCGTTGCATGGTCTGGTTTTCTCCTTTCTGTTCTTTCGTATCGCCTCAGTAACTCAAATCTCGAGTACGAACCTGCCCAACTCCCGTGACCGCCCTGGGTCGGCCCCGCCCCCATGCTGCCCCGCCTCCGCCCCGCCCTCGCCCCGCCCCCTCGCCCGGAGAACAGCCACTTTTTTCTCGTAGTGTGCGGGTTGCTCCCTTTACTTCTTTCGGGGGTCGGTGGAAGTCAGACCGAATCGGAATGTAGTGCGTTTGCAAAGAGACCAGTTATTTGCATTACACATGTAGTAATTCATTTCTTTCTCTTTTTTTCCAGATGGTTATAGAGTTTTGTTCAGCGGACCGTTTCTTGTTCAGCGCTCCACGCGGTCAAGCCTAACGCGCCGAGTTTCAAGGTAAGGCCCTGCATCTCCCCCCCCCCCCAAAAAAAAAAAAATCCTCTGCCAGGTTGCAAGTGGGTCAGGGTACGATGGACGTAAGCCGCGGCCATCCACCCCTACTGTCAAATCCACGCTGCCTTCTGCAGAAACCCAAGTGTGCGAATGTAGCACAGTTGTAGGCGCCGGATAACAGTCGTGTCTCGTTAATGGGACGCCTTTGCGGGACTTCCCTTGTTTCAACAACGAGGGTGGCGCAGGTAGTCAGGTAGTCTGCCCCTGGTACCCCCGCCCCGGCCCGGCTGGGCTGACAGCATGCTGACAGCACTCTTGTCGGGCAGGGGATTACTTACCCTTTGACCGAGGCATTAGCGAGGGGCCCCTTCGTATTTTGTTAAAAATGTCCTCTGTTCAAAAAATTGAAAGATCTGTCCATTACATCGCCTTCATGATCAACCTTGGATAAGGGCCTTTGCCCTTATCCAAGGATCAACAATCTATGCGAATAGACCCAAGCAGCATGTCGATCGCACAATTTTTACTCGTTCTTTACCTTTTCCACATCTCTCTTAACCTAGAGGTGAAAGAACGAGTATTGTGCTCAGTGCGGTGTAAGTTAGACCCCATTTTCAGCGAAGAAATGGTAATACCTACAGCTATGTCTCTGCAAGCAAATTGTAGCTTTTTACCCAGTAATGAGTCAATATTAGAGGTTTTTTTTTTCGAGTTACTAAGCAAAATTTTAAGAAATTATGAATCTAAATTTCGAACAGAGACGTTCGACCGCTCGCCGCGGGACCACTTTTATACCGTACCCATTACGACTTAATTACGAATGAACACACAACCAAATTACACTATTTGCCAAATAAAGTTATCACAAAACGTATCAACAATTTTCAACATTCTGCAGTTTCTAATTAAAAAGTAAACATTACATTCATTTGTGTTTATCAACATTGATAGTATCAATGTCAACACCACCGATATGGGTTGTACGCATGCGCGAGTAACAACGCCATCTATTGAGATATCCTGTAGTCATTATAAAAGTTTGTCCGTTTGTCTCAAAAAGAAAACAAATGCCGCGAAAGGTTTGAACGTGGCTGACAACAATGTGTGTGTTATGTTATGGACTCACAATCCTGCTGTTGACTTACCATTTCTAGTTGAAAGCTAACATTATTAACGTAAAGGGTAAAGAGGTAAAGAACGAGGTTTTTCTTTTTGTATCAAACGCGTTTGATGCGCTTACAATCTACTTGTTAGTCTTCGGACCGTGACATACTCACACTTGGATTTTCAGCGCAGGACTGTTCCGACGACCGACGACCCCCGTGGCCGGCCGGGTGACAGGGCGTGCTTTTGTTTCTCTTGGTTCCGAGAACAAAAGCTATTTGAGTTTATCGCGCCTCACGTGTGCGTGCGGGTGTGTGTACTCTCTTGTATCTCTCTCTCGCGCGCTCGTGTGTGTATGTGTGCGTGTGTGCGTTGCTACTTTTGTGATGCTGCTCTGTCCCGCACTGCCCCCTTGCCCTGGTGCGCACGGCACAGCCCTCTCTTCTCTCTCTCTCTCTCTCTCTCTCTCTCTCTCTCTCTCTCTCTCTCTCTCTCTCTCTCTCTCTCTCTCTCTCTCTCTCTCTCTCTCTCTCTCCCTCCTCTCCCCCTTCTACTTCCTCTCTCTCCCTCTCTGTCCATACCGCTCTCTTCCCGCCCCTCTCCAACCTGACCTTTTTTTTTTCAGCGGGCAGTGTCGTGTCTGATTGGGTCACACTGGAAAAACAAAGATAGGACGAAAAGGGTTTTAATGCCTTTACCAAGGCATTAAAAATTAACACCCCTGCAAAGGCATTAAAACTGCCCAAAGGTGTTAAATTTTAATGCCTTTGGAGAATTTCGTGCCTTTGCAAAGGCATTAAAATTTCACATCCCTAGAACGGCATTAAGTCCTACCTTTGTTTTTCCAGTGCAGTTTTGTAGGCATGCAGTCGCGCGAGGAAAATTTCCAAGGGCCGGTATTTGAACCCGGTTTGCACAGGCGGGAATGCGAATCTTTCTGCCTCCCAATCAGCCGTGTCCGGCAATTTCGTGGTTTGTGTGTTTTTTGCCGTCTGATTCCGGGGATCGCTATCAGGACCTTCTTCCCTGTCGCACCCTGCCGCATGTCGGGCATGGCATGGCAGTTCCCCATGAGTGCAATGAGGACAGAGGTATACGGAAGCAATCCTCGTAGTCGATCGGCAAGCCCGAAAAAGAAAGAAAAAAAAAAAAAAAAAAAAAAAAAAACACTTCCAAACCGTCGTCGTCTCTCTACTGTTCCCGAATAGGAAACAACTCTGAATTTTGGAGCACAAATTTTGTGAATGTTTAGTGAATTTTTGTGGGTTCTCGCTTGCATTTTTTCTATATTTTTTTAAATTTTTGTTAATTTTCCTGAAATTTTCTAAATTTCTGTCGATTTTTTCTTGATTTTTATGAATTTTTCTGAATTACTTGGTGTACAAAATTTTCCGAGTTGTTTCCGGCTCGATTGCCCCGACTCACCCCGACCCCTGAACTTTCATTGAACCGAGGCGAAGCCTCAAGCCTCTTTGGTTCGGTCGGGCCGGTGCGGTCCGGTGTCAACCGCCCTGCCTGTGTACTTCCACTTCCCAGCCTTCTTCGTATCGCGCGCGTTTTTATTACATGTTCGACGTGTGTATTTTGTTGGTGAAGTGCAGCCTTCTCATGGAGCGAGCAGACGTGCAGCAGCCGCCAGATTCCGAAGATTGCTCTCGCACGCCCATCCTTGTCGCACCTATGGCGGTGCCCTATGTGGGGAATGGCGGGGCCCCGCATGAGTGCGACAAGGACGGAGGCGCGATCTTCGGAATAGAACGGCAGGCAGCAGAAAAAAACTTCAAAATTCCGGTAATAAAAAGGAAAGTAGTTGGGTGGAGCGAGCGTGGACCGTCAAATATTACTTGTTCGCCTTTTTCATACAGTATTTAGGATAGTCCCCGGGGGCGGGGCGAGGCGGCACCGAGAGCCTCCTCTCTCTCTCCCACACGTGCTTTCCCTATCTCGCACTTTGGGGGCCGGTCAGCTCTCTCTCGCTCTGTCGCGATCTCTCTCGATCGCCCTTTCTCTCTCTCTCTCTCTCTCTCTCTCTCTCTCTCTCTCTCTCTCTCTCTCTCTCTCTCTCTCTCTCTCTCTCTCTCTCTCTTTCTCTCTCTCTTTCTCTCTCTCTTTCTCTCTCTCTCTTTTGCTCCCTGGTGTCGCCGACCGTCCCTGGTCATCGGACCTGACTCGACTTGTTCTCACCCGCCGCGTTGCCAACTTGCAGCGCTGCAAGGATGACGCGACACTAACGCGCCTTACAAGATCGAAGTGGAACTGATTCGTAAAAGTAAAGAAAAATGAGAAAAAAGGGTGTGAATTTTAGATTTTTTTTCGGTGAGAATGGCTGCCAGCATAAATGACGAGCGTAATTAAAAAATATATATATATATATCGCCAAAGTTTTCCTTCGAAGTTCCTTAACTTCTGCCGAAGTTCATAGGGGTGTTGCTGTTTCGCGTATAAGTTCTCTAAAATTCGTGAAATTTCGCGTAAGTTCGTCGAAATCCTCTTATTGTTCCCCTTTGTTCTAAAATTCATTAGCTCATTCAGGGTACATCAAGGAATCGAGGGGTCCTTCACTCAAAAAAAAATCAGTGCACACCCTAAAAGAAAATTAGATAAAATTCAGGGAAAAAAATTAATTAAAAAATATGAAAAAATGAGAATTAAGAAGAAAAAATAAAATAAAATAAACTCAGTAAAAAATCAAGGAAAATCACAACAAAAAATGAAATCCATGTACGCTTGAATTTATAGTGAAGGACCCTGCTCGGTCCCTCCACCGTGCATCATACGTTTAGCTTCCCCTTCAGAATAGACACGGCACGCTCGGGGTCGCGCTTGGTGGACGAGGGGGTCTACACGGGGACGTGTACGGAGGCGTGCGCGATGGCCTTTGTTGACGTTCGTACGGGTCGTCAAAACGAAAGCGAAAGTGGTGCCTGTGAACCGTCAGTGTGTGTATGTGTGTGTGTGCGCGTGAGCGCATTGAGCTCCGCCGCCCCCCTGCCCAGCACAGGGCGGTTGTAAGTAAGTAAACGCCTCCGTATGTGTGTGTATACTACTAATATCAGCTGTGCGGGCGGGGCGGGGCGGGGCGGGGCGGGGTGGGGGCTCAGCCGGTGGCGCAGGGCCGGCATTTTCGCATTCTCATGGGGCATCCCCGGAGCGGAGAGAGGCCTGCCCTGGCGCCCCGCCCCGCCCCGCCCTTTGCGAGGGCCGCCCCTAAATACTCGCTGCTCTGCCGCGTTTCGGATGACTCGTCTTTTTTGTTTTGGTAGGGGCGCGCTTCTGTGAAAGCTCACAGCATCCGGAGCGTGGCGTGGCGGGGCGGGGCGGTCTCAGACCATCACCAAAGGGTTATCGATTGTCGCAGAGACCTACAGCCGAGCTGAGCTGAGCTGGGCTCTCAGATTGTCTATCGCGTCGCACTTTGAACTTTGGAACGCCGCCGCCGCGCCGCCGGTTCACCTATCCGAGCTGGGCCGCTGGGCCACGGTCACACCACGCCACCCTCTGGGGCTGACGGGAGTGACCCCCCCCCCCCCCCCCAAGATTTAGAAGAGTGCCCTCTCACTCCCTCCTAGCGGCCGAGACCCATGCGTGTGACAAGGACGGAGATACGAATAAAGCGCTCTTCTGAATCCGACGTCTACCCTGTCGCCCGCGCCACTCATGTTGCAATCGACTCGCTCAAATTTTCCGCCTGCATTGTTTTTGGATTAAGTTGCATTTTGGTAAGCGTGAGGAAGGAGGAAAGGGGGGGGGGGGGGCGAAGTTGACTCAATCTTGTTTCGACTTTGTTTTATGCCCCTATATCCGCCTCGCTCTCCCGCTCCTCTCTCTCTCTCTCTCTCCCTCTCTCTCTCTCTCTCTCTCTCTCTCTCTCTCTCTCTCTCTCTCTCTCTCTCTCTCTCTCTCTCTCTCTCTCTCTCTCTCGCTGTGTGTCCAGCGTCAATACTCGGGGTGTATGGACAGCAAACAGACCGGGAAAGGGCACAACTTACCGAACGTGTTCGAGCCATGTGCACGCACTGCACTCCAAATACCGAACCCTTTAAATATAGTTTCTTGTGTGTACTCCGTCGTAAATATGCCACGTGTCTGGAGATGCTCCGGGGCGGGGTGGGGCGGGGAAGGTCGCGGTTCGCGGATCCTTCTCGCGGGTAGCTTGCAGTCCACGAAGGACCCGCGGAGGATTCGCGGTACGCGAGATTCCCGCCCGGCAGGACGCGCGCGGACCGCAAGCTTTCCCCGCGGACTCGCGGGTTACTCCCGCGAAACCGCGAACCTACCCTTGCCTCCCCCCTGTAACGCCCCGCCGTAGACCGAGCGAACTGCGAGAGGGCCCTTTCGGGGCGTTGGCTGCTACAACAGTGGCCGAGCGGAGAATCCGCGTTTGGAGTCGATCCCTGGCGCCTGATGGGTATGCAGTCCCGGATGGAGCGGTGCGGGCGGGTTGCATAGTACAAAAAGTGCCCGGGGTCCATCAGCCACCTGGTATTACAGGTGTTATTACATTTATTTTCTAGACGTTTTTCTTGATTTACCATGAATACATGGAAATTTCTGCAAAATTACCTTTATCAATAGTATTTAATATTCCTCCGTACACGATGAAAATGAGTTGATCCCTCGACCCCTGCCCTGCCACGCCCCCGCCCCACCTCGCCCGCCCCATCAAGCCCCGAGGGATCCTTTACTCAAAAAAAAAATCATTAATCCCCCCTAAGAAAAGGAAATAAATCAGAAAAAAAATCAAGAATGACGTAGAAAAATCAAGGAAAATCAAGAAAAAATAACCAGTACGAAATCTAGAAAAAAAATATTGAAGAAACAGAGAAATCGGTGCACGCTTGAATTTCTAGCGAAGGCCCCCTCGCCCTGCCGCCCCTCATCTTAGGGTGTCGTCATGTCCTGGGGTACCGTCCCTGCGTCCTGTACCCTTTTTTTTCTGGGGCTGCTGCTGTCTGATGTCACCCACCCGGAGCGGCGGCGTTTACCTTGGGGTGCACGGTGTGCCCGGCGGCTACCTGGGGTGGGGTGAGGCGGGGCGGGGCGGGGCGGGGTCGAGGGAGCGGCCGTAGCGTACGGCGCGTAGGACCCGCCCCCGTCCCCCGCCCCGCCAGCATTATGAATGGGCACGCAGGGCTCGGCTGGGCTCGGGCTGCCGACTGATTCAGAAGATCGCTCTCATCTCTCCGTCCTTGTTGCGCCTACAGCGGTGCCCTATGCTGGCCATGGTAGCGCTCTGTGAGTGCGACGAGGACAGAGGTATGAAAGCGATCTTCGGAATCGCTCTGCTGGTGCAGGGCGGGAGCGGAGCAGCCGGCTTGCAGGCCGGGCCCTCTCTGACCTGGGCCTGTACTGGCCTGTGCTGGCTGAGAAGGGATTCAGCGAAGTGCATACCGTCCCTCTCCCCCGCCCCGCGGACCCTGGCCGGGCTGGTCCGGCCACTGGGTGCCCAGCGCGCTGCATGGGCGGACTACGCACTTTGCTGGCTCCATCTCTCTGTCTCTGTCGCTCTCAAGGCGCACGCCGCCGTGACGGGCGAGAAAGAGAGAGAGAGAGCGAACACTTCTTTACGCTGTTCGCAAACACCCTGCCGCCGCACGAGCGCTTGTTTGTCGTGGAGGGATGGGCCTTCCCGCCCGGCCCAGCGTGCTGAAGAAGAACGCAAGTGTGTAGATGTCGTACTCTTGTACGTGTGTGGATGCCAGTCACACGCGCGATCGTGCAAGTGTGAGGAAATTCCGACGCGGGCGGGCGGTCCAGGCGTTGTCACACTGTGCTGGCGCCCGGCCCTCGCCTCGCTGTCAGCCTGCCGAGCGATCCCGAAGATCACTTTCATACCTCTGTCCTCGTCGCACTCATGGAACACCACCATGGCCAGCACAGGGCACCGCTGTAGGTGCAACAAGGATGGAGAAATGAGAGCGATCCTCTGAATCAGTCGGCTGTCAAGGAGAACCCTCCATCAGCATCTCCCTCTCCCTCACCCCTCCCCCTTCTCTCTCTCTCTCACCCGCACCCTTTCCAATCTCCAATCACCCTTTCCCTCTTCGCTTGTAGCCTGTCGACCCTGGCCTGAGACAAGGAACAATAAGCTTTAATTTAAACTTTCATAGAGTTTCGTCGAACTTTTGTGAAAATTGATATTCTCTCTCGGGAAACTTTTTTGAACTTTGATTTTCGCACGGTAAAAAAAGAAAGTCTTTGATTACGAGGTGTTTTTGTGAAATTCATGGGGAAGAGGAGAATTCCAAGGCTTTCCCTTAAACGTGATGTGTTTTCAAGGGTACGCCTTTAAAAATTTGCGTTACGTCCAACGGGGTCCTTTTGGATGCTACGTCGAATTTCTAAGGCATACCCTTCCTTGAAAGCAACTGACGTTCAAGGGAATGCCTTGAAATTATCCTCTTCCTCTTGAATTTTCCTAAAGGACTTTGAAACCCAATACTCTCTTTTTACCTTGCGGCGTTTCAAGTTTCAGGAGCCAACGAACACTTTTTTGTGGGGGTTGGGGAGGCGCTCTTGTCAGTTCGTCGCCTCCTGGCGCGCCCCACCCGAACGTAGATACACCAAGGGTGATGCAACCTGTAGGACGCCTTGGGTCAGCTCAGGCCCTGGGCCCGGGCGGGGCTAGAGCTTACAACACGACCCCGGCCCACCCCGGACACACAACCCGGGTGCTTCTGGAGTGCCTCTGTGCACCGCCGGAGGCTCAATGTTATTTTTAGAAAAATATATTAAAAACAGTGGCGAGGTTATTCGGAGCTGACTGGGGGTGTGTCTAGCCGCGTCGAGGCCAAGCTCGCCGTTGCCGTTATCAGCGCCTCTCCCCGGTCCGCGGTCCGCTGCGGCGTTGTCAGTGTGACGACAACAACAATAACAAAACCGGGTAGTACTACACGGGAAAAAAAAAAATCGGACCGGTGCTAGTCGCTTTAGCGGACCCAATCTAGCACCCGTGCAATTTATTTAGGGGGACCTAGTTAAACAGCTGATATATTTACTGTGATGCTATAAAAATTTAGCTCCCCGCGACCTAAAAACTTGAGCTCCAGAGCTGGAAAAATAGCTCAGCAGCCATTTCTCTTTTGTTGCGTGTATGCAAGGCGACAGCAGTACTCGCGGCAGTGCGTAGATGGTAGGCCGGTGTACCGGGTGTCTCGGAGGACACGTACTATGCAACCTGGCTATATACCCGCTTAGCCGCAAGGCGCCGTGGCCCCTCGGGTAGGCAGACCCGCAATGCTTTCACGCATCCTCTGAAACACCCGTTACACGAGGAAAATCATGGTTGAGGATAATCTCCCCCCCCCCCCCCCCTAAATTAAAAAATGCTCTAGGCTGGCTTTTTCTGGATATACTGGATCAATACGGGGCTTTTATTGTAACTGGGCTTCATAGCAAACGTAAAAATCAGTCTAATGGACTGCCTTAAAAACATCGTCCTCTCCCACCCCCATCCTTTTTTTAACAGTCGATTAGACAGAATTTCTTTTTTTCCCAAGCTGTGAATTATTGTTACGTTGAGATGTAGTGTAAGTCTGAAGACAGGATAAGGACATTAGTAATTTTTCGTAAACAACAGATTTCTTTTTTTAAAAAAATTTCGTATGAAAAATGCTGTGATTTATCGATGGAGAAAACGGTACTGACGGAATTAAACGCGTGTAAATACAGTGTCATCCAAATGTGAGGGAAATTTGTTGGACCCCGGCGGCGCGGCGGTCTGGCAGGCACGCTGCTTCAGGTCGGCGCATCGCCCGCCACACGGTGCATCAGCCGTCTCATTCCGAAGATCGCTCTCGCGCCTCCTCCGTCCTTGTCGCACCTCTGGCGGTGCCACCGTGTCGGGGGTGGCACAGCCTCATGAGTGCGACAAGGATGGAGGAGGAACGATCATCTTCGGAATGTAGACGGCTGGGAGGAGGTGGAGGGGCGGAGGGGGCTCGCCCATCCCGTGTGCTCGACGCCCCGCCACGCCGCGGACGAGGCGAGCCCCCGCGCGCCAGCCAATGGCAGTGCTCGCCGGCCGTGACGTAGCCCGCGATGACGTCGTCTCTCTCTCTCTCTCTCTCTCTCTCTCTCTCTCTCTCTCTCTCTCTCTCTCTCTCTCTCTCTCTCTCTCTCTCTCTCTCTCTCTCTCTCTCTCTCTCTCTCTCTCTCTCTCTCTCTCTCTCTCTCTCTCTCTCTCTCTCTCTCTCTCGCACTCGGCGGGGGTGTGTGGCGGGGTGGCGGGGAGACCCACAATGACCTACGAGCCCCCGGGCGGCCGGCCCGCAGTCGGTCGCCGCCCGCCCGCCCCAGAGGAGCCGCTCAGAGGACCAGAGGCTGTGAGAGCCGAGCAGCAGGAGAGGAAGCAGGACAGGCAACAGGACCCCGTCCCGTCTCCACGAGTAGTACTCCCAGGGTGAGTTTTTCAAGTTTCTCTCCGTCCCGCGCTTAAGACTCGGTACCTCGCCGCCGTCGTCCTGCGCACTCGCACGGCAAAATCAATGTCTGATTTTTATTTATTTTGAGGAAAAAGAGAAAACTTTAAGGCTTTCCCTAATTTTTAGGAGAACTTAGATTTTGTGGAAGTTTCCTTGAAAAATGAGGTAAATTGCCTTACTTATTGAGGGGACTTCCTCAAAATCTATATAGTTTTCCTCAAAGTTTTCCCCTTTTCCTCAAAAAATTCAGACATTGTTTTTATTACCGCGTGGCAGCGCTCGTGTACACCAGACCTACCGAGAGTGAGAAATTCCGTTAGGAACTCACGCTTGTTGTTTGGTGTGGTGTACCGTATGAAAGCCACACTCCTGCACGTGTGCTTCATGTTCACGCACTGATGGGATTCCCTATGGTGCTGCGGCTCGCGCGTCCGCGTCGTGGGGCCCTGGCGGATGTCATGAGCGTCACGGGGGTGAAGCGCTCTACGCGGTGGTTGAGGGTGTCGGGTACGTTCACGTCGGGGCAGCCTCCGCGCCGCCTTGAAGGAGACCTGCACCGTGCTGGCTGTGCGTTGAGGTTCCTCGCCCCGCGGCCGGCTGCTCCGCGCGTCGCCCTGACCACCCTGACCTTCCCCAACAGCCTGCTAGAGCTATCTCCTCTCTATCACTGACACCGTTAAAGCAGTGTATAATATTTTGTGGAATAAAGGGATAACTTTGAGGAGTTCGCAGAGTTTTAGGAAAACTACCCCAGATTTTGAGGAAGTCCCCCGTAAAAATAAGGAAATTTCCTTTATTTTAGAGTCAGAGAAGTTTTTCTTTTCTTTTTTTCTCAAAATCAAGGAGCTCCTCTAGGTTTTCCCTAAAAAAATCAGACGTTTTTACTATGACCAAACAAATTGTGTTCACATTTTCCCCCCGTTGACTTGTCCTTTCCTTTTCCCTTGATGAGTTGTCTCCTGCAGGGTGATTCCAATACGCTTTCAGTCGTGTCCTCTCTATCTCTCTGTGTCTCTGTCTGTCTCTGTCTCTGTCTCAGTCTCTCTCTCGCTCGCTCGCTCTCTCACACTAGCTCTCCTGCTCTCTCTCGCTCTCTTGCTCTTTCTCGCTCCCTTGCTCTTTCTCGCTCCCTTGCTCTTTCTCGCTCCCTTGCTCTTTCTCGCCTCTCTCTCTCTCTCTTGCTGTTCTCATGGGCATGTCCCATGAGAACGACAAGGACAGACGAAGCCAGCCGTTGGTGCGGAATCACCCTGCCGTGACGCTGCGGTGCGCGGGAGATGACGTCAGCCCCTGGGTATGGCATCAGCTGACCCCCCCTCCTCCTCCAGCTCCAGGCCCGGGGCGAGCCTCCAGAGCCTCCAGCGCCTCCAGCCGGCTGCCGCCCCGCCGGAGCTGGCTGCCCGTTGGTTCCCCGCCGGGGGTGTGTCTCCCTCTGCAGGCTGCCAGCTCGGGCGGGGACGGGTGGGAGCAGGTAGACGCCCTAGACAGGTGCTGCTGGAGAGCGTTCTGGAGCCTCCGAGGAGCCGTGTCGGATTCCAAAGAGTCGGTTCCGTCCACGTTTTGTCTGTCGGCGAAGCCATAAGGAGCAGGGGAGAGAGAGAGAGAGAGAGAGAGAGAGAGAGAGAGAGAGAGAGAGAGAGAGAGAGAGAGAGAGAGAGAGAGAGAGAGAGAGAGAAGGATACTACCAACCGCTTTCCGGAATGAGGCGGCTGGAGAATGCCTCCAGCGAGTGCTGCCCCCATGTTCTCCCTGCTCATAGCGCCAACGGCAACGCAGTCATGCTCCACCCGGCACCCGCTGCAGCGCGGGAAAATATCCTATTAGGGAGAGAAGAGAAAAAAAGAAGGTGGACCCTGTTTGTTGAGAGTGTAGGAGTGTGGGTGGCGCCCCGCCCCGCCCCGCCCCGCTCCGCCCCGCCCCACCCCGCCCGGGCCCGGTGTGCCGAGGGCGGGGCGGGGCCGCCTGCCCTGCTCTACCCACCCACGCTGGCGATAACGCCGTCTGCTCTATCGGCCATTAGCTCAAGTTCGTGGGGGGTTATTTACACTCGTGCGTGTGTGCGGGAGCTTCTTGTCAGCGACCTGCTCGGTAGTATGTACGTACGTAGTTAGTCCACTTTTTTTTTTTTTCGTCTTCTTTTTTCCAAGAGAGACCTCCTCTGAGTGTCATGAAGTACGTACGACAACTTTGACGTCATTGTCTTGGTGGTGATGGTTGGAGAATGTGACCTCCCCGTGACCGGTGGCGGGGCGGGGCGCTGCGGGGCGGGGTGGCAGACGCGAGGGGGATATATAGGCAGACTAGACAGTAGACACGTGACCCAACCCTACCGGTGGTCCAATTGCGCACGATTCTATTCTGGTGCGGTCGGGGCGGGGCGGGGCGCTTCCGCCCGTCCTTGCCTCCGCGCCCCGCCCCGCCCCGCCCCGCCTTAGCCGCGCTTGCACATTACGCCCGTTATTTCGCGGTATCTTGTCTGCTTGATGGTCACACTAGACACACACCCGTCACGCCACACCCACCCCAGAACTGCGCTTTTATTTTGGTACTTGGTTGTCGGCGAATGCCTGGGGAAAAAATACGTAAGTTTTGAAAATTTAAGTTTTGAATTTGAGTTCGGAAAAATTCGGAAAAATTCAGTAAGATTCGGAAAAATTCAGAAAAAATGGGAAAATTTCACTAAAATTAACAGAATTCTAGACAAAAATCAAACGAACATTCACTAAAAATCACAAAATTCCTATCATGAATTTGTATACCAACATTCAGAGTTGTTTTCCCTCGTTCACTTTCCCTTCATCAAATTTAACTTTTAACTTTTCTCCGAGCCTTACGCAAGAAGAAGAAGAGGAGTGTGCGCTCTGCTCCACACACCCGCGGGTAGCATCAGCTGTCAGCTGTTTCCTCTCTGTCGGGGGGGGGGGGATGTTGTGGCGGGGTGGGGTGAGGCGGGGCGGGGGCGGCGCCCGCGGTGCACCGGCGCTGCCCCGCCGCGCCCGGCGCCAGTGTTTTGGCTGGCGCAGGTGACGCAGCCCGCGCGCTCCGCCTCGCCTCGACCTTGTTATAGGCCTTCTGGGCCGGGGCCGGGCCGGCCGGAGCTGCGTTGTTGGCGCTTCTCTCGGGTCGGGACGGGGGCCGTCCGCTCCGCGCGCGGCGTTTAGCGCTATGGAAACGTCATACACAGTACAACGACGCTGCGCGAGGGGGCGTCGAACAGCGCACGGCGACGTCATAGATAGACTCTGACGCGCAATATTTTCTTTTGGTTTTAAATTTCCATAATTTCTCTGCGGCGATTATTTTGGCCGAAAATAGCTCTGTGCGTGTGCGCCGGCGGCTTAACAAGTGCGCCAGTGGTGTGTACAGTACCTTGGGTGCATGCTGCATGCCCCCCCCCTCCCCTCCCAACCTCCTCCGCGCTAAAGCCGGTTCAAGGCTCCACTGGTGCTGTAAGCGCCCAACTGAGATGGAAAGTGACAGCTGGCAGCACGACGCGGCGTGTGTGTGTGTGTGTCGCGTGCAAACCGAGGGGGAAAACATTTCAGAAAATTTTTGTACACCTCGTAATTTAGAAAAATTGAGAAAAAAAAACTGCCAATAAAAAATCCGAGAAAATTTGGAAACATTCTCAAAACTCGGGTAAAATTCGCACTAACAATTTAGGCAAAAGTTCAAGCAAAGATTGCCAAAAAAATTCAACAACAATTTGTTAAATGTTAGAAAAATTCACGAAATTTGTACATAAAAATTCAGAGTGGTTTCCCCATCGCTCTGCAAACTCAAGTGTGAGACAGTATCACACTTTTTACTGCAGTACCACTGTATCTCACGCTTTCAAAAACTATTTTCTGTCGTTGAATAGTAATCACGTTTTGGAGAACAGCATCAGCTTTGATTCAAAATCCCGGTTAAAACGAGCTACCATGTGATAGGGTTCTGATCGCAAACAACAACGTTCCTATAAATTTTCGAAACCATTAATTTACGATTATTTAATGTAAGTGTTCCAAACCCCATCACATGGTAGCTCGTTTTAACCGGGATTTTCAACCAAATCTGATGCTGTTCTCTAAAACGTGATTGCTATTCAACGACAGAAAATAGTTTTTGAAAGTGTGAGACACAGTGGTACTGGCGAGGGGGGGATCAGTCAAACGAAATGTGTACAATGATTTGTTGATTTTTAATGATTTTTCATTATTTTGGATTTTTGATTTTGATTTTTCTTTTGATTTTTCAAGAGAGGAAAGAAATTGTCCGTAACTTTTACAAAAAAAAATTGTTTTATTTCTCAGTTTTTTGGGTCATTTTTTCTCGATTTGTCGGATTTTTCTGTAACTTTCTACTTGATTTTATTTTGATTTTTCTTGATTTTTTAAATGATTATTTTTTGGTCTGTACAGTGATTTTTCGAAGTGATCCCCCCCTCGGGTAGTGGTACTGCAGTATAAAGTGTGGTACTGTCTCACATTTGAGTTTGCAGAGCGGTGCAATCACTCCCTCTTCTCTTACGGGTCCCGCCGCGCCGCTCCGCCGCGCACCGCTGCTGGTTGGGCTGCCTACCTCCCCGGCGCCCCCCCCCCCCCCCCCTGACGGCTGACGGCTGACGCAACAGCAGCCCCGCCTGTACTCTGCACTGTCGGTACCTCTATGGTCGGTACACACCGCGGCCCCCGGCCCGGCCCGTCTGCTCGCCGCCTCGTCTCCGGCGTGTTTGGGGATTATAGGGTTAAGAATAACCCTTGCGTTGGGAAGCGGTGCCAAAGGCAGAGCGGGATTACAGCTTCAATACGCGCCTGCTATCTCATTCTCGCTCGCTCTCTTGTTCTTTCTCGCTTGCTCTCTTGTTCTCTCTTTCTCTCTCGCGCGCTCTCGCTCTCTCACACTAGCTCTCTTGGTCTCTCTGTCTGTCTCGTGTTGATTGAGGTGGGCAGGGTGGCGTGTGTATTTAATAACGACAATCTGAATTCCCTGCTGAGCCGTGCCGCCAGTGGCCGTCGATAACTCTATCCCCCCCCCCCCCCCATAGGTTCAAAAGGGAGGAGTCCGCGCTCGGAACGTGTCCGCGCCGCGCTCTCCCCTGCTGTTATCTCCTCGCTGCTGACGAGCTTTTTCCGCGCAAAGGTGTGCGTCACGTTGGGTTCGGACCCGCGCGGACTAAAGGTCACGCTACTTCACAACGCTAATGCATAGGGCAGGTCCACCGGCACCCAGGACTTAATAGCACTCGTGAAGCGTTACCCAAGCGCGCACTGCCGCGAGCGATTCCGAAGATCGCTTTCATGCATCTGTCCTCGTCGCACTCATGGAGCACTACCATGGCCAGCATAGGGCACCGCTGTAGGTGCAACAAGGACGGAGGGATGAGAGCGCTCTTCTGAATCAGTCGTCTGTGGATTACGACGTGGCCGCGGCGCAGTAGTTTGAGGCCCGCGCTGCGTATAGCGCTGCGTAGCGGCCGGTCGGCCCGGGTCCGAAACGCGGCCGGGTCGGTCACGTTTAGGGCCCATCTGCATTTCGTACGGGTGGGGCGGGGCGGGGGCGGGGTGGGGCGGGGCGGGGCGCCTGCATAACCATGGCGGGGCGCGCAGGTCAGGCCGGGCGAGCCTCTGGTGTGACGTAGCGTGACACGCCCACCACATCGTCGTCGTGGGGTGTTGTGTTGACGCCAACGCCGGTGGAGGACTTGTTCTTATTTTTGATCGCAATAACGCTCGTTATTTCTTTTGAGTTTACGGGATGAAGAAATAATAAAACAGATATGCTACAATGTGGCAGGAGAGGGCGCGCGGATACAGTACTGTCTGTCCCACTGCACCCCAAAGTGAGAACAATGTCTGCTCTGTAATCTCAAGTGTCGTACACTACTGCACTAAAAGGTGCAGGACCAGTGGCCCCGCAGTAAAAAGTGCAGGACACGGTGTGTCCTACCGTAAAGAGTGTCGTACGCACTCTGTGTCCGACATATGGTGTCCTACTTCCTACTCATAAAAGTGTAGGACACACCGTGTCCTACACGTACAACTTTAGGACACACCGTGTCCTACACTTTTTACTGCAGAACACACCGAGTGCAATAGTGTACGACACTTGAGTTTGCAGAGTGAGTTTTTTGAGGAAAAGTGGAAAACTTTGAAAAACTGCTTGAATTTGGTTTCCTCAAAATTAGGTTGTTATCAAAGTTTCTCCTTTTTCCTGAAAAAAATCTGTCAATTGTTTTTACCATGCCCACCGTGCCCCGCCTCACCATACCCCTACCTCAATGTATCCCACCCCACTGTCCCTCACCCCACAGTAACCCACCCCATTGCACCTCACCCCACTGTATCCCGCACCCCACTGTACACTGGGAAAAAACATATTTCCGTAGATGTCCAATATATTTTGTAATTCACCATGTACAACATATCTCGTACATGTACGACTTTACACTTTTCGACTTTGTGGGCTCACCAATCGATTCTGAGTTGATACGTATAGTTATAAAAAATTTACAGTATGAATCGTAATTGTACAAGACCTCTCATGGAAAATTTTCCCGTACCGGTACAAGAATTTCTCACAGTGGTACCGTACCCCAATATACCGCACCCCACTGTATTCCACTCTACTATACCCCACTCCACTGTACCCCTACTCCACTGAACCCCTACTCCACTGTACCACACCCCACTGTACCACACCCCACTGTACCCCACCCCACTTAAACCCCATCGCTCTCCACTCACTCCACTGTAGGGTTGGCATCATGTTGGCATATTGCTATTGGCGGCCTCAGGTGGGCGCGCGCCTGCCCCTTGCTATCTGCTCCGTGGGCGGGGCTGGGTGGGGCGGGGTAGGGTGGGGCGGGGCGGGGCGGTCCACCAGGGTGGACTCCTCCTCAGCCTTGCCCGGCCCCGCCCCGCCCGCAGGGCAGCGTGTGTCACTCGTCACCCTCCTCCGCGTCCCGCGGTTATCGTCATGGACTTGCGACTCACGCGTTTCTCTTTTTTCCTTAACTTTTTTTTTCTTTTTAATTTTTTTTTAAATATTTCTTATATGCCCTTGCGACGATACTTGTGTTCCTCGAATGAATGAAAAACACATGAGTGCGCGCAGCGCTGCACCCGCGCACTCTTTGACCGGCCCGGCGCCGCGGGTCAGCAGGTCGGGTCAGGGGCGGAGGTGTGTGTGTGTGTGGGTGTGTGTGTGCGTGTGTGTGTGTGTGAGTGAGTGTGTGTGTGAGTGTGTGTGCGTCAGAGAGGTTAATCATCATGTTTACTGGACCAACTGATCTGACCCTCTTCGGATCCGATCGGTGGCGGCGCTTTTTCCCATGCCGATCAATAGCCTCGCATATTTTTTCCCCATCGCTAAAACAATGTAGTATAAACTTTCCTTCATGCAAAGTGTTGGAACAGCAGCTGCAGCAGCAGCAGCAGGAGCAGAGGTCAAAAAACTGTCGCGGCGGCCCCGCCCGCGTGGTCCACTAAGTCCATCCCGCGGACATGGGGCATTATCTCGGCTCCTCAGCGCGGCCCGTTAAATACCCCCACCTCCTGTAGGGGGGAGGGGGGGGGCGGCGCCTGCCAATGGCGGGGGGGCCGCACTGGCCAGACGAGCCGCGGCCAGGCAGGCGGGCCGGCGACACTCCTCCCAGTGACTCGTTGCGGTGAGCCTCGCCTCCCGCGTGTCTGTCTGTGTCTGCCCTGCCGGCCCACCGCCCCCGCGGCCCGCGAGCAGTGTGTGTGTGCTGGAGTGACGCGCGGGCGTATTGAACGTGACGCGCGCGAACACCCCCCCCCCCCCCCCCCCCCCCTCCTTACTTTCGCGCCTGCGCCGTCGCCGCCGTGGCGAGTGCGCGCTACAGCCAGCTGTTTTTCGGCGGTCAAGGTCCTCTTGGTCCTGCTGGTCTTGGCGTTCGGCTAGGGCGAGCTTATCGAGCGTGAGCCTACCGCCCTGTAGCAGTGCGTAGCGGGGCGTACCGCAGCGCGAGCACGCCCGGAGCGCAGCGCGCAGCGCGCCATGGTGGCGGCCGCGGCCGGCTGAGTCAAGAAGTCAAGTCCTCGTCGTCGTGGTCAAGCCCCCCGCCAGCATGCCTGGCTCTGGTGAGTGGGTGAGGACGAGCACGCCCTGCTCGCGGAAGTGAATGGCGGCGCGTCGTGCGTGGGGAGTGTTAGGGCAGTGCGGGGGAGAGAGAGAGATGTGGGGCTCTGGTGGAGAATACGTTGGAGCGAGCGAGACGTCCGGCCCTGCGCGGCCCGCGCGTCGTCTGCTGCCTGAGACCCTTGTTTGAGGGTTTTTATGAGCGTGCCGAGCGTACCGAGCCGAGGGGCGGACAATTAATGTATTTCTGTGTATTTTTTTCGTTGAATTTCTTGCATTTTTCATATGTTTTTTCGGGATTTTTCTTGTATTTCTGCTAAATATTTCGCGATGAATTCCCAAGGGTCTAATACTTTGAAAAATCGCGTGCGAGGATTATAATCAGTCACGATTAAGGTGATTATCAATGATTATTTGAGTTAATCTTTAACATGTTTACTGATTAAAGGCCAATAATCACGCAACTTTTGGTCAAATTTGATAATATTTCTCCATATTTGTCAAAATTTGTCAATATTTGGAAATTTTACATGATTATGATTATGTGATTATCAATAATCATCTAGGGGGGTGTACGAGGATTATGTGAATTCCTAAGTATTCTGATCTATTTCCTTCGAGGGGGTAACAACTCTGAATTTTGGTGTACAAATTTTGTGAATTTTAATGACTTTGTGCTCAAACTTTGCCTAATTTTTTTTTTATGAACTTTCCTTAACTTTCCTTAATTTTTCTGAATTACGAGGTGTACTTAGATTTCAGAGTTGTTTCCCCCCTCGATTTCCTTGTATTTTTCGTGTATTTCACAAGGTATTTCATGTATTTTATTACAAGTACGCGTGGCGGGCGCCTGTGTGTACACTATTATGAAGTACCTGCCGTGCTGTACGGTGGCGGGGCGGGGCGGGGCGGGGCGGGGCGGGGCGGGACGAGACGGGTAGCAGCGCGCGATACCGATTGTGATGTGCTATGGCCGCGCCAAAAGAGATTACGTGCACCGCCCCGCCCCGCCCCGCTCAGGTGCGGTATGGTGCCAGATGACGCCGCCCCTCCCCTGCCCTGACCCTCGCACGTGCTTCTATCCCAGTATCCACTGCACACGGCAAATCTGAAGTCTGGGATTCCCAGGTACCTTTTGCCGTTTCCAGGCTCGAATCTGGAAACGGCAAATTATTTCCAGACTTCTCCTGGGCGCGCGGCCCTTGTCCCAGGCAACGCCTGGGAAGCGGCTCTTTTCCAGACCCCACCTGGGAAAAATTACAGTTTCCAGCCTCTCGCCAGGGAAGCCGTGGGCAAGTCTCGGAGTCTGGGAAAGAGCCGCTTGCCCACGGCTTATTCCCAGGCGAGGGGCTGGAAACGGTAATTCTTTCCCAGGTTAAGCCTGGAAAAGAGCCGCTTCCCAGGCGCTGCCTGGGACAAGGGCCGCGCGCCCAGGAGAAGTCTGGAAATAATTTGCCGTTTCCAGACTCGAGCCTGGAAACGGCCAAAAGTACACTGGGAATCCCAGACTTCAGATTTGCCGTGCACTCAGTCCTTATGCCCGCAAGTGTGTGAACGTCACACACCTGTTGGTGTGTGTGTGTGTGGTTTCTCTGTGAGTGTGTCGTGTGCGCGCGCGCGTATCGAACACTTTCCCGTAATCGCACACTTGTATAAACAAAGGTGTGAATTCCTCCGAGCGCCAGGTGGAAGGTCACGCACGCGAACGGAAATTTACACACATACACACCTACAAGTGTGTGACATTGTACACGCTTTCAGATTTTAGTCTGGTGGACGGTTGCGCAGTGAGGTGAGATGAGCGCTGGCCGGCTGCTACATCGCGCAATTAGAGCTCATTAAGTATACTAACCGCTTTATGTTATGTGCTTCCTCTGCATGGCCGCGTCCCGCGCCACCGCGATTCCTTAGTCGACTGATTCCGAAACATCGCTCTCGCTCCTCTCCTCCTCCGTCTTTGTCGCACCTACGGTGGTGTGCCCTATAGGTTATGGGGGCGGCATAGGGCCCCTTGCATGAGTGCGACAAGGACGGAGGCGCGAGAGCGATGTTTTCGGAATCAGACACGGCTGAATAAAAACGTGCGCCGCGCGTCGTGCCGTGCCGTCGGAATCGACAACAAGAACCACCTCACCTCCACCACGGTTTTACGACTGTTGGTTGACGTCTCAGCCGTGCTACGGTCGGCCTCGCGGAGTGAAAAATCTCTCTCACTTTTTCTCGTTTGCTTTGCGAGCCCAAGTCCTTGCAAAACCTCGGCCGCCCGGCCCGGCCTGCCCCGGCTCGACGGGTAGTACTTTGGGGGGGCCTGGCCAGGCCTGCCGATTGATTCCGAAGATCGCTCTCATGCCCCCGTCTATGTTGCACTAATGGTGCCCTGCCCTCCCCAACATAGGGTATCGGCATAGGTGCGACAAGGACGGAGGCACGAGAGCGATCTTCGGAATCATTTCGCTGACCAACTTGAGTATGATGGCCGTGTGCTCCCCCTCCCCTCGACACACTCTTGTTTTCTGACGCTCGCCTTCGCGTCTTTAGGTATTCGCAGCCGATTGGTTTTGGGCGCGATATTAGCATATGTAACCCTCTTCTCCCTCTCTCTCTCTCCCTCTCTCTCGCCCTCTTTCCCTCTCCCTCTCACTGGGACCGGAAGGTTGCGTGGCGTCGGCACGGCGGCCGTCACCCCCGGCGCTCAAAGAGGGAGAGAGAGAGAGAGAGAGAGAGAGAGAGAGAGAGAGAGAGAGAGAGAGAGAGAGAGAGAGAGAGAGAGAGAGAGAGAATAAATACTGCGTAAATAACGTGAAGAATCGGGCAGTTCCATCGTGGAGAAACAAAAGGAACGGGCGGGACGGGACAGCCCTCCGCTTCAGAAGATCGTTCTGCATAGTCCTCTCTCACTCACTCCTAGTAGCCGCGAGAACCATGCGTGTGCGACAAGGACGGATGTACGAAAGCGCTCTTATTCTGAATGTGACGGGAGTGGGGCGCGAATTAGAATGCCTCTGGCGGGGCGGGGCGAGGCTCTGTCATTGCACTATTCATTCGCGTCATCGCATCGCGACGCGGCGGGTGGTCGCGCGGTCGGGTCGGGCTTTAGCGGGCGAGTAGGGAAAGCCGCTCGGACGGGCATCGGCTGGCCGAGGGGGGGTGGGGGGATCTGGTTGGGGGGGGGGAGATGTTGTGGTGCGTACACCACGCTGCGCCGACCTGGAATGTGTCCAGTCCCTCTCTTCTGCCCCCCCCCCCCCTCCCAGCCACTGTCGCTCAGTGAGTGAGTGAGTGAGTGAGTGAGTGAGTGAGTGAGTGAGTGAGTGAGTGAGTGAGTGAGTGAGTGAGTGAGTGAGTGAGTGAGTGAGTGAGTGAGTGAGTCGGAGGGGGAGAGCATGTCCGTGTCTCTTCCCCGAGGCGCCACCGGCCCCGCCGGACCTCGGTCCGATAAGCATTTTAAAGTAGCAATAACAAAGTCCTTGAGCCCCCGCCCGCAGCCCGGCGTCCGCCGCCGCCTTGTCCAGTGCGAAATTTTCCACGCGCGTGCCAAATCTTTGCGCGCTCTGTCGACAACAGAGTGAGTCAGAGTGAAGAGTGAGGCCAGTAGGGTGATTCCGCCGCACACTGGTGAGAGAGAGAGAGAGAGAGAGAGAGAGAGAGAGAGAGAGAGAGAGAGAGAGAGAGAGAGAGAGAGAGAGAGAGAGAGAGAGAGAGAGAGAGAGAGAGAGAGAGAGAGAGAGAGAGAGAGACGCTATTGCAGGCAGGCGAGGCGGCCGGTGCGCTGCGGGCCGGGCGGGGCGCCTGGTGGGTAGGCGGTGCTGTCACGCAGGCGTGTCGTGCGGGTCTGCCTACCCTCACGGGCGCTCCCGCTCCCGCGCCTCTCTGTCCTTGTCGCACTCATGATGACCTGCCATCCCCAACGTAGGTGACCGCCATGGGTGCGACAAGGACGGGGGTGCGAGGAGCGATCTTCGGAATGAGACGGCAGCGGGCGAGGCCAGTCGTCACCCGCACCGCGCACCGCGCGGGCAGATGGTAATGGGGACAGCTGCCGTCATCCGGCAGGTGCTAACAATGACAGCTGACAGCTGTTCGGGGGACTCGGGACCGGTGGAGTGCTAACCGGACTGTTTACGAGTCGTTTTCCTTTATCCTGACCTCTGCCGTTCTGTCATGTTGCCCTTGCAGGCGCTCCCAACATGCCCGTCGCGGTGTCCTCTGATCGGCGCGCCCTATGGAGGAGGGCACCTGGACGTGCCGCCTCGTCCTGCGCGTGTCGTTTCCTTTCCCTGACCCCTGCCTTTCTCTCATGCTGCCCCCGCAGACGCTGCCAACATGCCCGTCGCGGTGTCCCGCAGCTCGGTGCCGCAGGGTCCTCTGATCGGCGCCCTGGAGGAGGGCACCCGGACGTGCCGCCTCGTCCTGCGCATGTCGTTTCCTTTCCCTGACCCCTGCCTTTCTCTCATGCTGCCCCCGCAGACGCTGCCAACATGCCCGTCGCGGTGTCCCGCAGCTCGGTGCCGCAGGGTCCTCTGATCGGCGCCCTGGAGGAGGGCACCCGGACGTGCCGCCTCGTCCTGCGCGTGTCGTTTCCTTTCCCTGACCCCTGCCTTTCTCTCATGCTGCAGACGCTGCCAACATGCCCGTCGCGGTGTCCCGCAGCTCGGTGCCGCAGGGTCCTCTGATCGGCGCCCTGGAGGAGGGCACCCGGACGTGCCGCTTCGCCCTGTACGAGGCGTCGACGCTGCGCGAGGTGGCCGTGCACTGCGTCGAGGTGGAGTCGCTGCGGCCCGAGGAGGGCTGGGTGGAGCAGGACCCGCTCGCCATCCTGCGCGCGGCCCGCGAGTGCGTGTCGGCGGCCGTGGCGGCGCTGCCGCCGGGCCTGGGCGCGCGCGACGTGGCCGCCGTCGGCGTGACGAACCAGCGCGAGACGACCGTCGTCTGGGACAAGGTGACGGGCCAGCCGCTGCACCACGCGCTCGTCTGGAACGACATCCGCACCTCGAAGACGGTGGACGCGGTGCTGGCGCGTTTGCCGGGCAACGACAAGGACGCCCTGCGGGACCTGGCCGGCGTGCCCGTCAGCCCGTACTTCAGCGCGCTCAAGCTGCGCTGGCTCATCGACAACGTGCCGGCCGTCGCCAGGGCCATCCAGGAGGGGAGGTGCCTCTTCGGCACCGTCGACACCTGGCTCGTCTGGGTAGGTGGAGTTTGGCGTTGACTCACTGTAGTTTACTGTAGTTCACTGTGGACCGAGGGGTAAACAGCTCTGAATTTTAATGCACTACAAATTTCTTGAATTTTTGCTTGAATTTTAACATTATTGTCGTGATTTTTTGGGTGAATTTTTCTGAACTTTTATCTTATTTTTTTTTCTGAATCACGAGGTGTTCAAAAACTTTCAGTGATGTTTCTACCTCGCTGTAGACTCACTGCAGTTCACTTTAGCTTACCGCAGTTCCCTGTAGCTTACTGTAGTTTACAACAGTTTACTGTGGTCCACTGTAGTTCTCAGTAGACTCATTGTAGTTCACTGTAGTTCTCTGTAGGTAGACTCACTTCAGTCTCACGGTATTTCCTGTAGCTGCCGTGCCCCTGGCCAGTCCGGGTACCTGGACTCGAGGGGAGAGTCACTTCGAAAAATCATTGCACGGCCCCCAAAAAATCACTTGAAAAATTTAAAAAATTAAATTAAATTAAATTAAGAGAAAATGATACAGAAAAATCCGGCAAATCGAGAAAAAATTGACAATAAACCGAAATGAAGTAGAAAAAAATTTAGAAATTGGGGTAAAAGATCAAAATTTACCAATGAAACAGACATATTTTCTTTGAAAAATCCAAAGGAAAAAAAAAATCAAAAGTCAAACAAATGATTGTACACATTTTGGATGAGTGATCCCCCCCTCGCCTGGACTCACCCCGCCGCCTGCCTCTGCTTCCAGAACCTGACGGGAGGCCCGCGCGGCGGCCTGCACATCACGGACGTGACCAACGCGTCACGCACGCTGCTCATGAACATCCACAGCCTGCAGTGGGACCCGCAGCTGCTGCGCACCTTCGACATCCCCGCCGAGATCCTGCCGGAGATCCGCAGCTCGTCCGAGGTGTACGGCGACCTGGCGGAGGGCCCGCTGCGCGGCGTGCCCGTCACCGCCATCCTGGGCAACCAGCAGGCGGCCCTGGTGGGCGAGCGCTGCTTCGCGGAGGGCCAGGCCAAGTCGACGTACCGCAGCGGCTGCTTCCTGCTGTACAACACGGGGCCGCGCTGCGTGCAGTCCAAGCACGGCTTGCTCTCCACCGTCGCCTACAAGCTGGGGCCCTCCGCGCCCACCGTCTACGCGCTCGAGGGCTCGGTGGCGGTCGCCGGCCACGCCATCAAGTGGCTCAAGGACAACCTGAACCTGCTCAAGGACCCGGCCGAGTGCGAGCGGCTGGCCGGCGAGGTGGCCACCACGGGCGACGTGTACTTCGTGCCGGCCTTCACGGGGCTGTACGCGCCGCACTGGCGCAAGGACGCTCGCGGCATCCTCTGCGGCCTCACGCAGTTCACCACCAAGGGCCACATCGTGCGCGCCTCCCTGGAGGCCGTGTGCTTCCAGACGCGCGACATCCTGGAGGCGATGGCGCGCGACTGCGGCAGGAGCAGCTCCGAGACGCTCACCGAGCTGCGCGTCGACGGCAAGATGGCCGTCAACAACCTGCTGCTGCAGCTGCAGGCTGACCTCTGCGGCTCGTCCGTCGGTAAGCTCATTCATTCAGAGTAGCGTACTCAAAATAACCAACATTTTTTTTTTTCTTTCTTTCTTTTTTTCACTCAAAGTGATCCTGACACTCCTTTAACACTTTTCTCTTCCCGTTTTCCAGTTCGCACAGACGTGACGGAGAAGGCGGCGATCGGCGTGGCTATAGCCGCCGGCCAGGCGCAGGGGATCGACCTGGTGAACATCGACGCCCTGCCGCCCAGCCAGTCCCAGGGCGACGTGTTCACCCCCAGCATCGCCCCGGAGGACCGGAAGGCGCGCTACACCAAGTGGAAGATGGCGCTCACCCGCTCGCTGGGCTGGGCCAAGCCGCCCAAGTCAGCGACCATGACAGGTGGGCACATCCACTGAGGAGGAGACGTTTGACTGTGATAAATCCAACTTTTATATTTTATTATCTCTATCCTCACCTTCCTTTCCTTTGCCATGTTTTGCATCCCAGACCCACAAGCCCTACAATCCCCTTGCCCCCCATGTCCCTCCCTTTCCAAGACGACCATGTCACTTCCCCCTGGTAAGCTCGGAAGTCAGAGGTGCCATAGGTAGCGTGAGCGTGATGATGTGTATGCCTGTTGTTGTTTTGTTTTTGTCTGGTTGTGTGTGTGTGTGTGTGTGTGTGTGTGTGTGTGTGTGTGTGTGTGTGTGTGTGTGTGTGTGTGTGTGTGTGTGTGTGTGTGTGTGTGTGTGTGTGTGTGTGTGTGTGTGTGTGTGTGTGTGTGTGTGTGTGTGTGTGTGTGTGTGTGTGTGATTGAGTTCATAATTTTTCTATGACTTACAAAACCTACCATGTCTTCAAAGACACACGTTGTGGAAAATGAGCTTGGATGTATCCATAGCAGTGTTTTTGATGATGATTGTTGATAAGATAAATTTATTTTAAAAAGTATAATGTTACTTATTGCTATAATTGTTTAATTTCTGTCAAAATGTTGATTATCTTCCCAAAATAAATAATTTTTAAAAATATATATAAAAAAAAGGGTTGTAATTTGTTTGTATTTTATTTAAGGACTTATTGTGAGTTTTTTTTTCTGTTATGGTTATTTTAATGTTTATGAATGATGATGTTTCTATTAGAGGTTGTATTTGAGGGAATCTGTCAATGTTCACTCTTTGGTTGAAAACCAAAATCAGCAAGCTTGCATGTTAGTTTTGTTTGACATGCATCAATGATGTAATTTAAGCCCTTAGTACAAAAGCTTTTATCGATATCCATATCTGAGAGCTTTCCTGGAGAGTGCACTGTACAGGCATCAGTCATTGTGTATTGATTTCTTGGAATTAATTTTGTACACTTGCATGATAGCTTCAGTATTTTATTTTAGATGTTATGTTGAATGGTTACTGTTAGCTGTCTTCTCTCTCTCTCTCTCTCTTCCCATATTTAATATTTTTAGTATGATAGCCCATGTAGTATGTGAAGTTACCATTTGGTAGGCATCCATCTGTAGTGTCGTTAGCAACACCACTGGCTGGCTGTGATTCATGAGGGTGTGTGATGGACTTCAAAATGCAGTTGTGATAGTATCTGATTGTTTAAAAAATATTTCTACATTTTTGTTTTAGATTGTTTTAATTTTCATTTCCTTTTTCTTTTATTATGATTATTATCACTATTGATGGACTCACTTTTGGAAACTTGTGGATGTCTCATAGTTGAAAGATACATATTTATTTACTTATTTGTTCAGAGAATGAATCAGCATTTTACATGTTGACTGCTTACGAAAATGTTCTTTACTCACTTGGAAATAAAGTAATCATATTCCGGTGTTCTTAGAAAGGAATGTAATGTTCTTGTACCTCCTTCCTCCTTCTCCCTCACCTCCGACAGGCTTGAAAAAGCTTATGTCATCAGAGGTGAACTTTTAGTCCGATTACACTACCAGATTCTCGTTACATTTAAGAGAAGTTTCATTTCTACCGAGAGAAGATCAGTACAAGAGATGGTGCAACAATTGTAATTTAGCATTTGTTGAAAGGATAGTAATATTGCGTATTCTGCAATTTTCACAATGTTAAATTTTTTAGAAACAAACTAGGAGGAAAGTAGACTAGTTGACAAGTTGACTGAGCTTATCAGAAATTGGAACCAGCACAATTAGTCCCACTCCCTTTCAATGCCACGTGCAGCTCATATTGTGATTTTGTGTCACCTAATAATTTTTTATGTTTGTTTCAGATAAGCGGTATCACCTACTAGCTTCAATCCCACCGAGCCTATTCTTTATCAGCTCATTTGCTATGATGCTTATATCAGAATTGTAACCCTGGACAAAGAGTGAGAAGGCTAATATATCTCTTGTGTGTACAAGTCTACTTTCAGCCAACTGCAATTGCAATCTCACTAGGTAAAGTTGTTTTCATGTGATATATTTTTCAGTATTTATTTTAGATATTTTTATTTAAATACATTCCTGTGTTTAAAAAAAAAATTAAAACTTAGGAAGATAACATGAACTATTGTAATTGTTTTCAGCATTAGCATAACAATGTGATGGTGAAATAAAATTGTTAATTGAAATTAAGAGGAAATCATTGATCAGGTCATCACAGGACAGAGTTATTATTAACAGAGAATTCATGCCTCAATCACAGGTTACACAATTTATTAAATTAGGTATTTTTCCCTACTTCTTTCCTCTTCCCCTTCCTCTCCCCCTGGTTTGACCTCCTCCTTTAGCACCTCCTCGAGATCCACGACTTGAAGACGGTTGGCTTGAGGACGCTGAGCTCCCACTTGAAGCTTTCTTGTCAGGCTTTTTAGCCTATAAAACAAGTTCAGGATAAACAAATGGCAATCATAATGCGAGAATTAAAATTCAGTAAAACTAGAATCCTTACCTTGATCATTCCATCTTCAACATCATCCTCATCTTCATCACTCGCCGCCTCCTCCTCCTCCTCCTCCTCCTCACCATATCCCTCCTCCAAAGCGGCAGAGGCTTTCTTTTTCTTGATGGGTGCGTCCAGTGCGTAGGGTATCATAAGACCGCCAACCTTGTTATATGCTCTGGTAAGGGCAGCCTTCACCTGCAAAAAGGCACAGTGCCCCATGAATACTTGCGTGTTAGCAAAAATCTCAACCAAAGCACTAAAATGTTTCACTATCAGTACCAACCCCTCTTAATAGAGCCTAGGCTCTCAAGGTGTATAAGCAAATAAATTAAAAAAAAAAAAAATACAAGACAGCTCAGCTGTGTTGTATAGTACCTTGCTGTCGACAGAACCCATAGGATCAGCTTGACCGGGCCACTTGCACACCTCCAGCAAACTATCCAGATCTTCCCTCGTGATGAAATAGTCCTGCATGGCCTGCATAGTTTTCGGTACTCCTTGTGCTCCTTCAACAACAAGTGGTGTGATGACCGACTTCAAAATTGGCTCTATGTAATCCAAATTAACTGCTTGCTTGCCACCAGAAATACTGGAATAAAGTGAACAAAGTGGTAGGTCATTTCCTCTGAGTTTGATGTAAATTTTTAACCTTGAAGGAGACAGGAACATTGCCAACCTCAGTCTCATATGAACTTGTAGTTCTTGAAGCATCCTGTTCATTTTAACTCCTCTTGAGTTCTTGCCTAACCAAGATGGGAATTGTATTTGGCCAGCCAAATGGCCCTCCATCCAGTCGCCAGGAACCACACTTGAGAAGATTGACTAAATAAAAAATGAGGAGATAATATAAAATCAGAAGTGCAAGTAAGAAAAGTAAGAGGAAATTTAGAAATACCTGAACAGGCAAAAGACTCCAGTTATTCTTGCTGCGAATAGTTTTTTCTATCAAATCACCATAACTTATACTAGTGGCAGCTCGCGCTAGGTGGTGCAAAGTATCAGTTTTCTTCCTAGAAACAACCTCACCATGAGTTACAATAAATACTACAAGCATTCTAATCACAACTGAAAAGCAGAAACAAAACTTGCTTGGCAGCATGGGGGGATGAAATTATGTAGTTTTCTTGAACAAAAAGAGGCAGCAAGTTATAGTCATGGAAGAATAGATCTGATTTGTCCATCAGACTCATTGTTTTGTGATCTTCTGCAGAGAAGATTTTTCTCACCGCATCCCATGGGCCCTGAAACCAAATGCAACATAAATATTTCTTCAACTTCAGAGAAAATACGCTTGTGTGAAACAGCATAACCCACCAGCTTTATATTTTTTTTTGCAGCTTTAGCATCTGTTTTAACTTGATCTGTGTTCATCTTTTTTTCTGTTGAACTCCACATGGATAAATTGTGCAGTACTTGACGGATATCACAATTTGTTCCTGAAATTACTTCATCTAAAGCCTGAGGTGATATTTGGACTTTTTCTTTAAAGCAAACTGACATCATGGCACCCTAAGGCAAAAATGGCATGGTAAAAGAGAAGTACATAAGAAACAAAATAGTTTTGCAAAGTAATTTTAAATAACACACCCTTATTTGTTCTAAGCGAGGTTTGTGAAAGCGTAAATCAAAGCAATATCCAGCCAAACTTCTTATTTTAGTATGATTGCGATCATTACACATACAAATGACAGGACACTTAGAATTCTTAATGAGGTTGATAAGTTCACCTATACCTCCTCTATCTTCATGACCAGCCATGCCGTCAACTTCATCCATCACCAAAACATGCTTTGCTGATGTTTTGGATTCTCCTCCAGCTTAAGGGGGAAAAAAAGGCCACATTCCTTATTATTTACAGCACATGATTGAATAATAATTTTCAAATAAATGTTCATGCAGCCACAGCAAAATTAACTCACTTTGAAAGAACGGCAGTAAAGACTTGCTAGATAGTAACTCGCCCACTTCTTTGGACATTAGCTTTTGAGATCGAGTATCAGATGCATTGAATTCTACCACATCCATACCCAACTCTTTACACACAAGATGGGCAGTAGTTGTTTTTCCTGAGAAAAGAGTGGAAAAATAATGTGTTGTGGTATACATCATAAATCAGCACACAGAATAGAATGAATCAAGACTTGCCTACACCTGGAGGGCCAGACAACAATGCTGCCTTAAAATATGCTCCATTGTCATCCTTGGCCCATGGACCTTGAAAATAGAGAAAAATACGATAATTGAAAAATAAAAATAATAAAAAAATTGCAACTAACCACAACTGTATCACCTACTTGGACGGACAAGCTTTTTATTTACTCCTGGTCCATGATTAGAATGCCACGAAGATAACCAGCGTAGCAGCTTTCTTACATTACTGCTTTCACCTTGTTGTCCAATTATTTGTTTGACAGATGTTGGTTTATACTTGTCAACCCACATATAGGAAGGAGGTGAAGGCTCAGGTAGAGGCACCTCATGATTTGGCCTTTCAGGTGCTTTTTCTGATTTTCTTTCAACCTTTGAAGCAGGCTTTTCTAGTTTCTGATCATTATGTTCCTTAGGTGACACTACTTTCTTTGTTTCAGGACTAGGAACAGTTCTTTCCTTCTCAAGTTTGGCTTTTTTGGGGCTTCTTTCTTTTGTGTTGGAATCTGACTTGTCCTCAATAATCATCTGTTTGACTTCTGATTTTGGTTTTTCCAGCACAGACTTTTTGGGAGGACTTTTGGGAGGTGGAGGAGATTCATTATCTACAGGTCTTTTTTTCGTAGAGCTGGACTCCGTTTTAAGGGGGCCTGATGAAGAGCTTGTGTCTGTTGTCTTAGACGATGCTTTTGTTGATGGTTTAAAATCCGTTTCATCAAAAAGGTCATCACTAGCCCATGCAGACTCGTCCAGATCTTGTAAAACCTTGTCAAATTCAGAATCATTATGTAATTCAGAAACCTGGAAAGGAAACAAAATATGATTTAATTGCATTGCACAGAGATTATTTGAGGCAAAACAATATTTAAGAACTCACTTTAGAGGTGGATGATCGGTTCGTTCTTTTTACAGAGTTTGAGCCAAAGACATCAGCAGCATTTACAATTTTCTTTTCAACTTTGGTTTCTCTCTTTGCTGGAAGAGAGGCAGCATTATTAAAACATCAGATGACATAAACGAAAAGAATCCATAGAAAGTGTTATCAAACCTGGAATTGGAGAAGTTTTTTTCTTTTTCGGTTCAAATATTTCTATGTCTTCATCAGAATCTGATTCAATGACTGCTCTTTTCTTTCTATTATTAGTACCAGTAGATTCTTTTGAAGTTTTCTTATCAGGTTCACTGGCCTTTTTCTTGGGCTGGACGGAAAAGAATGAACGAATGTCCTGTGTGAAAGAAAGGAAAAATGCAGTTATGTAATGTTTTCGTATCAACTTAGTTCGAGGTAATACAAAGAATCGACAGCCACATTAAACCAAAAATTAGAATAAGAGGAGTGTTTACCTTTGACATAGTTGCACGGGTTATTGAATGTTGGATTGCTACCAGACACTGCAACCTGTAAATTTTGACAAAACAAAAGGCAATATGAGTTAAACAAAAAGATACATTGCCTGAAAATAAAAACAATTAATTTATAAAACACACTAATTATTTTATCATTTTTTCTACACCGTCTGCAAGCATTGCGAAACTTGTCTCGCTAAACTCAACTATAAATGCGACCCCTTGGTAACCAGGAGCGCTAAAACTTGACGCTGACTTAGATCATGAGACGAGTAAATATCAAGCGGCTAGACATTACCTGCTTCGAATGTTCGAACTACACCGAAGATTTTCCAATCAGCAGCCTTTACTTTCACACTTAACTTAACCAAACAATAATAAGGTACATACTTTACCGCCGAACACTGATGCAAACCCTGTAAAAGCAAATCTAACGCCACAGTAAAAAAAGTATTGCGGCACTTGAACAAGCCATTTCAAGATAATTCAATTTTGGCCGAATTGTCACAATAAATCGCAAGCGCTTACTCCACTTTGTGTCAGAAAACGCGACAAAATTCCGTTTTGATTGAAACGCTCCACTTGTGGCGAACATGAATTCCCGTTTGACCTCGACTTTGCATTCGCACAAGGCGGAATCCACGAGACACGACATTTATGAGGGAAAGGAAGCAGCCATTTTCCTCCGTGAAATTTCACACACCCATTTATTTACGAAACTATGTCAAAAGAACAATGTAGAACATTGTTGGTGTCATTGGTCCACGTACAACACCGATTGAGTTCGCCCCCATTACACTGGTGTGGTAAACTTGTTATGAGGGCATTTTGCTGAGTTTAAGGTTGAAGACTAATCTCCAATCTTTGATGTACTTTTCTCCCTTGACAGCTAGAGGAGACACATTATCGTAAAAATGAAGAAATTATTTTCAAGAATTGAAACAAAAATTGACAACACCTCCAAAGAACCTAGTAACTATGTTGGTAAAGTGTTTACCTTGGGAAAGCAGAACTATACCGTCGAGGAAGTCATAGCAGAAGGTGAGCTGATGAACTGTCATATGTTGATTGAAGTTGTCAAACGTAGCGACACCACGTTATGATCTCAAAGTCGCATTCAAGGTCTTCTTTACATATTTGACCGTTTTACACCTCTCCTGGTAATTATTTGAAGCTGTCAGAATTAAGGCCTTATTTCACCTCCCTTACATTCTCGGTAGCTTTCCTCATCAAGGTTTGTCAGTCGCTTCCCTTTTTCTTTTATTTAATTTTTGACTGTTTTTCATGCTTTTGCGAATTATGTGTCTTTCCTGTCTATTTTAAAGTTTGGCCTGAAATTCTTTTCTCAATATCCATAATTTAGTCCACAGGATACTTGTGCTACATTCATGTTGCTAGGCCCCTACAGCCTGTGAAAATTCACCTTCAAATTTGTTCCTTTCTTTTATCCTATCTAAGGTGGATTTGCAGTAGTGTTCCTCGTGAAGGGAAGCAATGGTAAACGGTATGCCCTAAAACGAATGTACGTGAACAATGACTTTGACCTAAATGTTGCGAAAAGGGAAATTCAAATTGCTGTGAGTGGAACTATGATGAAATATTTGTGAAATTAGTATTTTTACTTTTGCCATTTTAACCCTCCATTTTCTCTTGACATATTTTCAGAGTAATTTGAGTGGTCACAAAAATATAATAGGATATGTTGATGCAAGTATCACACCAACTAGCAATGGAGTTTATGAAGTGCTGCTTCTCATGTCCCACTGTAAAAGCGATGTTCTGCAAATGATGAATGCTAGGTAAACTACTTCTAAATTTCATAGTGGCTTTTTGTTTTTGTCATTTTGTTTTATTTTGTTAATTTTTTTGGCCCTGTTTTGTGTTTTAGGTTACAAACAGGATTTTCAGAGGCAGAAGTTCTCCAAATTTTTTGTGACATGGTTGAAGCTGTTTCCAGGCTTCACTTCTGTCAAACTCCAATATCTCACAGGGATCTCAAGGTTATCTTAAGGCATCTGTTATCTACACCTTGTGGAGCACATGAAGCTTTTATTGATTAGTCAAATTTAATTGCAGGTAGAAAACATCTTACTGAGTGAAAGTGGTCATTATGTGCTGTGTGATTTTGGTTCTGCAACAGCTAAAGTTCTAAACCCAGAAACTCAAGGAGTTCCAGCAGTAGAAGAAGAATTGCACAAGTATACAACTCTGTCCTATAGATCTCCTGAAATGGTTGACTTGTACAGTGGTCAAACGATTGGAACAAAAGCAGATATTTGGGTCTGTATCTTTGCCGCCTTTTCACTTGTGAAATTAACCATGAACTCTAAATACTCATTCCATTTCTTTTTCTGAAACCCAACTTTTTGCTCACATAGGCCCTAGGGTGTCTCCTATACAAATTATGCTTCTTTTCATTACCATTTGGGGAAAGTACGCTTGCTATTCAAAGTGGAAATTTTTCTATACCTGACAATTCAAAGTATTCAAAAGGCATTCATAATCTTATTCGTAAGTACACCCTGTAAAGACTATAAGATTCTAGGAAACTTTAATCGTACTAAATTCTCCATATCTTACAGGATATATGCTTGAGCCTGATCAGGAAAAGAGACCTGATATTTTTCAAGTAGCATCTGTGGCCTTTGCGTTAGCAGGAAAGGACTGTCCAGTTCAAAATTTACATGCAAGTATCTCTTCCACAAACAAAATTTTAGAATAAGACTTTTCAATCAATAAAAATAATGCTTGTTTGCATTTTGCAGAAAGTTCCTGTGCCATCTTTGGAACAATTACCCTCTGCCCAAATGGAAAGTGAAATCAAGAAAGTTCCTGTAAAGATCTTAAAACAACCTGTTGCCCCTATAGTTGAGGGTACAAGTGTTGCTCCGAGACAGAGGCCTAAAGGAGGTCCAGCTAAAGGCGGTGTCCTCTCAATACCTATACGGGCGTCACCGACTCCAACGACTGCCAAACGGCCTGCCGCTCCTTCACCATCTCCTGCATCAGGCGACCATTCAAATGTGTTCCTCAATCCACTGCCCCCACCCCCCACCCCGCAATCAAACCGTGAGTCTCAGATTGGCAAGACACCAGAACCTAGTCCCCACCTTCCCGTGCCTACTCAGGTATTTTTTCCACCAACCTCTCCTTGCCATTCTGCCTCGACCAATGAAAATCCTGCCACAACCCCAACTTGTCAACCCCCAGTTACCCCAAGTGGAATCCCACCCTCTTCCAATTCAAGCAGTAGAGAAGGAATTGGTCCCGAAGCTGTACTATTCCCGCCATCAGGTAATAGATGTTGGAATGTATTTCAATATGCCTGTTTTTGAGCAGTTGTTGGTCACTCGATGTGTATAAACTGTTATTTTTCCCCATATTATAGGATATCCTGATCCATTCCATGAAGGGGAAGGTACTATTGCTGGCTTTCCCATGGCTTCAAATGCTTCTGCTCCAACGTCATCTGGTAAACTAGAGGCTTCTGCATCTCAAAGTATTGAGATGTTAAGCCCTCCAGGTTCTCCTACGAACAGTAGTTCTCGTGTGCATAGACGGAATGTCAGTGACACATCCGCCTTTAACAAGTATGTATATTTCTTGTGGATGACATTTGAAAAAGAGAAGAACATATGTAAAGAAAATGTTCTTTTCCAGAGTATTTGTTAATGACACCAGTCAGTTCCTAGCTCCTTATCAAGCCTCTGTGAAATCTCGTGAAATTGAATCCCCTGAAAGTCCAGAGTCCTACAAAACTTTGGGAGGTCAAAAAGGAGGCTTGACTGGCAATATTGATCAGAAACCTCCTGGAGTATCTGCTTCTCATGTAAGTGTGTCTTTTTCTGATTTTTGGAATGGAAGATTAGAAGTTTTTATTTATCTGTGACGCCTTTTTCAGAATGAGCTATCCAAAGTTTCCAGTCTACCAGGGACTGATAGAGCTGCCCTTTCGATGTCTGAGGAAGTTGCAGATTGGAACCCCTTCCATGAGTGTTCTAAATCTGAAAATCTCTCAGAAGATCAATTTTTTGGTGCTGAATTTGACAAAATTCGTAGGGGCTCTCAAAGTAGTGAGTATTTGAAGAATTGTTCAATGGGTCACAGAAAGAATGAACTGTTTCAGATTATAAGCACATAATTGCTCTAATTTTAGGTATATCCAATGTGAAAAGTAGGGAAAGCCTTGTCATGACGTATTCAGACACAGCTGAAGATCCGTTCAGCTCAGCTCCATTCAGCCTGCCAAGTAAGCTAGTTCCATATTAATCACATTCTAATAATGTTTGAAGACTAATGTCTACTTTACTCATTGGTCTTTTTGGTTTCTAATAGGTTCAAGACAAAATAGCTGCAAGGAGAAGAGTTCATCCAAGAAATCATCAAGTGGAGGTAAAGATTGAAATGCAGTACATAATAGCTTTGTTGATATATGTGGTTGCTAGGTTGAGAAAGATCCTTCTACACTTTTTAAACACCAACGAGGCACTTGGCTTTTGGGATCTGTTATGTGTATGTTGCTGGTGCACAAGTTATTGAAACTAACTTGGTTTACAGTCTTCTCTTAAGAAAGTCTCCTTTTCTTCTGTCAGTCCCTAGGTGCAGTAGATAAAAGTATTCTCTTCCTCTCTAAGTTGAAGAGAATGAACTACTGTGTTCTGGGCTACAAGACTTCTGATTACTTTACTAACCTCCCAAGTGCATCTGCTTTTATCTCTTCTGGTTCTGTCCTCGAGTGTGTATTGCCTACAAGTTAGTTGTGTGCTTGTTATCTGCCACTAAAATACCAATTATGTCTATCTACTTTCTTGCAACATATTTTTAGAGGCCTACCAAACTCCAGTTAATATAGTTTGTGAATGACTGAAGAATATTTTTATGTCTTCAGCATATCTTTGACAAACAGCTAAAAGAACTACTGGTATTTTTTTAAATTTATTTTTAAGTGGATTGCGTAATATTTTATTGCTATGTTCTTAAAAATCTTACTATAATTATACTGTAATTTACAAGAAACAATGAATTGTTTTGGCATGAGGGAAGTTTTCAATCTCACATAAGTCTAAAAAGAAATTGGCATAAATCATCTATTAGTATCAATCAACCAACTTGTATCATTCTAGGAAATGAATGAGTAGTGGAAGTGGGAAGCTCATTTGAGACCAGGGGCCCTTTGCAAACTGAGACAATCTCCCCCTCAACTTGATTCAGTGCATCATTAATGCTTTTTCAAATGAGGTTGCTGGTTTTTGAAGTTAGTTAGGGTATTCCAAGGACTAACTTGCTAGCATCTTAGTGAGTGAGGGAACACAAAGTACTTGCTATGCCAGTGACTTGTGATTTGTCAATAAATTGTAGCACTAATTGGATATTACTTCATAATTTACATGACCATAAGTAAATATTTGTTAATTACTATAACAGTTTGTTGAGCTACTTCTCTCAATGTTCATGCTCAAGAAACTCATATTTGTAGTAATAATTGTATTTTGTTAAAGTTACCAATGTTAAGGCGAGGTGTTCTGGTTGGTTTTGTCTCTTAGAAATTTTATCAGAGCAAAAGCCGTAGCCACTTGCTTGCTAGTTCCACCTCTTTTACTTTCACGAACATCGTGTTTGTGCTAATCTAGTCTCTTGTGGCTGTGTGGTGCTGTCTGTGATCCAATTGTCTTTTATTTTTTTATTTTGTTGATTTCTTTTTTCATCTAACAACTACAGTTAACTCGTGCTACTCTTTCTGTAAATTGATAGCTATTCTTTTTGCAATCCGTGTATCCAGTTTAACACCTGAGTTACAAAGACTTGAAAATTTTTTGGGGGAAAAGCATTAAATTAATGAGGGTACATGCTAGCTTGATTATCCATCTCATTTTAAGTATTATACTCTTTATCATATTTTTCCAAACAAAAGGTTATAATCCAAGTATTCAATTCAGATAAAACTGCTTGCACATTTTGCACGTTTAAAGATACATGTCTATGCTTTGGAGGACCGAGAACATTGTACTGCCTTGAACCTCTAGATGTGGAAGTCATCTCTTTTCTGACCACAAGGTACTTGTTCAAGCCCAATGCTGGGTATTAATTTGGCATTTGTTATGGAAAAGATCAGTATTTTTATGTTATTGTTGTAAAAAGGAAAATAGGAATTTTCATTTCTTGTTTACATTTTCTTTTTTTAAGGAACCTTTCTATTTGAGTGTATTGTACCTAGAGCATGAGAGAAATGGGAGTATTTTAGAGTTAACAGTTTACAGATCAAAGACCCATAATATCCTGAGTTATGAACTCCTCGTATGTACTTGCCCAGTTTAGAGCTGCTTACAATTAATTGTCTTTTCAAAAGGCAATATTTCAGAAGATCTCCATGTTGTCAATGTGTGTATGAACAGTATTTGGAGTTTTTATTTGGTATGAAATTAATTTATTACTAAAAGTAGCCCAACTGCAAATTTTTATATTTTATAATCTGAGGGTTCTGTCAAGTGAAGTACATAAGTAAAGTCAACAGATGTGTTTGGTTTTTAAACGATGGTCAACTGAAATTTGTTTTTCATTCAAACAAAGTCTCTAGAAGAAAAGGATCCCATGATGGTTATATTAGTTATGGGTTTTTTGCTCAACAAGAGAGCACTCTATTGTTCAGGGTTTTAGACTTTATTCTTATTCCTCCCTTATCTTATTGTTTTCCTATAATATCATGAAAAAATTATGTGTGTGTTATCTGATCCATATTCCTCGAATTATGTTATTTGAGTACTGCTACTTATCAAATTTAGACAAAAATAACTTGAAACAATTAAAATTTATAAAAAAATAAACAATAAAAAGCAATCATTCATTGAACCATACGGCTTGGAGCTGCAACCCATTTGATATGAACAGAATTTTTGTTTCTCTATGTGTTCAAGATGTTTGCCACTATTAGTGTCTAGCTGTAGGAATCTTAGTTTCTTAGATGTAAGCATATCCTTGATTAGGATGACAGGCTATTCTATACATGTGTTTTGACTCAAGGCTGTGTAAATTTTGGAGAAATCGGCTGTGAGAAAGCTCAAGAATGGCCTAGAACTTCCTTCTACAGTTCTATGAAAAGAGTATGGTGATACTTTGTTGTCTTGAGCTGAGATAATCGGAATATTTGATCATAAACTTTGCTCCCTGAGTTGAGCTCTCTGTAGCTTCTCATGAGGAGATGATTCAGCTCTATAAATGTATTGTATGCTTAATAGATATTGAGTAATTTTGCTAAGTGTAAACACTTAACTACACGGCTATTTGTCTGTAGATGTTAAATTAAACTTAACAAAATGGGTCACAGTTATAAATATCACACATTTTGAGAAAACGTTTAGTTTTTTGACTTGCGGGATCTGTTGTATAAAATAATGGGGCAATCCATCATCATCATTATTATTATACATATATGTACTTTTTTTTAATTTATATGTTAATGTTTGCAATGACGTCTTGTGCCAACTTGCTGATAAGTAGCTTAATGCATACTCATTCCCTTGAGTGTCTAAAAATAGAAGTTGAACAATGTTTATAAACTTAATGGTTTGGTGACTATTTTTCTTGGTAATGTGATTTTCAGGGAACAAGGTAGGCTTGGCTTGTTCAATTTTGCTTTAGGTTTTTCCCTAGCTTGGTGCATTTCTTTGCTTGGTTTGAACTTTCATGTTTATTTTGCCACGGTGACTGAATTAATTTTTTAAGTGGATTTTTTTCCAACCATAGACCTTTTTTTCACTTCAGATTATTATTGCTGAGCTAGTCATTAAACCTCTAAACCGCTCTAAACTTTGGTTGTTGAGATAGTTCTCTAAGAGTTGGACAGCTAAAGGTCCTCATGAAGAAATTAATTCTAGAGTTACTCTAGTAAAATTTTCTTTCAAGCAGAAGAATGCTGAAGCATGTGACTGAACTTGGAAGCATATGCTCGGTAGTATATATTTTTTTTTATTTTAAATAGTTGGCCTTTTAAGTTGTTCTATTGATTATATTTTGAATTTGACAATACTTTCACTAACCAATAATTTTTTAGAGATTTGAGGAGATTAATTGTGTAGGATTTTAGACATCTCTTGCCTCTCTTCTTGGTGTGATAAATCTTAAATATTTGTTATGCTTTGGTCAAGGAAAATTGACTTAAGCTGTGAACATCAATCGTTATAAAATGAAAACATTGTTAGTTCATATTGTGTTATTTCTTTGTCAACTAATCGAGGAAGTGGATGTTATCATCAGCTTTGCATTATTTGGTGTGTAAGGCTCTGTTTGGTGGCAGTAATAAAGAACAAATTGCCAAATATCATGTAAATGTGTTGGTTTCTTCTTCTTTATCTCTCTTCTTTTTAAAAGCTTTCCACCTTGCATGTTTTACTTTAATTTACTTTTATGTTTTCATACTCTTTCGTGGAAAGCTAGTTTAGTTTACCAAAGCATTAAGTATTTGCACTTCTTTTGCTAAATATGTAGTAATTGCAGGTTAAATTGCTTGAATGTCCAACATCTACAGCTCAGAGACCACCTCACTTTAGCTCACATTAAGTAGTAGTTTAGTGTCACCCTTTCGAACTGACTCACTATTTTAGGTCCTAGTCAAGAATAGAGAGAATGCAAGGCTTCAGGTCATGAGAACATCTGAGGAATCTACTAAAGATGTTCGGTCTTCAGAAATAAGAGATGTGTCTGATGTGTTTCAAAACTGGCGCATGATTGAAGTGAGGGTTATCTGTGAGTAATGTGCCAATGAACTTACAATATTGTTCATGGGATACCACCAGATTGTATATCGTGAATAGTTTTGTGTTTTCCAGTGGATTTAGTTGTGGGGGTTCTTTGTCAGTTAACTTTTTCTTGTTTAAGGCTGATGAAAAGTTACATTCGCCTTTCATGATGGGCATGGAAAGCCAGAATCTTTCACTTACTTAACACATTTTAATTACTGTACACCATGGCTAAACAAGTTCTGAAACATAATGGACAGTAAAGCTTTTCACATCTTTCAATTTTCATGTCGGAAAATTCTGCTGCTGTTCTGGAACTATCACAAAGGTAAAGAGGCTTTTGATACTTGTTCTCTCTTTTTCTTATTTTCATTCTGTGATTGAAGCAAAACCTTGAAAAAAACAACAACATAAAGTTATATTCTGTCAGTCTTGCTCTCTGTACCTTTTGTCTTCCTCAAACACTTACAAGTGCATTCACGAATTACAAGTCCTTGTTTACATCTGTACAATTAGTCATTTGTGACATGTTGTGGGCTATCAAAAGTTCATTCTGGGACTATCTAACAAGCCATCAAATAAGAGGTTTGCTTGTTTTAGGCTGTATATACATAGAATATACTGAGTCAACTATCCCCCCTGGGGAGTTCCATACAATACTGGAAATTTTACTTTAAGAATTTTTGTTTCTCCCAGCTTTTTTCCATGCCACCCTTTCACTGAAAAATGTTTCTTGACATGATCTCGAGTATTAATTGTGAACATTGATTTGTCTGATGATAGTAACTTTTAGTCTTATCAAAGTTTTCTCAATTGTTGCAGAATCTCGTACAAGTAGGAAAGAATGGAAAGAAATCACCCCAGAAGTAATTCAACCTGATAAACCGTCTTCTGAGGAGGCCAGTGTGAGTAACCTTCATTTATCACCTCCTTTTGTACGAGCGCCAGCAGAAGATCGATCAAAATATGAAAAGTTAACATATGATGTCGCTGATAGTTCTTCCGATGACAGTGACTCATCAAACTCCAACCAAGATCAGCAGGGTAAATAGAAGTCACAAATTTGAATTAACCATTAGTGCCTCTTGATCTATGTAATGACATTTATTTGAAAATGTTTTTTGCAGATGACTCAAAAATTCAAAAGGACTTGAAAAATAGTCAATTGAATTCTAGCTCCAGAAAAAAAGGAACAACTCCTCTCCAATCTAGAATTGTCAGAGAAGTTTGCAACTCAAATGTTTATCTCTCTGATGATTCTATTGGATCAGCAAGTGATTTACGTAATAATACAAATGATGAGCGAGAAGAGTATGAGTCAGAGGGAGAATCTGATGAAAAAACTACTCGTAAATCAGCCAACTTATCTCGCCACTCCCGCAGACGTAGTTTCAATGAGCAACACAGTCCCAATACATGTGGCTCTTCAGCCTATCATGCTGAGTGTGAAAGTGCATCGACCCACGATGAGAATAATTCGACACCGACTCTAAGCCGGCGTAAGAAGGAGAAGGTTGTTCAAAGCTCTACCCTGAATAATGAAGAGGAAAGCGATCTTTTTGTTGGTCACCAGTATGGTGAAAAACCACTCTTGGCAGATGATGAATTGGATTCTTTTGAGGGTGATTTTTCTAGTGGCAGTGGATCACCAAGATTAGAGTCTCCAAACAAAACGTCTAAAAATCAGTGGCCCACACAACCAAATGTTGATGTCTTTGCTCTTGCACCTTTTCCTGCTGTATCAACTAAAGACAACTTAAAGTCAGAACAGCCATTAATTGTAAAAGAAGGATCATTAGTTGATTTGGGCGAATCTACTGAAACAGTTAAAGAAGTGCTGGATAACTCATTGCTGACTAATGTTCGAGGGAGTACACCTATATCAGCTGATAATGATAGAGGTCAAAGTACAGAGGATTTGTTTGGGTCCCCACCATTTCATAGTCATGCTTCAGAAAATCCATTTCGGGATGTTGTTTCAAGGACAACACCAAATTGTGCATCTCTGTCACCATCGAGTCAAACTCCAAAGATGGAGCCATCCTCTATTGTATTGAAAGTTGTTAACAGTTCTGGCCCAAAACTTCATGAATCCAGATCAGTAGATGTTGTGTCTTCTAGTGGATCAACCCCATCAGATGTCTTTTTTACAAAGTTTAAATCTGTCCCAGGTACCTCATATTCTGGCGAGGGTTCCAAAGATTGTTCAGGCAAATCTGTGAAGGCAGATCTGTTTGGAGCTACCCCTTTTACGTGTGAAGTAAGGTCATCAACCCAAGTTAGCTGCCCAAGCTCTCTAAGCCTTAGTCACAGTTCTCATGACATGGCACAGTCATGGCATTCACAGTCTCATAAAGACATAAATTGTGTTTCTGTGGCAGCGTTAAAAAATCACCCAGAGGGTGATCCCTCTCTACCTTTGGCAAAGAAAGATTGGTACGACAAAGAGGGTAGAGAAGGAAAGTACCATTTAATAGATGGAGCTCGCTCACCCGGAAAGCCTAATATCTTGCCTGGGAAAAGTAGTCAAAAAAACAAAATTGTGTCAACATCCTCAAACAAAAAGGCAAAATCTAGTAAAAAAGCATCAGAAAAAATTGGTGGTTTTCAAAATATGAGCTTTGAGGATTTTTCAAGTGATGATCCTGGGGAGCTGCCATCAGAGGTCAGTAACCAATTTGAAGTTAGAAGGCATGACTCAAGCAGAGTAGTTGACTTGGAGAGGAAAGGCTCCTTAAAACGCCGGAGTAATCCATTCTCTTAAAATGTGCTGAATGATCATCAGTTGATAGTCAGGAGCTGCATGAAAAACAAGCATCAAAGACTATTACTTTTAAAGATAATTTTTTTAATAGAAAAAGAGGACTGAGTTTTAAAATGATTTAAGTATTTTGTAGATCTGGTGAATATGAATATACCTGTGTGTCTGTAGCTTTTTTTTTTTTGAGCAACAAAACTGTGATGTTACGTGACTTTGTTACCTGATAGACACAATTAAACCCTGTGTACCTTTAAAGGTGGCTGTCAGCTCTGCAAATACTTAAAAGTGTTTTCAGTCTGCTCAGGCAGCTAAGATTCTCTTTACTTAATGCATAAGAAATAGAATTCTGTTCTAAAAATACAGAAACAACTATTTTACTAAAACTATTTTTTAACTTTGCAGTATGTTAAAAACACATGCAATTATCAGTAGAAATTTTAAAAATTGAACAGTCATTATATTTTCCGCAAGTTAGAGTGACTTTTTGTTGATCTATGTTGCATTTCAGTTTATCTTAAGGCTTTCACTGAAATCTTGACTATCCATTGTTAATTGTTATTGCCTCTCAGTATTAGTTTTATCTGAGAATCTTGTCTTTTTATATCAATTTGTATTATATATACAGGAAATGGGTCATTACCAATATTAATACTGGGAAAGGTTGTGAAAATGTTTGTCATGAATTATTACTAACACAAATCATGTCCCTGAAAATCTTGAAACCCATTTCAATAGCCTTAATCAGTGCTACATAATTGTAGTCCATAAGTTAATTACCATTAAGTCTCGTTTCATGAACTACATGATTTAGCTCATGATTGAAATATTTGCACTGGTAATATAACTTCAATCTGATAGACCGGAAACAAAGACATATTGATGAATTTCCTACGTACTTGTTTTAGAATATGGCCTTTGTCAAGAAATGTTGTGTCAACCTTATCTTGCCATTCCAATTGGTCGGTGACTGAATTTTGTCTGTAATTATGGAAAAAGAGGGTGCTTCAATCTGAAGTTGCTTAGTTTTATTTATGGTGCTTAGAAACAATCTAGTGCTTATTGTTGTACTCAAGCAAATGAGTGAAGTAGCTCCACAGTGAAATGATTTTTACTAACAGATGAAGTTTTATTATTGGGAATGTGTCTAAATTTCCTGTGATTAAAAAGATGTTGTCGATTTGATAGAGTAGTTTTAAAACACACCACTCTATTTTGTTGTACTATCCAATAGTTACAAGCTATCAGCAAACAAAAAGAAAAAAAAAAAAGAAAGGAAGAAAGAAAAGAATCAGCATTGCACAGGATGTAATCTATGTGATTGTATGTTTAGATAGGCCTTGCATTGTGTTATTGATGTGTTCACTCATATATATATATATATACATATATATATATAATATATATAAGCACCTTAATGGCTTTCAAAAACTATTGAAAGTATTTTGTTGATCAGCATTTAGTTTTTGCGAGAGCTCATGCAGCCTCCTTGTAAGATGGCATTTACCAAATAGAAGCAAAAATAGTCATTATAGTGAGTCTACTATCTCTGAAAGTATAATATCTAATGCATACTGTTGTTTGTTACATAATTGTTTACATGAATAAACTGAGGAAATGGAAACTATTTCAACTTTCACCTTCAGTTCGTAAATTTAAAGAAAAGCTATCCCCAATCCTCGACATGAATATTTGACAGATTGAACAAGCTCCACGGCTGAAGTGACGGAGGTAGGTCACTGCCCCAATCTTGAAGAGCATGGGGTAAATTTGATGACCAGGCTTTGGACACCGCTTGTAAAGCTGGCTTAGCAGGTTTTAAGGCTTCCCCCTCCTGCCTGGTCTTCCACGCTAGTAACCATTCCTCCACTTGTTCTGGACTGGACATCTTAGATAAGGCAATGTCAACTGACTCCGAGGAATGTGAATCAGTACTTCTTCGGCTTTCTTCCTCAGCTGGAAAATAGTAAGCAAAGCAAACATTGCCACAAATTGACAATTGAGTCAATAATATCCAAAATTTTACTGACCTTGCTGGCGTAAGATATCTAGTTGATGAGCATTATAGTGAGAATATTTACAGTTTTCAGCAAATTGACAAAAATTTTGTGTCATAAATTTTCTACATGGATCCTTTATTTTCTCCTCTTCGTACACTTCCTTGGCAGCTTAAAAAAGAATAGAAATAGATAATGGCGAAGCACTCTTACTAAAATAAAAGGCCCTTAAAAAAGGTTTTTCTTCAACTTTAAAAAAAAATTCATCTTACTTCTGTAAGGTAAGTAGTACAGTTTTCTCATACGAGCATGCTGCGTGCTGGACAGGTGTTTTTTTCTAGCTTTTAAGTCATCTAAAAATGATCGATCACAGTATTCACAGTAGTATCGTATTTTACCCATCACTCACTCGTTCCAAGTTAAGTTCCTTCAATTTCTTTCTACTTTCCACAAAGTCTACCTAACCTCATCTTCTTGGAACATTATAAACAAACAGATACACTCAACTGGTCTTGTGCTATGGTGAATTTCTCATCTTTTTCTTAGCTAAACCTGGAAAATGGCAGTGGTGGGGGAGGGGGAGGGGTGTAGTGTTCTGTCAGGGTTATGTTTTCTAGTGTGCATCAGGTGAAAACCTGTTTTTCTGCCAACCAAATATTGTAGTTTAGAAGACAGAAGGACCAAAAATGCCTGGAAAAGCCTCGCCCGCCTTGACCTTCAAGGAATTAGGGCGTTGTTCCATTTCTAAAGCTCGAGTTGGAATCATGAGTTTACCTCATGAGGACGTTGACACACCAGTTTTCATGCCCGTTGGGACAAAAGTAAACAAGAAACATAGAATTGTACATTATTTGTATCAGATTTTACGGGTATTATGATTTTTAGCTTACTAATTTTGCATTACATTCTAGGGCACGATCAAGGGTCTTCTACCTCAACAGCTAGAGGCCCTCAACTGTCAAATTATTCTTGGAAACACCTATCACTTGGGAACAAAACCAGTTAATACTGATTTGTTGATCCTATTTCGTCCACTTCAACTTCGTACTCTTCTGTTAAAATAATGATGTTTTCTCTCGTTCAGGGCATAAGCATTTTGAAAAAAGCTGGCGGTCTCCACAAATTTATGAGTTGGCCGCGTGCCCTCCTCACAGACTCAGGAGGGTTTCAGATGGTGTCTTTGCTTGAGCTTGCAGAAATCACTGAAGAAGGAGTCAAATTCAAATCACCGTATGATGGTAAGCTACCCTTCTTGTGAGGGCAATAAATCATCTATTTTGGCTCAATGCATACTATATTCTCTACTGTCAGGCTCCGAGTGTATGCTAACCCCTGAACATTCCACTGAGATACAAAACGCCATTGGAGCTGATATAATGATGCAGCTTGATGATGTTGTGCATTCTACAACTACAGGCCCTCGAGTTGAAGAAGCTATGCATAGGTATATTCCTTGACCTTCTTGTACTTAATCATTCCCCCTAAGTATTTTATTTTATTTCAATCCAAAAAAATTCTTTTCTTTAAATAGGACAACAAGATGGCTGGATCGCTGCATGAAAGCTCATACACGAGACCATGATCAAACAATATTTCCAATTGTGCAGGGTGGTCTTGACCCTGATTTAAGAAAACAAAGCGCGATTCAGCATATGGAGCGTAATTCTAGAGGGTTTGCTATTGGAGGATTAAGGTGAGGAAGTGTTGAAGTGAGATTGATTTTGTGCTTTCTTCCATTTTATATTTATCCAATTTTTTGTACTATGTCCAGTGGGGGAGAGAGCAAGGATGAATTTTGGAAAATGGTTCATTTGTCCACTGACCTTTTACCAAAAGACAAACCACGTTATTGCATGGGCGTTGGGTTTGCAGAAGATTTAGTGGTTTGTTGTGCTCTTGGAGTTGATATGTATGATTGTGTTTTTCCAACAAGAACAGCTGTAAGATTTTAGTTTTTCTTGGAAATATTTTTTTGTGCTTGCAATTAATGTGTGAAGTATATTCTGATTTTTTTGTAGCGCTTTGGATGTGCCTTGGTTGACGAGGGCCAGTTAAACCTCAAAAACATAGCTTTCGAGTGTGATTTTAGACCTATTGATTCAGACTGCACTTGTTCAACGTGTAAAAGATACACACGGGCCTATTTACATTCCATTGTGACAACTGAGACAGTTGCATGTCAGCTTGTGAGTGTTCATAACATTGCATATCAGGTAAGACCCATTATAAAAATGATCCCCAAAAATTTCAAAATATGAAAGATCACCTCTATCAAACTTTACCTTACATTCCAGTTGCGCTTAATGGGCAGAATACGCTCTAGCATAATGGAAGACACTTATCCAGACTTCGTGAAAGGTTTCATGAAACGAAAGTACCATGATGGAAACTACCCTCAGTGGATTGTAGATGCGCTGAATGCTGTTGGTATCAAACTAGAGTAACAAGTATGTAAAGCTCTCTACCTTATCTCCCATCATCCCCACACCCACCACCCCTCACTAAAATAAAAAAAAAAAAAAATAAAATAAAATAAAAAAAAATAAAAAAAAATCAAATAAATAAAAAAATAAAAAAAAATAAAAAGTATACAAATTGTTGCACCCAAAATTTTTGCCAAATAAATTTTGCTAAAAATAAAAATGTTCACTTTTGATTTTTTGGAGTATGTGAGCGAGATGGTTGGAGAGGATCACCCGCAGACTCCGTCCAAACCGTGGGCGTTCACCGCGTTGGTCTACGTCACCCTGAGCCGAGCCGGGCTCCGACACCATGTTGCGAGGCGTGGGGGCGATTGTCCGCCTCCTCCGCGTCCCCTCCCATGGTACTATCAACTCTCGTCGGCCCGGCTGGGCGCGGCGGGGCGGGGCGGGGCGGGGCGGGGCCGTGCCGGTAGTCCTCCTGAGACCGCCGCACCCGCCGGGTCGCAGTGCCTGCCGCTGCCGGCTCCGTCCACAGTCTGTCCCACCTGGTCCCGCCGTGTCCTGAGGCTGCGCGATGTCCCCCGGGCTGAGGGAGCGCGTCGTGCGCTGGCTGGAGGACAACCGCGAGCTCGTGGTCCTGCTGTTCTGCCTGCCGGCGAGCTTCGTCTTCTCGCTGCTGCTGAGCGCGCAGGCCTGGCTGCGGGAGCGGCGCGCCTCTCCCCAGCACCATGACACCAGGTACCCGCCCGGACCGTCGTCCTTGTCGCACCTGCGGTGCGGTGCGGTGGTGTCCATGAGTGCGACAAGGACGGAGGCGCGAGAGCCATCTTCGGAATCAACGGGAGGCCACAGGACTTCCCTGCGGCGGCGGCGAGGAGTGCGTACTCGCACAGCGACAAGGAGTTTAGACTGGGAGCGACCAGACGCGACCGGAAAAGGACTGCATTTGACCGGAAAAGCGGTTGTTGTCCAGGCGCAAATTTTTCAGTGACTCATAGCACAGGCTTTCCCTCAATATTCACGGTATTTCGGACTTTCTTTGTTCCGGGAATACTCGACTGGTTTGCATTATCTCCTCTTTCATCGGGTGTGATTGGATGTGACAGGAAAAGGAGAGACCCGTACACACTGACTGCTCGACGTGAGACACGCCTCGGGCTCGGGGGCAGCCAGCGTGTTGCCAGAAAGTTAGGCAATAATCCCGCCCAATACACCGGTGCGTAACGGGACTGTATCTCAGCCTGCCTACTGGGCAACATCTGTGCACGAGTGCAGGGGAGTTGCCTAGCAGTCAGGCGGAGATACAGTCCCGTTACGCACCGGTGTATTGGGCGGGATTTTTGCCTAACTTTCTGGCAACACTGGGGGCAGCAGCGGTAATGTCGTCGGGGTTTCTCGACCCGACACCCACGTTCCCGCCTCCTACACACCCCCGCCTCTGCCCCGGCGGCCCTGGGCCACAGGGCTGACACTGCATAGGAATTCCGAGGATCTCGAGGTTCCGATCTAGTCATTCAGCGATGCGAATGAAGCTGCAGTGCCCGGCGGGGCGGGGCGGGGCGGGGCGGGCGCGCTATCTCGCCCCCTTCACAGCCCGGGCCCGGGTGGTGTCGGGGCCGATAAGCCGCGCAGCTGCGCCTCTCGAGACGCCTCCTCCTGAGCGCCCCCGTGTCCCCTCTCGACTTCTCCAGGGTGCGGGAGATCCAGGCCGCGGTACGGCGCTGGGCGGCGCAGCCCGCGGCCTCGCGCCGGCCCCTGTGCACCGCGCGGCCCAACTGGCTCAGCCTGTCGACCACCTTCTTCCGCAAGGACCAGTGCCACCGCGTGCCCGTGCCGCTGTACGACATCCTCAGCCTGGACGAGGACCGGATGACGGTGCGCGTGGAGCCCATGGTGACGGTGGGCCAGATCACCAGCTACCTGGTGCCGCGCGGCTACACGCTCGCCGTCACCCTGGAGATCGCCGACGCCACCCTGGGCGGGCTGGCCATGGGCACGGGCATGACGACGCACTCGCACAAGGTCGGGCTGTACCACGAGACCATCGAGGCGTACGAGGTGGTGCTCGCGGACGGCAGCTGCGTGCGCGCCACCCGGGACAACGAGCACGCCGACCTGCACGCCGCGCTGCCCTGGTCGCACGGCTCGCTCGCCTTCCTCACCGCCCTCGAGCTCCGCCTCGTCCGCGTCAAGCAGTACGTCAAGCTGAGGTGAGCTCCCCCACCGTGAGGCACGTCCAGAGGGTGGCGCCAGGCTGCGCGCTCGCGCGCTGGGGGTGGTGCTGCAGGTTGTCGACCTCCACGCTGTTGCCCTTCGCGGGTGTGCCGTTGAAGAGCGCGGGCGCCGCCTGGGCCACCTCCTCGGCTGCTGACAGCCGCGCCCCGGCTGAAGCGCCTAGGCCCTTGGTCACCCTAACCTGGCCCTAGAGTGCCCCGTCGCCCTTCCACTCGGACGCCCCGTAACCGAGAAGAAAAAAATCTGTTTTTGTTTATTATTTTTCTTTGAACTTTCCTATTTTATTTATATTTATTGGTGATAATGTGAAACCCCTGACCCCCTGAACTGCTCCTCCAGGTACATCCCCGTGCGCGGACAGAAGGCGTACTGCGACGCGGTGCGCAAGTACTCGGGCGCCCTCGGGCCGCAGGCCGGCGTCGAGGTGCCCGACTTCGTGGAGGCCACCATCTTCAGCAAGGACGAGGCCGTGGTCATGCTGGGCGACTTCAGCGACGGTGACCTGCAGCTCCCGGTCAACCACATAGCCGCCTGGTGAGACCCTGCCGTGCGGCAAACTCGAGACTTCATTGACAAAAACAACAAAATTACAACAACTACAAAAAAAAATATGTTCATCAGGTACAAGCCGTGGTGGTACAAGTATGTGGAGGACATCATGCACTCGGGCCGTGAGCACACGGAACTCGTCCCCATGCGGGAGTACCTGCTCCGCCACAACCGCGCCATCTTCTGGGTCGTCGAGGACATGCTGCCGAACGGCAACCACCCCCTGTTCCGCACGCTGCTCGGCTGGCTGCTGCCGCCCAAGCCCGCCTTCCTCAAGTTCACCACGACGCCCGGCATCCGCGCGCTCACCTTCGCCAAGCAGGTGTTCCAGGACATCGTGCTGCCCGTCGCGGAGCTGGAGCGCCAGGTGGACACGAGCGAGCGCCTGTTCGACTCGTACCCGCTGCTCGTGTACCCGTGCCGCGTGTACGACCGCGGGCCGCGCGCCGGCCAGCTGCGCCGACCGCCGCAGAAGTACCTGGTGCCCGGCACCGACTACGCCATGTACAACGACCTGGGCGTCTACGGCGTCCCGGGCAAGGTGAGTTTAGGACACGGACACGCGGACACGGACTCGGTGGAGCGCGGTGCGGAGCAGGGAGATTCCCCTGATCTGACAGCAGCTGTTTGTGTGCGCGGCGGCGGCGCGGCGGGCCCGGGCGGGCCCCCCCACCCCTCCCCGCGCTACCGAGCGCCGCGAGCCCGCGTATCGGCGGCCGGGCCGGGGCCGAGCGCGGTCTCCGGTCTCGTCGGCCTTCTTGTCGGCGGCGGGGGAGGTGTCGGCAGAGGTGCTCGGTGCTCGGGGCCCCCCGCGGCCCTCCCCCCTGACCCCCACAAAGCCGAAGCAGCCGAAGGCGGCGCGACGGACTCGCGACCGGGGCCAGGCCAGGCCAGGGCCGCCGCCGTCCACCTCCTCGCGCGTCTGACGCGCGGCATCGTTCGGCACCGGCCGAGCCTTGAACCGCACTTTCAGCGGCGCCCGAAACTGGCCGAACAGTGCGTCGGGACGTCGGGGCGGTCGGCGGGCATGGTCGGGTCCGGGCGACCGGCGACCGGGCCGGGCCGGGCCGGAACCGGGACAGCTCAGCCCGACTACGACTGCAACCCCGATCCGAACCCGATCCCCCCGCCCCCCGCCCCCGCCCCGCGCGCGCGCCCGATTCGAAACGCAGCGGGGCGGCAGTGCGGCAGCCGTCTGGTTCCGAAGATCGCGCTCTCGCGCCTTCGTCATCCTTGTCGCGCGCATGGTCATCCCCAACAGAGGGCACCGACAGGGACAGAAGCACAAGAGCGACCTTCGGGATGAGACGGCGGCAGCACAGTGCTGCAGGTGTACTTCCGGGCGCTCCGGCTCCAGGAGCATCTCCGGAGCTAGGGTACCCGCGTACCACCCGAGTACCACTGCCACGACCCGCACACCGCACCCCGACTACGGCTATAGTTAATGACCAACTCACGCTCATTTTATGCTCAGCCCAGCATAGGCAAAAAAATCAAACAAAAAAGCACCCGTTTCCTAGCAACTCCTTGACCTTTGACTCTGCCCTGTACCCTTGCCCTGTACCCATCAAGTTAGCGCTCACTCAACCCATATTTTTGGTGGGGTTTGTTTTTGCGTGGCTTAAGGTCGGTCGTTGCTTTAGCAGGGTGGGTAGCGTAATTCTTAACGCGCGGACGTAAGGAGCTGACAGGGTGTAGTGCGTGTGTGTGTGTGTGTGTGTGTGTGAGTGAGTGAGAGAGAGAGAGAGAGAGAGAGAGAGAGAGAGAGAGAGAGAGAGAGAGAGAGAGAGAGAGAGAGACGCGACCTTTCCCCGACTAAGGGCACTAAGGGCTGGGGCTAGTTGCGCTGGGCGCGGCGCGCGGCGCGGACGGCCCTCACGTGCGGCCCTGGCCGCTGGCCGGGGAGTCTCTTCATTCCGGTCGATACACCGTGACCCAGTCCGCGCTGCGCTGCGCTGCGCCGCGCCTGAGCAGCGCCGGGGTCCACCTCCTCCGCGCTGAGCGCCGCGTCCAAAGTGCAAAACCCGCCTACCCCAATGCCAAAACTAGCGTTACGTAACCGACTTTTTTAAGCAGGGAAACGTTGCCGACGTGAACGGCGAAAAATGTGGGAGAAAACGATCACGTGAAATAACGCCGTTCACCGCATTTGTCCGCGGATTGCAATGCTACGATGCATGTCAACGGAACACTATTTTAATTTTGTACTTTTTACTTCCGATATTATTCGTGTGAGTTTGCTTGACATTGGCACAGCCCTCCCGGGGGGTTGGTAACGCTCAACGCTTTTTGCGCGGCTTCACAGGTGAAGCGGCGCGAGCCGTACGACCCCGTGGAGGCCATGCGCGCCATGGAGCAGTTCACGCGAGACGTGGGCGGCTTCTCCTTCCTCTACGCCGACATCTTCATGACCCGCGAAGAGTTCGAGGAGATGTTCGACCTGACGCTCTACGAGGAGGTGCGCCGGCGCTACGGCGCCGAGGGCGCGTTCCCCCACCTCTACGACAAGGTGCGGCCCGAGGTGGACGTTATCTCCATCGGCAAGCAGTACGCCACCAAGTAGTCGCACCAGCACTGACATCTTGCAATATCATTTTGGAAAAAAAGGAAGGAAAAAAAAGAGTCGAGAGTCCAAAGCAGGACGTTTGATATCAAAATACTGTATATTTATTGTACCGCAAAATACAACTCACCACACATTAACACTGTGGAAAAGTAAAAAATATTTTTATTTACATTCTAAAACAATTAAAAAAAAAAAACAGGAATGCCTCGTCGATGTTCTCGACAAATCGCCGCCTCTGCCGCAGCGCGCAGGTGCGACGCGTTGTCGGGTCAGACGGCCTCCTTGGCCTGCAGCGGGACGGCCGCGGCGCCGGCGTCGTCGTCGTCCCGGTGGCGCTCCAGCCGCCGCTGGTCGCGCATCCGCCGCCGCTCCGTCAGGAAGCACGCGTTGTGCTCGAAGTACTCCTCGATCTCGTGCAGCGAGCGCCCGCGCGTCTCCGGCAGCCACACCCACACGAAGGCGGCCGAGAGCACGGACGCGGCCGCGAACAGGAACTGCACGCCCGCGGCGCCACCTGCGCACCAGGACGGGGACGGGAGGCTCATCAAGGAGCTCGCCCGCGCGCGGTACTGTAGTCCCGAAAGGGCTATAACGTCCGGGTCAACTCCGAGGGAAAACAACTCTGAATTTTGATGCACACATTTGGTCAATGTGAACTTTCGTGCTTATTTTTATTTTTATAAAATCGTTCAGGATTTTTGATTGAATTTTCCCTAAATTCTGCACCTTAAACTAAAAGACACGCAGCTCAGACTCGCGTTTTAAAACTTACGCAGTCGAGCTGCGCGTTTCAAGACTCACGCAGTTCGTCTTTCGCGTTCGAAACCCACGTAGTTCGTTACCGGCCGCGGCGCTGCGGATCAAGCAGACGACCCGCCGAAACCCGCCAGGCCCGCCAGCTGGCACGGAGCGCGCGATGATCTCGAACTGCGTGTGTTTTCGATCGAGCGGACAACTGCGTGGGTCTTGAAACGCGCTGCTCGACTGCGTGCGTTTTGAAACGCGCGTCTGAGTTGCGTCTGTTTTAGTTTAACGTGCCGAATTTTTGTATTTTTTTGTAAATATTTCTGATTTTTCTAAATTTTTATGAATTTCCCTGAATTTTTCTGAATTACGAAGTGTACAAAAATTTCAGAGTTGTTTTCCCCTCGGTTGACTCTCGACGGTTCGAGATCCTATAAATCTTCTGTTGAATCTCGAACTCGAACCGTTGAGAGTCAGCCCGGAAGTTATAGCCCGTTCGAGACTATCGTGGGGGCTGCCAGCTGCCCGGCCCGGTCACCCTCCCGGTGCTGCCGGTCCTCCCGGAGCTTGCGACGCGGGGCGCGGGGGGCGCCTGCAGCGCGGCGGGTAGGCAGGCCCGGCGCACACGCGTGCGCGGGGGGGCTGCCTGCCTGCCTAGCCTACTAGCCTAGCCTAGCCGTATCGCTTTCGCACCTCCATCCTAGTCACACTCTTGGGGCCCAGCCCAGCCAGGGCCCATCCATGCCCAACGTAGATCACTGTGGTAGGTGCGACAAGGATGGAGGATCGAGAGGGATCTGCGAAATCAGTAGGCAGCGGTGTGCCGGGCGGGCACGGAAAAAACGTATGAGCTGGACAGTGGACAGACACCTAGTCTCAAAATTTTCAGCTGGTGCCATATTAGCTGATACATTAGCTCGTGCGATTTGTTTTTCTTCGTGGGAGAAGACTCACCGAGCGCCTTCTTGAGCGTGGGGTACAGCTGCAGCATGGCGAACATGTAGACGTGCGCCAGGCCGGAGTTGATGGGCTGCGCCAGGCTGCGCACCTCGTGCGGGAAGAGCTCGGCCATCATGGTCCAGGGCAGGACCTGCCAGCCCAGGCAGCCGAAGGCGATGTACGCCAGGACGCCGCCCACCACCCAGTAGGAGGACACGTCCCCGCCTTGGGGGAGAACGGAAGGACACACGTTACACTCTTGACACATGAGACACTCTTGACACATGTGACACTCTGGACACATGTGACACTCTGGACACATGTGACACTCTTGACACATGTGACACTCTTGACACATGTGACACTCTTGACACATGTGACACTCTTGACACATGTGACACTCTTGACACATGCGCACACATGTGACTCACTGATACCCGTGACACATGTGACACTCGTGACATACTGACACCCGTGACAACAATTCATGTTGTCCCGCGCTTTATTTCGTGAAAAGCCAAATGAACTTGGTGTGAATTTAGGGAAGATTCAATCAAAAATACGACCAGAGACGACCGCGCTCCGCCTCGCCTCTCCTCTCCTCCTTGCAGGGCAAAAGGGATGCGCTGGCCGGGAATCGAACCCGGAACAACTGCTTGGAAGGCAACTATGCTAACCATTACACCACCAGCGCTTGGTTGAGTGTGGGACGATGTGGTGGGGGATACAAGACCCACGGAGGCGAGGATGGAGGGGGAAGCTTGGCAGTGTTGGGAGGTGTCCCAGCCAGCGCGGAGCCCCTGCGCATGCGCTGTGCGGAGCGGGATATCAGCATAGCAGTCATGACCAATGACCAGGCCACGCCATCCTTGAGGTGGAGTGGAGAGTCGGGACAAGGTCAGCTGAGCACCCGACAAACTATTCGGCCACCGCGCGAATAATGAAATATTTCAGCGCTGCGTGGGCCCCAAACCCCCTATAACTTTTTCTATAATGAAATGATACCTAGCATTTGAAAGAAACATATTTTAGGGTATAGAGGTGACTTCGGCCTAGCCCCCAATTTTTTTTTCAAGTCATTTAGCATTTAAAAAAAAGTTTTAGTGAGTGGACAAAGTTACCCTGGTGGGCCAAAAGTATCCCCGGTTTACGGTACGTTACTCAGCCTTCGCAGAAAGTATTTTTCACCGAACTTTACACCTGCGTGCCCGCCCATTGTGTGTTCACACTGTGGACTCAGCCACCGAAGAGAAAACAAAATATTTCAGAGCTGCACAACACTTGCGTGACCACAATGTGGTCACACTGCGGACTCGAAGAAGCCGAAGAAGCTACGCGCGCGAGAGAGAAAACCAATAATTGCACAGCGCTGTGTGACCACCATGTGGTCACGGCGCGCGACTGACCGTCGAGTATGCGCATGGTGGCCCAGCCCGAGGTGGCCATGGCGGCCGCCTGCCCCGCCGAGGAGGCCAGCATGAGCGGGCGCCGGCCCAGGCGGGCCATGACGCCGGACACGGCGGTGCAGCCGACCAGCCGAACCACGCCGACCAGGATGGAGGCCGTGTAGGCGTCGAGCGTGCAGCCCGTGGCGAGGAACAGCGGCACGGCGTAGTAGATGGTGATGTAGATGCCGACGAGCTGCTGCACGATGAAGATGGCCTGGACGAGCGCGAGGGGCTTGTAGCCGCGCGGCTCGCAGAAGAGCGTCCGCCAGGTGCGCGCGCCCAGGGCCTTGGCCTTCTTCTGGGCGCCGGCGCCGCCCGCCGGGGACTTGGCCGCGGAGAGCACCTGCGAACAGAGAAATAATAAAATAAAGTAAAAAATTGAAAAGTGGAGGAATGTTCCAGAATAATTCCAGGAAAATATAGAGAGAATTCAAGGAAAATTCATGATATGCTCCCAAAAAATGCAGAAAATGTTCCTGCTGGAAAATTCAAAAAAAGTTCCCATAGTAAAATTAAGAATAATTCAAGAGGCATTAAAGAAAAATCTTTGTCATTTGTTCAACGAAATTCAGAGAGCGCGCGATTCAAAGGAGTAAAATATGCCAAACATTTTTTTTTTAAATCATAAAACATATGCGCTCCGCTCACTTTGGTGGGGTCGTTGTAGAAGAAGGTGGACGCCCTGGCCTGCGCCTCGTGGCGGCCGCGGTCCTTGAGCCAGACGGGGCTCTCCTCGGCCAGCGTGTAGAGCAGCAGTAGCGGGAGCGCCGGCAGCGCGCAGTTGGCCCACGCGTGCGTCCGCCAGTCCAGCACCGCGCCCATCGTGTAGCAGAGCAGGATGCCTGTCCGGTGAGGGGGAGAGAGCAGGCCTTTTACAATGTGGCTTCATCGGAAAAATCTACCTTTACCATTTCCACTCCACGCGTTTTCTTAAAAAAAAAAAAATCCAGAAAATTTCAGAGAAACAACGAAATTAAAAATTGTAACCCTAATCCTCAACTTTTTGAAGAATGTTGCAAAACAATTTCAGGAGAACCAAGAGAGAATTACTGGAGCATTAAAGTGAAAGGTCCAGGAGAGTTAACAGAGAATTAAAAGAAGATTCATGAAGCATTCGGAAAATTCAAGAAGCGTTAGATACGTCCGAAAAGCATTAGAAAAATTCAAGAAGCATCAGAACCTGTTAAGAACCATCGAAAACATTCAAAAAACATTAAATTTGATAAAAAGTCCATGGCGCCGAAAAAATCAGAGTTGCCTCTAATCCCCACGCACCGAGGGACGCGAGCGCCGTGCCCGTGGCGGCGAGGCCGCCACGGATGTTCTTGTCGGCGACCTCAGATACGTAGAGGAGAGTGATGCTGTTCGCCATGCCCAGCGAGGAGCCGAGGATGAAGCGCGCGGCCACGATCTGCGCCAGCGAGCGCGCCGTGGCGATCAGCACCCAGCCAAGCACCTGGGGCAGCACGGTGCTCTTGATGAGGGTGAGCCGGCCCAGCGCGTCGTTCAGCACCAGGCCCAGCATGGAGCCCAGCGGCACCGCCAGCACCAGCGAGCTCGCTGCAGCAGGACAACGGAGGCTTCAGGGGGTGGCGAACCTATGCAACCTTCCCGCACCGCTCCATCCGGGACTGCATTGCACACCCATCAGGCGCCGGGGTCCGGCTCCAAGCGCGGACGCTCCGCTCCGCCACTGTTGTTGCAGCCAAACGCCGCGAAAGGGTCCTATTACGGTTCGCGCGGTGTACGGCGGGGCGTTACCGAGGGCAGGTTCGCGGTTTCGCGGAAGTAACCCACGAGTCCGCGGGGAAAGCTCGCGGTCCGCGCGTCCTGCCGCGCGGGAATCTCGCGTACCGCGGATCCTCCGCGGGTCCTTCGCGAACTGCGAGCTATCCGCGAGAAGGATCCGCAGACCGCGACTTTCCTCCACGGAAGATTCGCGGTTCGCGAGATATCCCCGCGGCCAGGACCCGCGGACCGCGAGCTTTCCCCGTGGACTCGCGGGTTACTCCCGCGAAACCGCGAACCTCCTCCCGGTAACGCCCCGCCGTACACCGCGAGAACCGCGACAGGGCCCTTTCGGGGCGTTGGCTTCAACAACAGTGGCGGAGCGGAGCGTCTGCGCTTGGAACCGGTCCCCGGCGCCTGATGGGTATGCAGTCCCGGATGGAGCGGTGCGGGCGGGTTGCATAGTACTACGGGGCCGTCCGTACACGCACACACTACTGCCGACTGTTTCAGAACATCGCTCTCACGCCACCGCCCTTGTCTCACTCATGGAGCAGGCTCATCCCCTGGATAAGACACCTTCGCGAGTGCGACAAGGACAGAGGCATGGGAGCGATGTTCTGAATCAGTCCAAGCAGTGGGGTGACGGAGTCTACGAACGGCCCTTCACAAAGAATTGTCTTAAGTTGACCTAAACTCCAATGAGGTGTATTTTCTAGAGCACCACTGTGATTCTGCAAAAACACACAGAGGAGGACGCCAGTTTATGCAATGGCATTCCCTTCAGAAAAAGATCGCGAGTTGGATCATGCCTCCTCCTCCACCTCTGTCTCCTCCTCCTCCTACAGTACGACTCCCTCACGGTCCAGGTGGCGCACAGAAATCGACGGCCAGGACACCGTCACTTACTTAAGCGTATGTGACGGCAAAAGACAGAGAAAATAATTTTTAAAAAAAATGTGGACCGCGAATTGATCTTTTTTTTTCCGTGCCCCACCCACCCGACGAGTTACGTAACCTCATGGTGGAGTACCGATCCAGGCTCCCTCCTCGAGCTCGATGTGCAGGTCGCTGTCCGGGGCGGCGAGCGCCGGCAGCAGGCTGGAGCTGTGCGCGATGCACACGCCGCCGATCAGGAAAATGCTCATCACCGCGGCGCACGCCAGCAGCTGCGAACAACGGACGTGCCGGTTATTGGAACTGTTAACAACAGACGTGCCGGTTATTGGAACTGCTAACAACGGACGTGCCGGTTATTGGAACTGTTAACAACAGACGTGCCGGTTATTGGAACTGGTAACAACAGACGTGCCGGTTATTGGAACTGCTAACAACGGACGTGCCGGTTATTTGAACTGGTTAACAACAGACGTGCCGGTTAATACCGGACTAAAGTTGGCCAGGAAAATTTCTTGGCCAGGATTTTATAAAGTTGTCCAGGAAAATTTCCAAGCCATTTTTTTTTCCTTCGTACCAAGAGTATAAAGAGTACAATTTCATATACCGGACACCCCGAGCCAAATCAGACTTTTCGCAAAATTTCCTGACGTTTTTTTTTGGGAGTTTTCCGGGTCCAGGATTTTTCTCTTGGTGTGTAAAAGTCTGATTGGGCTCGGAGGCTGTGCTGGACACTCAAACACACCTTCCAAAAATTTTGCAGACTTTTACACACCTTAGGAACCCTCCTCTGGCTTAACTGGTCCTTTTTTTAGTGTTTTCTGGCAGTTTTCCGTGTCCAGGATTTTTCTCTTGGTGCGTAAAAGTCTGATTGGGCTCGGAGGCTGTGCTGGACACTCAAACACACCTTCCAAAAAATTTGCAGACTTTTACACACCTTAGGAACCCTCCTTTGGCTTAACTGGCCATTTTGTTTTCTGGCAGTTTTCCGTATCCAGGATTTTTCTCTTGGCATGTAAAAGTCTGATTGGGCTCGGAGGCTGTGCTGGACACTCAAACACACCTTCCAAAAAATTTGCAGACTTTTACACACTTCAGGAACCCTCCTTTGGCTTAACTGGTCATTTTTTTGGTGTTTTCTGGCAGTTTTCCGTATTCAGGATTTTTCTCTTGGTGCGTAAAAGTCTGATTGGGCTCGGAGGCTGTGCTGGACACTCAAACACACCTTCCAAAAATTTTGCAGACTTTTACACACCTTAGGAACCCTCCTGTGGCTTATCTGGTCATTTTTTGGGTGTTTTCTGGCAGTTTTCCGTATTCAGGATTGGAAATTTGGAATTTGGAAATTTTCCTGCCCAACTTTATAAAGTCCGGCACCGGACTAAAGTTGGCCAGGAATCCGGCTAGGAAATTTTGCGAAAAGTCTGATTTGGCTCGGGGTGTCTGGTATATGAAATTGTACTCTTTATACTCTTGGTACGAAGGAAAAAAAATGGCTTAGAAATTTTCCTGGCCAACTTTATAAAATCCTAGCCAGGAAATTTTCCTGGCCAACTTTAGTCCGGTCCGGTACATGGAACTGCCATCATTGGACGTGCCGGTTAATAGAAATGTGAGCAGCGCACGCGCCGGTTACTGGAACTAACGATCGTCGAAAGTGCGGTTATTATTGGAACTGAGAGCAGCAACGGACGAGCTGGTTATTGGAACTGCTAACAACGCATGTGCCGGTTAATGGAAATGTGAACAACAGACTAAAACCGCGGATAACGACATAGATAGCTGGCTGGCCATACGGGCTCACCGCCTAGCCAGAGCCAGATGGCAAAATAGGGGGGAAAACTGAGCGACGACAACGCGCTCTTGAGTAAACTTCTATTCTTCTTCTGTCTTTTTACAGTGTACCGCGATATTGAGCAGTGATGCATGCCACGCGTTGTTGTTGCCGGCGAGAACGGGCTCAATTGTGTTGGGCCGTGCCGGCGCGCGTGTACACACAGCCAGAAATAATTGGACGTCGTTCAATTAGCGAGGCCCGCGAAAAGAAACCGTATTATAGAACCTTGAACTTGACATGTCTATTTTATGGGGAATTTTTCTGCCCCCCCAAGGGATAAAAAGGCGAGCATTTCTGACCTGACGTCTCTGCGAGAAGGCCTTCCCCGGCGGCAGCGGCGGTGGCGGCTGGGGCGGCGTCCGCTGCATGTCCTCCTGCTGGTGCTGGTGCTGGTGCTTGGCGTCGACCGGGACGACCACCACCCCGGGGCAGCGCGCGGGCTCCACCAGGGGGTGCTTCTCCGGGGACGCCGCGGTGTCCGCCCCTGCAGCAGACCACAGACCAGCTGAGAGGGGGGCGCGGAGCGGGGCAGGTGGCGAGGTCCTGGAGGTGTCCAACAACTTGGGAGAGGCGACGAGGGGAAACCCCGGGACCCGGGACACGTGTCTCCTCATCCTCCTCCAGCACCACCCCTCCTACTCCTCCTGCTCTTCCTCCTCCTCCTCCTCCCCGTCAGTAGACTCACTGGCGTCGTCGAGCGCGGGGCACAGCCTCCGCTGCAGCTCCGGGTCACCCTGGCCGGCGCTCTCGCTCTCCCAGTCCTTGCCGTCCACCATGGCGACGCCGACCTCCTAGCCTCGCCTCGCTGGAAAGCGGTGGAAAAACCAGTACGTGTCGTGAAATTATATTACCTAAATAAAAATTGCCCTGCGTCCCCCGTGTGTGTCCCCACCCCACGCCACGGCGCCTTGCGGGTAGGCAGACCCGCCGCACGGCGGTGTACCCCGGGCAGGCACACTGTATCTCCGCATGCAACGGCCGCAGAGCGGCGGCGGCGCTCTATCGACCGACTACTGTCTCATGTATCTCCCTCAGCCTTCAGCCTACGATCATGCCATGCTAAAGCAGCTCCACTACTCGTGCGTCTAATCGCCTCTGTTGTGTGACAACACATCGAAATAAGCGCGACAAGCTCCAATTTTGAGATCTATACAACGCGTGGCCGAAACAATTCTCACTGCAATAATGACTTGTGCATGACGACAAATTTGACCACACGACACCACACATGGCTCTGCTTGAATGGCACGCGGGCATTTCGGCGACCGTTAGTAATAATCCGTCAAAAATCGTCCCGCGATTTTTTTTTAAATAGGTCGCATTTCGCGGTTAAAACATTGGTGATTGTGACGCGACGGCGTGACTAGCGTTACTTACTAGAAGGAGGGGAGGGCCGCCCTGGCCTCGCCTCGCCTCGCCTGCCGCAGCTGGTTTGCTGGTCGCGCCGCGGTTGGGCCGGGCCGGGCGCGCAGTGCAGAGTGTCAAGCCATCGGATCGGCACCGGCATTTACGTCCGGCGGCGCTCTGGGCCCGGCCCGGCCCGGCTCGGCCCCGGCCCGGGCGGCGCTCTGCGGGCTGCCGTCTGATTCCGACCGAAGATCGCTCTATCGCACCTCCGTCCTTGTCACACTCGTGGGGGCTTGCCACCCCCGACATAGGGCGCCGCCACAGGTGCGACAAGGACGGAGGCACAAGAGCGATCTTCGGAATCAAGACGGCTGACGCGATCCCCGCGTCTGCCGACCGACCGACAGACCGATTCCGAAGATCGCTCTCATACAGCTGTCCTCGTCGCACACATGGCAAGCATGGGGCGGTACCGCTGTAGGCGCAACAAGGACGGAGGTACTCGAGAGCGCGGCGGAGCGCGGTGTCCTCTGAATCAGTCGGCTGCTGAAGTCCCCCGCGCGCGCGGCGGTCGGGACCTAACTTAAGGTCACCAGGATGTTTGACGAGTCGGTGATCGCCGATCAAGGCTATCGCATTGCCCCTAGTCGAGCCGAGCCCGATCGGACCGCGTTTCGGACGAACAATCGGAAGGCCTCGTCCCTCCGAAACGTGACCAGCTGACCGGGATCGCGTCCATGCGCGCGAAAAAGAGGGATTTTAAGGAGGGGGGAGGGGGATCCGCCTACAAACAGCAGATCAGCGGTGGATAGGAAGCGCGCGCTGTATATTATGTCATCACATCTTTGTCACGACGTCACAGGCGCCACCGTGACGTCATCGTTTTCTTGTTTTTTATCAGTTCACATAGAGTGTGCAATGATCGTGCAATCGAAAATCTTATCAGATCATGGAACGGCCTGGGGGGTTGGTGATTACAAGCCTTTTAACGAGTAATGGAAACAAACAAAAAAAAAGTTAGTTTTTCTGTAGTTATAGGATGACATTTTATTGAGCAGTGACGCGATATGTCATGAATAGATGCACACAATATGAAGTAATTAACAGTAAGAAAAGAGTTATTTGGTTGAAAGTAACAGACTCTTGAATAAAGATTATGTAAACATGAATTGTCCAGCAAAAATTATCACGAATGTAACATCAAACTAATGGCTCGAAGTTTTCCCACGCCTTTGGTTCAAATCATATAACATTAAAATTTAAATTCATAAACGAAATCATAAAATATTATTGCACCACCCCTGGCCTTCGTCAAAAAATAATTAAAAATCAAACAGGAAAAATGGTTTGCTGATTGCAGCAGTTATAAAGTTAATTCATCTACAATGCACACAAGGAAAAAATACAGATAAACAACAAACATATCAAAAGTTAGCAAACTAAAACAATTCTTCTAAAACTGTGGATATGGATTTGACTATGGACAATGAATATCACATAACTTTTCAGTATACTTGTCTTTCACAAACTTTTTTCGCACCGCAAGACTACAGGGAATTCCCCATGCAACCAGCAAAGCGCCGGTGTCATCATTCGGCCAACGCGCGGCGCACTGACCTAAGATGTTAGACTAAAAATCAATTCTAAATACAGTGCTGTTTTGAATCACCTAAGATGTTTTCACTCGGGAGTGTGAGCACATAGTGATCATACCACATGAGGTAACGTTTTAATTAATCTAACTTGAGAGAGGCGTGGGTAGGACCCACAATCGTTGAAATTGTTTTTGTTCTTGATTACTAATTAATATTATGCATATTGAACCTAATTAAAAGAAAAAATCTTGCTAGAAGGCTTTGTAGGGCTGCCCGCCGCACTCGTGGCAGCGCACGCGCACGCCGGGCAGCGCGGCCTGCACGGCCAGGGTCTGCGTCAGGCAGGTGAGGCCGTCGTGGTCGTTGAGCCAGCGGACCAGCACGAGGTCCTGCAGGCGCGGCCAGGTGGCGCCGCCGAGCGACAGCTGCAGGTGCAGGTCGCGGCAGGAGGCGGGCCAGCAGCGGGCGTCCTCCTCCTGCTTGTGCTGCTGCTGCTCGGGCCGCCAGGACCCCACCATGAGCCACACCTCCTCCAGGGTGTGGCGGTGCGCGCGCAGCAGCGAGAAGGTCGTCAGCTTGGGCAGGTGGCCCACCTGCGCACGTCACGCGAGGGGGAAACGACAACGACTCTGAATTAAGCAGGTTTACACATTTTGTGAATTTTTAGTGAATTTTGGAAAATTTTTGCTTTGTTAGAATTCTGATCGTTTTAGTGAGTTTTAGTGAATTTTTTTAAAAAAATTCCTGATTTGTTTTTTTCAAAAAAATCCTTAATTTTTCTGAACTTTTCTGAATTGCGGGGTGTACAAAAACTTCAGAGTTGTTTCCCCCTCGGCGTCACGTCAGGGTCAGGTGTGCATGGCCGTGAGGTCCACGTCAGAGAGATCAAACTGTCTCTGCCGAAGGGGAAACGACTTGGATTTTTTTTTATTGGTACACATCGTAAATTCTGAAAAATTGCGAATTCTTTGATTTGGAAAAATTTCGTGAGAATTCAAGAAAATTTTGAGAAAATCAAAAGCCTACTCAGTAAAAAAAAAATCATGAAAATCTAGAAAAATTTACGACAGTTAAACACAGACTTGTTTCTCCTCTGGTCCACACTCACCCTGAGCCAGCGCAGACCGCGGTACCCGCCACCCTCGGCCGGCCGCCTGAAGATGTACTCGTCGAGGCCGACGCCGAGGTCCGCGACGACGGGGTCTCCCGCCACGCGCCGCGGCGGCGTCCTCGCGTCGTCGTCGGCGGCGGCGTCCTCCTCATCGGAGTAGAACTCGAGGTCGAGGCGGGTGAGGTGGCGCATCCGCTCGACCACCTGCAGGTGGCGGCGGGCGGGCGAGCGCAGCTGCAGCTCCTCGAGGCGGGGCGACACGTCGCTAAGCAGCTGCAGGGCCCAGTCCGGGTCGTACTCGCAGTGCACGTTGGTGAGCTTGCGGACGGGCCGCAGCAGGGCGGGCGCCAGCAGCGCGTTGCGCGCCAGCGTCTGCTGCCCGGGGCCGTAGCGGCTCAGCGAGCTCACGTCCACCGTCAGCACGGCCGGCGAGTCGAACAGGTCGCACGACGAGGACGAGGAGTCATCCTCGTCGTCGTCGTCCTCCTCACCGTCGGCGTGCTCCCGGCGCCACGCCAGCTCCGCCTCCTCGCGGCGCACCACCTCGGCCTCCAGCTGCTCGTAGCGCGCCCGCCGCCGCTGCTCGGCATTCTCCGCGTCGTCGCCGTCGTCCGTGTCTCCCCCGCGGAGCAGGTCAAGCGGGTCCACATTCTCCACGCGCGCCCGCGGCGGCTGGTCGGGCACCTTCGCCCCCGCGCACAACTGCAGCTTCTCCGAGGAGGGCGCCTCCCCCAGGTCCACGGCGGCGGCGCTCTTGGCCTCGGGCGCCTCCAGGGCGACTCCGGCGTCACCCTTCAGCACGACCATGATGAGGTACCTGGCGACCAGCTGCGCCTCGTCCAGCGCCGGGTGGTACGGCCCCAGGTCGAGCACGACGGGGGCGCGCCGGCCGCTGCCCCGGCACCCGCTGCAGGTGGCCGGCCCCGCGCCCGCGCAGTGCTGGCAGCTCAGGTCGAAGGTCACGGAGCCGGCCGCCGCGAAGTGCCGGAGGTCCTGCTTGACGTGCTCCTCGAGGGGTGGCAGCCCGGAGCCCGGGGTGAGCGCGGCCTGGCACAGCCTCAGCTTGCGCTCCAGGACGTGGCTGTCCAGCTGCGTGAGCAGCGCGCTCATCTGCTGCCAGGTCTGGTTCAGGCTCCAGTCCCCGCCTGGAACCGCTGGAGCTCCTGGAGCCACTACTGGAGGTCCTGCAGCCCCTGGAGGACCCGCAGCCACGCTGACCGGCTGCATCTTGGAGCAGTGCGCGTGTGTGTCACAACGCCGTCATTTGCCTGGATCAGCCATCGTGGGGCAGGGGGTGCAGTCAGTCTCTCATTATTCAGTCAGGTAAGTGCGATGAGAGTCACCGCCACAAATGTTGAGAGGTTTGTCTTAAGCTGCGTTTGTGTGAAAAAACCTGGTGTGTCTTAATTATTTAAGAATACTTTTAACTGGAATCGGGGCAAAACTTTTGTGTTTCAGGAATTTAAAACTTGCTGAAAGAAAATTTAAATTCAAAATATTCTGGGATAGAGAAACGCCCTTTAGCGAAGAAAAACTTGACGAGGGCAATTTATGTATCCAACAAATCAATTCAATGAAATACTCTTCTCATGAAATGTCTTATCATATAGTTCGGTTTACATCTTCCATAGGTACCAGTAAAATAAAAATAAAATATTAATAATTCTTTGAGAGCACATTCAATTACTTACGGAACTATTTATTAGAAAACTAGGATTTCCTATTGCCAAGCCAAGAGTAAAATTTCTGAAGAGTAGAAATAAAATTTGTGTGGGAAGACACCACCAAGAGTTTAAGCACAAGCAAAATAGTGTAAACAAGCAGAAAGCTTGCCAATATATTTGCAACTATATTACATTTTTAATTAATCAGAAAGGAGAGTGTCAAACTGCAGTAGGCCAAATTCTTTATATTTCACAAAAGCTTCTAACAAAAACTGTTTCACAGAAGCAGCTGAGAGCAAAAATATTTCGTTTGCAAAATTTAAATGTATGTGAAATGAGCTGTATGCACTGGCAGACGACTAAACAAGCAGACGGACCATGACAGCAGGCGGCAAGCGACGCATGATTTTACATTTTTGTAAAAAATAATAACTTCCCGTGAGACATCAGTAACTTTCATAACACATAATAAGAGATGACCATACTTACAAGGCGGAAACTTAAAATAACCTCATTCTATTGTGGGTGTCATGTTTGATGCAGTTTGATGCTGGGCGACTTTTGGAGTTCGCCCTCGGAGGATAGATAACCAACCACAGAGCAGCGTGAGGAGGGGGAAAGCCGTGTGAGGTTTAAGCAAAACGGCAACACAAAAGCAAAAATATTTTCAAAAACTCACAAGAGATTTTGTTTTACATTGAGAAATTAGTTTTTCTTTCATCATTTTACATTACTGAAGGAGTGTCATTGTTGTGATTATGCTCGGAAAAGGCTCACCAGAACAACTTAATTTAGGCATTGATGGAATTTTGTTGGTACTTTCCCTGGGTGCGGCTATCCCTCGTTCTCCTACTGTTGAGCCACTCTAGGACTTCATAAATATCTCAATTAATCAAAAGATTAACTTGTTTTAATAGGCAGGAAAAAAAAAAGCAGTCGAAGTTCACAGAGAAAAATTAAGAAATGGATTCTAAAAGCTACCGATCGCTGAATTTTCCAAGAATCAGAAGACCGCCTGACCGCCATGGTGCCTCCGAAAGTTGAAAAGGAAGTGAACAAGCAATGAGATCTATATGAGACAGAGGCGTGCGTTTTCAGACGCAGCTCATTTCTGAGAGACTAAACTTCGACACCCGAAAGGACCCCCCCCCCCCCGTTCCGAGCCCGAGCCGAGAGCCGAGTGCACAGTCGGCAAACGCCGAGCTATCCCGAATCCCGACACAGCCGAGCCGATCCTGCCCGTCGCCGTCGGCTTCTGGCGTCCTGCCCTCGCCCCGCAGGAGGAAGAAAATCTCCCCGCTTCTGCTTCTCCTTTCCATCTGAACCCTAGACGGGAGCTAGGCGTCAAACTATTGCTAGTTTGCCGGAGAGGTATGTCCCTGCAAGCCTCTGGTGAAAACACGGGCGCTACTCCTACACCCTCGGTGCAGGCCCGCTATTTGAATGGCGCCTCATTCATTACGCCCGAGTTGTGTGTTGTGCGTTTTGCGTCGGGGCCTCTCGGTCTCGGATCCGGCGCTCCGGCCCGGCTCGGCTCGGCTTTCTCCCGCTCGCTACGGGTGGCCCGGCTGGGCTCGGTGTGCCCCCTGCTCGGCTCGGCTCAGAGCGAAGCAATATCGATCTGAAGTAAACCCGAAGGAAAGGAGTGAAGCCCATGTTCTTCAGCCTCAGTGTTATAGTGTCATTCAAATATCTTATTCAGGAGTAGTCTGAAAGCCGAGATTGGGTGTGAACTGCAGCAGATGAAAGGACGAAGGGATAGGTGTGATTAATCTGTTTGCTGTTGCACCATTTATTTTTGATGTTAAAGTCTCATTTAGCTTCCCCTGTGACATTTAGTCAGTGCTTCAAATCCGTTGGGATTTGTCGGCTCAAGTTTTTTCCTCTTTAAATTGTTGATATATTTACGCTTTCCTTTTTCTCTCATTCTGCAGGCTGCGTTGATAACGTGACCTGTTGCCTCCTCAGCATCAAGATGCAGGCAGAAACGGAGGGGAATAAGTTTATGCAAAACATGCCTGAAAACTCAACTGAAAATAATGGACAAGATCTTCACCATACTCAGCAACAGCTTAGTATGTCTGACATGACAAACCGTGAATCTGCTGAGTCCTCCCAAGGCGACAGACAGGATAATATGAATAGCATAGCTCAAGAATTGCACAGCATGTCTGCTCAAGAGCATTTGCATCATTTGGTTGCTTCACAAAGCAGGAGTTCAGTTCAAGATATTGCAGCACCTGAACTACGAACACGCATACGATCTCAAGAACCAGAGATAGTATTGCTACAATCAACATTCACTCAGACTCATCCAATAGATGAACTGAAAAGGGTAAACCAGTTTAAATTAACAGCCAATCAATGATTTACCATTAAACCAATTTTTGAAAAGTCCGTAATACTTAGGATTTCATTTTTCTTTTAGCCCTGTCAATCTGTTGCTGTTCAAACTCAAGGTAACTCTGAATTTGAACCTCAGGCATACAGTGTAATAACTGGCGATGGAAGTGTGTCCTATGATAGTGATGGAGTGCGAGTTCTGCGTGCAATTGGAACCTGGTATGTAAATCTAATTGTATAAATTATAATCTGATTTAGTTTCAGAGGTTTTGCACTTTCATGTAAACCCTGTTTGCTTTGATGTTGGACTTGACAAGGAGTTAAAATACTTGTCTTATCACAATTTCAGGACACCAAATTCCAATTTCCAAACTGCTGACCAATTTGTCAATCAAAACTCAGATGTTTATTTGAATGGATCTGCAACAGAATCAAGCCCAGAAAACTCAATGATTCATCACTCAGTCAGTAGCTCACCCAACAGTGCAGGGGCAGTGAATTGCATGACATCAGTGCATTCTGATGGAGATCAGTCAGACCAATCGGGGACAAACAAGCAGCTTGCTGGAGATAAAAATTCTTTCATCTGCCCCGTCTGTAACAAAACCTTGGCCCGTAAAGATAAGCTTGTGATCCATATGAGAATTCATACTGGTACGTACTTTGAAGTAGTATCTTTCCCTGCCATCCTGGATGTGAATGTCACATAGGAAATTGTATATTCCAGGAGAGAAACCATATGTATGTGAGGTGTGTGAGCGTGCATTTGCAAGAAGAGACAAGCTTGTGATGCACATGAACAAATTGAAGCATGTTACACCCTCTAATTTTGCTCCCCTTGGTAAACGACATAGTCAACCTTGTCTTGGTTTACCTTCCTTGCCAGAGAAACGTCAAGATATGAAGCTGGAGGTGAGTGGTTTACACTTCTGGCAAATACAAGCTTTGTTTACAAAATTTCAGAAATTCTCACCTCTTGTTTTATCTTATTGCAGGCACAAGAAATGGGATCTCCAGCATCTTCTGTTGACATTCAACCAGCTGCGCTGGTGCAAGTGGTTCACGAACAACCTGCAATGACTTGGAACTGTGAACTTTGTGGACGAATTTGCGTGAGCCGAGAAGAGTGGACAGCCCATGCTCGTTCACATTTAGATGGAGGGAATACTTTTGGCACGTCTTCTGTCAGCACAAGCTTATCTGTTCTGACACCCTTGTCTTCATATCAGTTCCCTGGAACTACCCCTGACCGTCAAACGTGTGTTGTTTGTAGACAGGATTTTCTCACCAAAACAGATCTGATTTTACACCTTCGTACTCATTTTGTTGGTAAACCTGAACTTTTGGCAAATCATGTTGCCAGTCTCACAGATTCTTCTGGTGTATGTTAGTGAGGTATGTCATCCTATGCAGCAACATGCATAGCAACATTCCTCAAGCAGTCGAATTAGCATTGACTGAGTACAAATTCTATTCTCATAGAAGCATCTATTTTATTTAAAAAGGTTAAAAAAACCTTTCTTGTACTGTAATTGTTAATTTAATTTTAAAATCTGTCAACATTGTAGCTCCGGGTACGCATCACAGCTAAGCTCTCTAACATTAAGAATACTATCGCCATTTGTTTTATATTCAATATTGATTACTTCTCGTATTTTTTTTAATTGTGCCATAAGTTAACTAGTCTTTTCATATTGCTGCTTGTCATTCAACCTTTCAATTTTTGTCTCAGCGCGTTTAATTTTATGTTAATGAATAAACTTTTTACCCTTTGTAATTGATTTAACATCTGAACTGATTTTCTGATAACTAGTTGTTGTAGGTTTAATAGTTTGTTACTTGCTTATTGTCCAATACCTTTAATTTTAAAAATATTGGTTACTATCATTGCACTTGTAGCATTTTATTTGAGAAGACAAACATGTAATTGTCTTGATTAGAAATGTATGAATTAGTCTTCACTCTGTTTTTTAAAAATGGAAATGAACAGAAGATTTATACTGCAAAAGTACAATAAGGAATCCACAATTGTATGTTTAAAATACAAAATTTCATTGTGAATAGGTTTCTTGTTTTTTTGTTTTTTTAAATTCTCTGGCTATGTTTTGGTATTCATCAGTTCTGCGCTTGTAACATAGAAAAACTTGACTGTGCCATTTTTCACACCCATTTGTTGCAATATTCAGAATGTGTCATCTTGTGACTGTAAGAATCAGGAATGTTCAATTCCAATCTATGTCTTAATGGTACATTTAAGATCATGTGAAGGAAAATTCCAGATTTGTTATTTTTGTACACTTTTATTTTGTTACTTTAGAGTTTCATCTCATATTGAAAGCTTTTTCTTTTCTTTTAAGATATCATACAGGTAGTTGTAGAATTGAATTCTTGAGTTTTAATCTCATATGATATGATTGATCTAAGAAGAGATGGGGCCTGTGACAAACCAAACTACTTTTTGCAAAACAAAAATATGCAGAAGCAGCATTAAAATTATATTTTCTTTAGGAAATTTCCATTTTTCTGTTGTGAGTAACTTCAAAATTATTGTTTATGTGTCTCCAGTGATAAATGGAATATTGATATTTAATTTCTCACTGGGGTCTTAGCAAATCCAATTTTCTGGTCTGTTAAATCTAAAGAGTTTATTCCAATTTTAGATTGTTTCTCTCCTATTTGCATGGTCAATGGCAGTCTCAACGAGTTCCTTGTTGCATGAAAAGTAAACTAGAGCAAATATCATTGATTATTGTGTCTCATGCTGTTATTATTTCATTGTTTACTTTTATGTCTTTGGTGTGGAGAATGTCCTTTTTTTCTTACAAGAACAAAAGGATAGGTAAATGGAGGAAATTATTTTCTTTACATTTATAATGAAGAATTATTTCTTTATTTTACAGTTCTTCACAAAATTTTTACTTTAAAAGTGAGTATTTAGTTATTTTTGACCCTCTTTGAGCAGTGGAACAATTTCTCTATTTGAATTTTAGGAGGTGTGGATCAGCACTATACCTTTTAAATTCTTTGACAAACATGAGATGGTTGTAGGAAAATTTGTATCAGTGTGCTTCATAATAAGTACTGTGAAGTCTTGTTAAAAGCACATGTGTATTAATCATGTGTCTATAATTATATTGTTCAAACTCCATATGGCTGATTTTTCATTTTGTGGAAATAGATAAGTTGTACTGATCAACAAGCCTTTCTGGCAGCCCAATTACTTTAGAGCATTAGCATTGGTGCAAGAGCAAAGAACTGGAGAAGCAGAGAGCTAGTGAAATACTTATAACAACCATTGAACTTCATTTGGAAAGGATATAGGGTGTAATCAAAAGAATAGTGATGTCTTCTATAGATTTTGCTCTGTATGTAGCCGATGAAAAATAATTTGTAGCATTTTTCTCCCTTGGAACAGCCCTGTTTTCAGCCAGCCCTTCAGCTTTGAAAAATCCTCGGAGAGGGCTTTTGTAAACTACCTGTTTTTTTGTTTGTTTTGTTTCTTTTTTTTTACTATATTCTGTGACTTTGACTGTAACTTTTTGTTTGACGTTGCTATGTTTGTGTTGCTTGTTGACCAATTCTGCTTTGAAAAAGACTGTTGTACCTAGTTGATGTCTTGTTGTGAACAGCAGATCAAAAGTGCAATATTCCTCTACCAGCTACCATTGTTGAGTAGTCACTTTCTCTTGTTATATTGAAAAACTGTATTTGTTTTCAATCTTTGAAAAGCTTGACAATGTAGACAATTGTGAAATCCTGTGCAATCAACAATTATTTATTTATTTATTAAAAAAGATAGTTAGTGCTGAAATTGGTGTTCTCTCTGGTTTGTCATTTTCCTATAAAATAATGCCCTCGAATTACTGTAGGAGTTGCTAGGAGTTGCAAATCATCGGCGCTCAGAGCACAGTGCTCACGTTTCCAGAATTTGAAACTCCCGCCATTTGCGTATTCGAAGAGCGGTCAGCCATTTTTCAGCGGACGTGCCCGGAGGGCCTATACTCGCTCTCGCACGTGTCTGAAACACCGGCCACAACCAGCATATAGCCCCAAGCCCAACAACAGTAAACCCTGTGCAACCTGCTCAAATCATTGAAAGAAATTTTGACGCACAACTTAACATCGACGGTCCTTCTTGGCACTTGAAGAAATATGGCTCAAGTCGGTGACGTTGTGAGTACCAATCCTTGTATGCTGTTCTGTCAATTACATGATCATCAGTCAATGAAAGGAAGTGTTGTGATAGTTTGAGGTAACTTATTAATGCCTTTAAAAAAAAAAATCCACTTCTTTTGAAATTTGCCCGTCGTTTGTACCTTCCTCAGCCATTTTTCTCCTGTATATTTTATTGGAATTGTTGTCTCTTTGGTAATGTTACGTTATCTTGTCAACTTTCTAACAGGGTGCCGATGGGTTGTTACAAGGAGCTAGTTTGTTGTCTCGACCTGCTGAAGAGTTTGGAAATGATGTAAGTGTAACTGCAATATTTATTGAAATCCTGCTTCCAGTAAACCAATAATGTTTTCCTATTTTAGGAAACAGTCGAGGCTATGTGGGCCATAAAGGCCTTCAAACATGCTGAAGTTTACTTCAACGTAAGTTTCTGTTTCAGAAAGTGAAAACTGTTTTAATATGTTGTGAGTGACATTTATTTCTGATCCCATAGCTCTTGTCATCTGTTGACCCTAAGCTATTACGTCTCACACCACAAGATGATGTCATTTACAAAGAATTCCGAAACAAGTTTCCTGACCTGAAGGTGGACTTAATCAAAGAAGATGAAATCAAGAGTGCAGAGGGAAAAGAGGTAAGAGAAATATTTTGAACGTGAATTGGTAAATGGAAATTATAATCTTGAGATTTTGGAATTTTCCTCAGATGTGGAGACCTTTCTGCGAACAATTTAAGGATGACGTTGAAGATTATAGTTTTGGTACCCTTTTAAGGTTGGACTGCTCTGATGAATTCTCAGAAAAGAACACAACTCTCGTTCCTAGAATTCAATTCTTAGCAATTGAAATTGCTAGAAACCGTGAAGGGTTCAATGATGCTGTTCGTGAAAAGTTTAGTAAGAAAAACTAAGCTTTTATTTTTGACATTACTTAAGGTATAGAGAATTACTTTTATTTTCATATTCAATTATTATTATTATTGTCTCTATTCCATGGTTTAAATAAGTTTTATATGTTAAGGCTGCTTGTAACAGAAATAAAGAAGAAAATTTTGGATGCTTTGATCAATGCTACTTATTTTTTTTGCACAATTCAGCCCAGTTTAAACACCCATAGCTGTGAATGTTATGCAGATGAAATGTGCCTGTTCTGTAGGATTTAGAAATTTGAAGGTGGAAAACCTTGACTTTTTCCTATGCTCTTTATCGGCACTCTACTTTGAGCTAGAAATTTCCCGCCTTCCTCTTGGACTCGCTGTAGCCTGTAGCCTCGCGGTGGGCTCCAGTTCTCGGGGTCGAGCCTTCTTGTGTGTTTAGTGGTTAGTCGTCTGCTAGATTTTCCTGCTGTTGAGAGTTCTGCCTGGCTGTGCGAAACACGATCTCGGCTGGGGCGTGGGTGCTATTTTTGTCATGTGAATCCGTTGAGTATTTTTAGACGTCGTCGGTCTAATTTTAAAATAAATTTGGAACTGGTAGTCGGAACGATGGAGTAATATGGCCGACTTGGCGGATAAAATCGACGACCTGATATGTAGTTTCGAAGGTGGTGGAGATACTACAATGGATACAGTGGCTATGCTCATGTTCGGTTGGATGGTGTTTGGTCTTTTTGTACTGGGAATTGGTAAATTCATCTATGCAAAGTACATTCGCGGTGGGAATTGGAAGGGGAGCAATACGGTACCCCCAATAACCACAACTTCTAGTGTCATTGACGATCACCCAGTCAAAGCTGCCGCTGTTAAGGAGTTGAGAAGCTCAGCCTCATCTGGTGGGGCTTATGTGCCCCCAACGCCCCCGGTTCGCAAAAGAATTGGTTCAACGAAACGAGGCTCTTCTGTCGGACCGTTGAAGAATGCGCCCAAGCTATCCCCTGTTCATCTGCCTCCTCCTGCGACTGGCCCAGACCCCGAAGCAGTGCATTGGGTCAACCAAGTGTTTGCCTGGTTGTACTCTGACCCTGTCACGCTCAATGAACTTTTAGGGGTTTGGGTCCAATCACTCAACGAGTCAACAAGGAAGTCTGTGGCAGAGGTGAGTGTAAGGATTGGACTCTCCATTTGATGTTCTCTCCCTTCAATGGGCAGTGGCGTATTTGAACTGTCCAACCTGTCGAAACGTTGCTGTCGCTAGTGAGAGCAAGCTTTTGGCTTATACTACATTTAGTGTAAGAGCCTCGACTCATGATTTATGACTTAGTGTTTTAATTTTATTGCACTTGTTAATAACTTGTGTTTTATATGTTTCAAGTATATTGTAACAAATTTTCATCATTTCCTCCCTTTTTTCCGTTTTGCATTTTTAGTTTTGGGGGATAATTTACTTATGATGACAAATTATTTCTTTGTTTACTTTCAAATGTTCCTGATTTTTATGTCTAATAATCCTTTTTGTGTTCTTTAGGCAGGTGTTGGCGTTGAGTTTGTTCGCATTTTACCAGAAACTCATGCCCCAACCCTTACTAATATCTTTGCCGAATGTGATTCAAGAGATGACATTGTAAGTTGAACACAACAAATTTCCTTTATACTTATTATATTTTTACACATGTGAGGAAACCTGACCATTCTCAATGTTTAACTTCAAAGAAATGCAGATGATAAGGCATATTTCTGACAGTGTTGTGATATACCCTCTCAAATTCATCTTTTGGGGTTCACTGAATATGTTGTGACCATTTTCTTAGAGGATCCAAAATTATGACTGAATTAAAATGTTCTCAGTAGGTATTTTTTGGAGTGCAATGTCAAATGTAATTGAGCCTTGTTGAGGCCTGGGAAATTTTCCCACACTATCCTTTGAACTTTGCTCCCTACTCTGATGTCATGACAGAGCTAGCAGAGACTTGAGATCTGCAAGCAAAATGAAGTTTGTTACACTTTTCACAAGAAAGCAAAAACATTTAAAAAATAAAAATGGATCAACATTTTACTAAAGAGCAAAGAAAATGTGGAAATTAAAAAAAAAATTGTTACAGTAATGTAGGAAACTTTCTTGGTGATAACCGTTAGGAGGACCTGTAGGTCAACAGGTTATCGAAGTTTTCTTTGTCGGTTACTTATGTGATAGCTTGGTACTTAAAGGTCATCTTCCTCTCTTTCTTTTCTTTTTCTCTGTCTCTCTCTTTTTTTTCTTTTTTTCTTCTTTTTCTTTTTTTAATCTTAGTTTTTAAATAATTTGTTTTAAATTTAACTAGAAATATTTAATTTTATAATTTTAATTTTGTTTTAGACTATTACCTGTGACTGTGATGCTACTCCTGCACTTCAACTTAAAGCTTTCCGTCAGAAAGGAGAGAAGGTGGAAGTATCCCATTATCGAGTGAATGTAAACAGATTCCGAGCCCGCTTAAATATTGTCTGCATTACAGAGAAAATGCTTGCAGATTTGAAATGTGATGGATGGCCAGAAGTAAGTAATTGTGAATGTTTTTAAAGTACTGCCTTGTTATAAGATGAGAAAAGAAATGTTTTAATTATAATTTATTTCTTTTTAATTTTTACAGATTAAAGTATCTCTTGCACCAGTTGGCAGTATAAAAAATAACCTAGATGAGCAGCAGCTTCAGGATGTTATTATTGACATAGTTTCTACTGCTATTAGAATGTCAAATGTTCATTTAAATCTGAGCATGTATCCCGATTTTCCTCAGTTTTCCCGACATGCTGTTCAAGCTCCCCACATTCTACCAGTACATTATGACAGTATGGTTAGTCCAGTTACTCCCTTTTCCCCTCTCCTAGCTTGAAATATTTCTTTTCTTTTTTTTAATTGCCTAAATTGTTGTGTAGATGTCAGCACCATACTCTGGTGGCAGAGCTGCAGGTGGAAGGCGGCTCCTTGTTAAGGTTATTAAAGCTCAAGGCTTGGGAGCAAAACAAGGTAGTAGACCTTGAGCTGAAGTGTTGTACAAAGTAATGGATCCTTTTTTCTTTTTATTATGAATTGTTGGGGTAAATGTGTTGCAGGTTGCAAAGAACCATATTGCATTGTGGAAATGGATGAACCATCACAGAAATACCAAACGTCAATGAAAAAGGATACTGACAGTCCTGTATGGGATGAGCACTTTCTCTTGTATGTTGTCCTTTTTTTTTAATTGTCTTGTCAAGCACATTTATATTTTTCTGAAAGAATTAATATTTAAACTGTTTCTCAATTTTCCAGTGATGTCTCCCCTAACACAGCAGAGCTGCTCTTTGAGATTTATGACCGAAGTGGTCTCACGCAAACATCTGCCTCTGCTCGCACTGGCAAATTTCTGGGGCTTGGTATTGTGGGCGTAGAAGAACTCCTTATTAACCCAAGTCAAAGACAAGTAATATCATTGCAGTCACGTCCTTATGAAGCTGACCCTGTGTCAGGCACGCTTACTGCTGAGGTAATTTCAATTTCCCTTGCCCTTCACCCAATTGTGTGCCCTGGATTTGTACCAGGTCTCAGCATAACAGAAGTTTTAGTTATTCTGTTCCAAGCTTTTGTCTGACCATATGTATTTTATAAATATTCTACTATTTTAAAAAGTAATAGATATTTTCTTTTTTATTAAGTTCCTGTTCATTGAAGGAGCTGACATTCCTGCTTTTGGTGGCACACCTTACAAACTAAAAGAAACTCTCAAGACAACTTCACCCTCAGGAGCCGTCATCACCACCACTAAAACTGTGTTTGCTAATGCTGGAGGTAAGTATTTGAAACTTTGCAGAGATAAGGGCGTGGTTTTGTATTCTATCATTTTACATAGGTTACGTGACACCTGTATTGTTATGTATTTAAATAAACTTTAACTATATCCTTTTTTTTCTTTTCTTTTCTTTTCTTTTCTGTTTTCTTTTCTGTTTTCTTTTCTCTTTTCTTTTTTTTTCTTTTTTCTAATTTATAGAGCACCAACTATCAAATGGTGGAGAACGAGTCACTGAATCGGCATTGAAGGAACTTGAACTCCGAAACAGAGGGCAACCTTTACAGACAGACAAGAGCACACTAATTATTCACAGTGTTCAGCGGGTGTGTATAAATCATATTCATCATCTCCTGTTATCAGATTTGTTTATTTATTGTGTCTAATCGTGCCTTTTGCTTTTATTCGGGACAATAAGCAGCAGGGACCGCGTCAACTTGTCAAGGTAAACTATTAATCAATGGCATCATACTAAAATCTAGTGAGTCCTTTAGCATGTAGTGAAGAGTGTAACTAAAAATCTGAGTTTGTCAAGAAAAACAATGACCTTCAATTTTCATGGGTTTAAGTTAGTAATTTTAATTGCCAAACCAAGAGTTTCCTGCAAGCTTTTAATTTTTTGAAGTGGCCCTCTCGAGTTCTCCTATTAGTACCAATTAAGTTGTGACCTTGTCATCAGTTAGAGGCTCCTCAACTTGTTAGCAGAGTGTGTTGTGGTGGGTGTGAACATGGTCCATGTTGCTAGGCAAGGTAACATTTCTGAACTTAAAACTCAGTCTGGCATGTTGCTCACCATTGGTCCCCAAAAGCTGTTATCCTACTATCCCACTACACTATAGATGCTAGAGTACAGGTACATTATGATGCAAGTACATAATTGCTCGGTACACTGTACCAAATTCAACACAAAACACAAGGTTTTCTATAAAGAGCCAGTGTTTTTAAAAAAATGCATTCCCCAGTTCTTTTTAGTTTTTAAACTGTCCCTCAATTTTATTCCTTGATCTGCTTTATAAATTAAAGTATTGTACAGAGCTTTATTGAGTATGTTCTCATACTAGTCACGCTATGTTAACAATGAAATGAGTGGTTTGGTTTGACGCTAAAAAGACTGCTAGGTTTTGCTAGAATTTGACTTAACCTGCTGTTTTCTTATGTGTGTATGTCCTTGTTGGCTTTTGGTAAACAGGTTGAACAAGGGAAAAATGGACGCTGGCATGAAGTTGATCAGGTATTGTGCTTTTTCATTTTGATCATCAGTAATCAATCTGAAGGGGAATTGTTTTTGACTGCTTTTTAATCTTTGAATTTGAGCAATATTATGCCTGCCTATAGTCTTCTCTACCTTCTCTTCTGTTTACAATCATGTTTTGAAAAGGGAGTGATCTTTATCAAATTCTTTTTTTTAACTAAATTTTAATAAAATTTTTGAATCCTTTTTCAGTCTGGTTTTGGGCTGCAATCGCCACAGTCAGTTGCTTTGCAGCAGCAGCAACAGCAACAGCAGTTACAACAGCAACAACAGCTTAATGCCACCCCACAAGTTGGACCAGATGGAGATCACTTAACGAGCGCTGATGGTGAGTCTTTTATATGCGCTTTTGCTTTGCTCTAGATTTTGTAGCACTCTGGCTAAGGAAAACAAAACTTCATATTGTGCTTGCCCAATGCTCGTACATTTAAACCTAAATCACATCTGTAGTCACATTTATCTCCTATGTTTAATTACCCTTTTTACACCTCACCTTTTACTGCTATGCTTGTCAGAACGTGGACGCAGTCGTAGGAAAAAGCGAGACTTTTTTGGTACAATCAAGCGGCGGTTGAATCGCTCTAAAGTTCGATCAAAATCTGTTGACCCTGGGGATAATGAAAACAGAGATCAGTCTCCTAGTGCTTTAAGTCGATCAATATCAGCTGACCGTGCTCATGATGGCTCACAACACTCATCATCAGGTATGTTTTATTGTTGTGTGATTGAGGCTTTTCATCTCTTGTATTTTAGTTTTCCAACTATTTAGTTTGATGTGGGTCATACTAGGATGTACATACAGGCTATTAGTTGTTGAATAGAAACATTTTCCTTTACTTAGTACAAATTGTTTGATTTGAAGTTTCTTTAAAACCAAAGAGTAAACTCTGCTCCAAGCGCTCAATTACTTTTACAATTACCCTAATGGCATGGCTGGTAGGTCTCCAGGAAAAGCAGAAGTGAGCAGTATGTAGGGAGAATATTTCCATTTTCGTAGCTAATTTTTTGATGTTTCTTCCTCAAGATCATTGGATAATAGAAGTTCGGCATGATTCGCACTCCTCACTGAATGACTTGGATGGTATGACATGACTTTCACCAAGTTATTGTGTTTAAATTTTTGATCGTAAAATCGCCTTTTGCATATGCTTAGAGCTGAGTGTCTGTATCTATCCATCTACAACAAAAATTGAAATATTTCTGTTAGGGCATAAAAAAAATTCAGGGAACTAGAAGTGTTGTTGCCACTAATTACATGAAACGTTTAAATGCAGTGCTTTATTTGCTGATTTTGTTTTCTATACATTTTGTGCAAATATTGCTATTTTGCTTTTTTCCACACATTCTTTTACTTTTTATCTATCTTTTTGATTAGCTGAGCTGTGCCATGCGTTCTTCTTACAGATAGAACCGGCAAAACATTTTCATGGTTCTTGTTTGCTTGAAATTTTTGGTTCACAATTTAGGTAATAGTCCTGGTACATTTTATTTTTCCAAGGAAGATAATTGTTCTGTCTTACTCATTTTCTTAAAATTGGTATAGTGCATGTGCCTTTTGGAAAAGTATTGTCAAACAGTTTCCGGGTCTGGTTTCGTACATATTCTTAATTGTGTAAATTTTAATGATTCGCACTAGGCCATAAATTACTTAACTTATCCATCCTAACAAATTTAGACCATATTACGACTGTTGCAACTGTGGTTATAAGCTGTAACTAAAACACTGCTTGGAAGGCAATAGAAATGCATGTTCATATTCATTGTGCATGCTCTTTTCCAAGGGGAAGCATTGATTGCTTCAGAAACATTTTTTAGATGATTCTTATAGGCAACCAAGTCAGGCAATTGAATTAAAACCTACAGTGTATTCGGAAATGAGATTTTGTGATCTTAGGAGCACAAAATAGTGGATAAACAATCTAAAACTTGGTGAATTGTTTCATCAATGCAGGCTACTTAACTGTGCCAGGACTAAGAGCTGATTCTACTCGTTCAAGTTTAAGTGAAGCATCTGGTATAAGTGGTGCATCCACTAGAACTTACATTAATGAAGCATCGAATCTAGTTTTGGAAACTCTGGAGAATGGCATTCACAAGTAAGTCAGCTGGTATGTGATAGATAACATTTGGGGAAAATTAATCAATAGCCAACATTCACTTTTTGCCAAATAAAATTGCAGGTACTACTTGGTTCCATTGTCATTAGCTCAGAAGACTAAGTGGAGGAAGAAAGGCACTAAACTTCACATATTTAATGATCATACTTTCATCGCTAAGCATCTCACAGGGTAAGAAACATAATTTAGAAAATTGTGGTATTCAGAGAAAGCTATTTCAATTCATTATTCCTGTTTGCTGCTCCTATCTTGCAGAGGCACAGTGTGTCAGATATGTGCCAAAACTGTGGCACGACGAATCGGTAAACAGGGTTATGAATGCAGAGATTGCTTACTGAAGTGTCACAAGCAATGTCATGTCAAAGTGGATACAACATGTCCCAACTCCAACATCCAGAATATTGAACTGTGAGTATCAGTATTCCTCTTCAGTAAATTTGGTTCTCTACAATGCCTTCTATATTCCCTGGGCTAATCCTTTTCATCTACCTTTCATCCCTTTTCTTTTCTTTTTTTTTTTACCACTTCTTAAAAAATGCTGCCTGGATTTTTTTTATTGCAGTCAGAGGTACCCAATTATAAGGTGTCTGTTATTTGCTTGTCTGCAAATATTTATTCAATTTATTTATGTGACGTAGCAAAGTTTGCTGGGACATTTAATGGTGTTAGTTAAATTTTAAGAATTTTGCATAATTTTTCCATTTTTCCTACTGTTGTAAAATTATCAATCTTGTCTTAAATTAACTGAAATTGATAGTGTTCTGCTCTCAAACTTTCTTTAGTAATAAATTTTCATGACCCTTATCATTTTATAACATCATTAAGTGTCCTATTTATACCTATCAATTATTATCATCTATTATTCTCTCTTTATGAATCGGTCTTAATGGTTGGTTTTGTATTTCCTACATGCTGGTCTCTACTCCCTGTTCTGAGTGAATAAGTCGTTGGTAAGCTATGTGCTATGTGTGAAACTTGAAGCTTTTGGGTAGTGTGATAACTTGAATGGTACTCAATTCCTTACCCCAAGTAATAGCTTAGTGTTCTTCCTAACCTAGTGATTAGATTCTGGTTTGTGACTTTGCACGTTAGAGTCATTCCCAATGAAGCTTTTTTAAAGTAGGTCACTATTAATATAACCACATGTACAGGGTACACTTACCCGCTCTCTGGGTAAGTATGCAACCCATTCTTCTTCAGCTGAGCGAGGGCGAAAGGTGAGTTGGAGATCGCCCCCCTCACGCTCCTCTCCTCACCTCTTGCCCTCGCTCAGGTGAGTTGGAGAGCGCCCCCTCACGCTCCTCTCCTCACCTCTTGCCCTCGCTCAGGTGAGTTGGAAAGCGCCCCCTCACGCTCCTCTCCTCACCTCTTGCCCTCGCTCAGGTGAGTTGGAGAGCGCCCCCTCACGCTCCTCTCCTCACCTCTTGCCCTCGCTCAGGTGAGTTGGAGAGCGCCCCCTCACGCTCCTCTCCTCACCTCTTGCCCTCGCTCAGGTGAGTTGGAGAGCGCCCCCTCACGCTCCTCTCCTCACCTCTTGCCCTCGCTCAGGTGAGTTGGAGAGCGCCCCCTCACGCTCCTCTCCTCTTGCCCTCGCTCAGCTGAGTTGGAGAGCGCCCCCTCACGCTCCTCTCCTCACCTCTTGCCCTCGCTCAGGTGAGTTGGAGAGCGCCCCCTCACGCTCCTCTCCTCACCTCTTGCCCTCGCTCAGGTGAGTTGGAGAGCGCCCCCTCACGCTCCTCTCCTCACCTCTTGCCCTCGCTCAGGTGAGTTGGAGAGCGCCCCCTCACGCTCCTCTCCTCACCTCTTGCCCTCGCTCAGGTGAGTTGGAGAGCGCCCCCTCACGCTCCTCTCCTCACCTCTTGCCCTCGCTCAGGTGAGTTGGAGAGCGCCCCCTCACGCTCCTCTCCTCTTGCCCTCGCTCAGCTGAGTTGGAGAGCGCCCCCTCACGCTCCTCTCCTCACCTCTTGCCCTCGCTCAGGTGAGTTGGAGAGCGCCCCCTCACGCTCATCTCCTCACCTCTTGCCCTCGCTCAGGTGAGTTGGAGAGCGCCCCCTCACGCTCCTCTCCTCACCTCTTGCCCTCGCTCATCTGAGGAAGAATGGGTTGCATACTTACCCAGAGAGCGGGGTAAGTGAGCCACCCTGTATAATAAAAACTGACTTTTTTTTTTAATTTTGTGTGCATCAACACTACCATCACGTGTAACCGGCACATTCACTGTCACCGTAACTTGCTTTAGCATCAAATCTTATGCGTGATATTTGATATTGTATCTCTATTGCAGGTGCCCAATGACGATGCAGAGTCCTCAACTGATTCGCCAGGTTCTCACAAGACAAAGCAAGACAAAGCTGAAGAAGATGGAAAAGTTATCTTAGTTACCTGCTTCTCTGAATCTCTTTAATCTTGTTTAAAAATTCCATTTCATATCCATTTCCCTTTCATGTCATGGCAATATTTTCAGTCAGAAGGTATTGCAGTTAATGTGTGGAGTAATTTGGTTTCCTATATTGCTGCCTGCATCTCAGTTTTCATTTAGCTTTGAAGTATTGTTTCTGAGCTACCTTGTCAGAGGGATGATCTTGTGTCAAATTTTTAATACTAACAGTTTCAGTAGCATGACCTAAGATTTTGAGAAACAAATGTGTCAAAGCTACTTTTTTAAAAGCTGTATTGTAAGTCTTCTGTAATTGTTTCCTGCTCACAGTTTTGTACTTAATTCAATCTCCTGATGTAGTGAAGGTTTTACTGTCTAACTCTTTGATATTGTGATTTGTCTGAGACTGAAATTCCAGATAATTTTAGTCAAATTCCAATACCTATGAAATCAAAGGCAAACTCTTGTGCTTTTAAATTGTGTGTTTTCAGCTTTATGCTGCAGGAAACCATAATTCACTTCCAACGAAAACTTAAGTTTGTATTTAAGTTTACTTCTATAACAAAGTGCACTCATTCTTTTCATATTTTTATCAGTTGACTTGGTTTGGAGTGACTAAAATGACCTTGATGGTTGTTTGACACCTGTTTCATCAGTGGATGAGACATGATCAGTCTTGGAACATATTCTTTAAATAAATTAGAACATATTCTCTAAATAAATGAATTCTATTCATTGGCTTTTAGTGATATAGCAAATTGTATCACATTCTTAAGACTTATATTTTTTGCTTGAATCTAATGTGTACTTAAATCTCAAATTACTGTGTAAACCAATACCTTTTCCAGGAATGATTGTTCCTGTTTGTGCTGCTATTGCAGATATGCTGAATTCTCTAGTTATATAATGTACATTGCTAGGTTGTGTTAATACGCCCGCAGCTATCTTGTTGTAATATGAGGCTAATTGAACTCATTTTATTGTTGAATGACATTTTTCTTCAATTCTGTCACATTTATTACACGTACAATGTATTATATTTTGTTCTCTTGTTATTTACTATTTGTACAATTTATGATATTTTTCCTTATGCTATTTTGGTGCTTTTGTTACGACTATGTTGGTTTTATTTTTTGATTTCTTATTTTTCTGAAGATCTGATATTCCCACCTCTCATTTTCTTTTAATCCCTTCTGAACTACTATTCCATAGGTGATGATACTGACTCTAATCTATACCATGACATAAGTAGGGTAGTTGACTCTGTTTCTTTGGAATCTCATAATTCAGTAGTTTTCTATTTCTTGTTTTGCTGTATAATGTGGTATGAGGTACCCAAGTCTTTTATTGGTTGGGATTTCAATATTTCCCTTGCTGCTCCAACAATTTGTTTTCTGCTTATGTTTTTCTAATAAAAGGGACACTAGATGGTTACAGAAGAAGTGGAAGTTATTTGGTTAAAATATGACAATGAATACTTGTCGTATACAATATTTGGGGGTTTACCATTTGATAATGAAAGACAATCTTATGACTTAGGATGTTTTAAATCGTGTCTTTGGTTCTTAATATGTACGATATTGTTTATTTAAACCTGCTCATGCTATGTAGGTTTTGTTTATATTTTTCCTTGTTAATTTACTCTATGTGATGATGTTCCATGTGTTAACACTGAATTTAAATTAATTACATTACAATATGCAAAAATACTGTTATGGATGTGAATGAAATTAATTTAGACGACCTGTAAATTATCCCTTTATGTGATAAAAGTATGTACTTATGTACCTATCGAACTGTACTTTCATTATTTTATTGTAACAATTTGAGTGGAAAGTTTTTAACATAATTTGCTTTATTAGGACAACGAAGCAGTTATCAGCAGGAGCATTGTTTTTTTTTTTATTATTTTACTTTGTTTGTTGTTTCTTTTTAATATTTTTTTGTGTTGGGCCAAGTAGTTATAATTACTGAAGTGTTGAAATGCATTGGTAAAATCTCAGTCATATTGATGTGATATTGATTCTTAATGTGGAGGTGGTGAAAATTGTTTTCAATTTCAATTAAATAGAAGTGTCAAAAGCATGACATCAAAAATTATTCAAGAGCAAATAATTAGTGCTATGTTAATCTTTTTAGAAGAATGTAACATTAATGTACCTTATCTGTTTTGGTCGCTGTTTGCATTTTAAATGCTACTGTTCATTTTAACTGACTTGGTTAAATATGTAAGTGAAAATGTTATTTCCTGACAGACACACCACGACTGACCAGGATAATACTTAATCTGTAGTGTGCCCTCCGAATTGTGTTTTGTTAATTATGTTTCACTGTTATCCCCATGAGAAGAGAAAAGGTTTTGCAAAGGCTAAACAACAGTGATCTTAAAGTGCTTTACATTTAATGTCTGGACCTCTCGACTCATTGGGTACCATATGGATCCCTTTTTGTTCAAATGCTTTTGCGGTGCGTGTATCCCACTAAACTAGTCAAATCTGTTGTGGTGTATGTATACTGCTGGTGGTGTGGTGATGGCTTTGCTTCAAGAATCTTGTTTCAACTGCAACTGTACTTTTTGAAGTCAAGTACATACTACATGTTTAATTAAAAAAAACAACGAAAACAACTAAGATAGATATATTAGTCTTTCATCCACGGACACATTTTGTTCCCTCTGTTAACCGTTTATAATCACTAAACACACAAAAAACAGACTAGAAAAGTCATTATGTTTTAGGTTTTCTGTTACATATCACCACTTGAGCAAAACAGCAGCTATCATACAAGAAAGAATTCACACAGAACACACTCATTCTTGATGGAAGTCATGTGTCACACTCCATCGCGTCCGACCACATGTACACGTCCAAGTCCAATGTCCAGTGAGAGGCGCCACCCTTATCAGAGGCGGGCCTGCGGGAATATGTCTGCCGGGTCGGGCGACGCCCGCCAGTCGTCGGCATCGCCGTCGCTGGCCAGCAGGCGGAACGCCTCGAGCTCGGAGCTGAGCTCCGCGTCGTCCTCCAGCTCCGGGTCCAGCTCCGGGTCCAGCTCCGGCCGGCCCGGACAGGCCGGGTACTCCCGGAGAGTCTTGAGGCGCTTAGGGCGCGGCTCGCGGGCGCGGGGCGCCGTCTGTGTCGGCACCTGGCCGCCGGCACACGGTCAGACCTCACGGGGCGGGGCGGGGCGGGGCAGGGCGGGGCGGGGCGCTAGTAGGGGCCTCGCTGGCGCTGCTGGTCCCTCACCTCGTAGGCGCCTCCGCCCGCTGACCTGCAGCTCAGGCTGTACGACGTCCACGTGTCCGAGTCGGAGCAGGACGCGAAGAGGCTGTCGACGGCCCGCTGCGCTTCGGAGGCGGCGGGGGCCGGGCTGGGCCGCGGGGGCGGTGTGGGCCTAGAGGACCTGCTGCTGCTGCTGCTGCTGCCGGCGCCCGCCCTGGAGAGCACCCTGGCCGCGGGGGCGGGGGCGGGCGCGGCCGGCTTGCCGAACGGCCGCTCCAGGGCGGTGGGCGTGGGGGCGGGCGCGGGCGCGGGCGCGGCTGAGTGGACGGAGGCCGGGCTGGGCGCGGTGAGCGGCATGGGGAGATCCTTGATGCCGCCGAACTGGAGCTGCGGGTTTATCATGAGGCTGGACGCCTGCAGCCCGAAGCGGCCCAGGACCTGAAGCAGATCGGGTGCGGTCCGCGTTACCCTCCTGCCGGCAGGCCTCGCCCCGTCCTTGTCGCACCTATGGTGGTGCCCTACACTGGGCATGGCAGGGCCCCATGAGCGCGACAAGGACGGAGACGCGAGAGCGATCTCCGGGATCAGAAGGCAGCGCCGCACGCGGCCGCACGGCCTCCACCACCACCTGCGAGAGGTAGAACTGCTTCTCGGACTCGGCGAGCGTGTCCCAGGCGGCCGAGACCGTCGCCTTTAGCTTGGTCTTGGACGTGTCCGGGTACAGCCAGTGGTACAGCGTGCGCGTGCGCTTGCTAAACAGCGACTTGGCGGCCTTCACCACGTCCTCCTGGGTGCCGTCGCCCAGGCCGAGGCCGAGGCCGCGGTCGGCGCCGCGCTCCCAGTCCCTCGCCCTCGTGGCCTCGACGCGCGCGGGCGGCGGCGGCATGGGCAGTGGCAGCGGCAGCGGCGCGCTCACCTGTTGCACGTCGCAGGCCTGCGCACACTGGAGACCCACGTGTGTGAGAACATCGCACTCTTGTAGGTGTGTGGATTTCCATTCGTACACCTGTCACCTCAAGTGGGTGAAACACTTGTGTTCAAGTGTACGAATGGAGATTTCCTCACCTGTAAGCGTGTTATCAGTGTAAAAAGTAAGCCCCCCCCCCCCTTCCGCATCTCGCCGTCCACAGCAGGTAGCAGGATGTCTGCGCACCTGTTTGTGGACGAGTCCCTGGTCCTGCGCTTCGATGGTGAGCAGCGCGTCCTCGATGCTGTCGAAGACGACCCTCTCCGAGTCACCCGCCTCTCCCGGACGCGACGAGCGCACCTCGATCTCCACGACGTCGTCGTCCAGGAACTCGTCCAGGCTGCAGGGCGGGAGCGGCCGCACCTGTTTGGTGGGGTAGCAGGGAGGAGGGGGTGAGTCGCGGGCGGCGGGACGGGGGAAGGGGAGCGGTAGACTGTCGCAGGCATAGAGTTGCAAATCTAGGAAATTTTTCCTTTACAAACCCTGCCGACTAGGCAATCTGCCTCACAGTGGTGTCCGAATGTTGCCTGGTAGGCAGGATTTGTCTAGAGAAAATCTCTTAGATTTGCAACCCTACGCGGGCACCTGCTGCTCAGGGTGCTCAGCCGGCCGGGGCTGGTACTGGGTATGCACCGGCTCCCCGGCGCCCAGGGCGGCTGCGGTGGCCGCCGCGGGGGGAGGGTGTCTGACGGGGCCGTACTGGGCGGTGGAGAGGCGGCTCGGGCCGAGGTGTCGGTAGCGTCCCTGGGGGTGGCCGATGGCCGGGGACACGGCCGGGGCCGGGGCCGGGGACGAGGCCGGAGCCACCCCCAGAGGCTGGCCGAGCCCCAGGCGCGCGGCGGGGGTGGGCGCGGGCGCGTAGACATCCGGCCCGTAGGGGAGCGTCCAGCTGTATAGCGGGTAGTCCGGCGGCGGCTGCGCGTACGAGTCGCTGGGCAGCAGCGAGTCGGACTGCACGGGCACGAGCAGGACGTGTGACACCTCCGACCTGAGCCGACACCTCATGATCGCGGCGCCCGGGCCGCTCTAACCTGCACGAAGTACTCCTGGTACGTGGTCATGGACGCCAGCGTGGTCATGGCCAGGTCGTCGTCGAACTCGGCCAGCGGCAGGCTGGACACGTCCGGGTACAGCTCATCGACGGGCTGGTGCAGCGGGGTCGGGGCGCCGGCGGACGGCCAGGGCGAGGACTCCCAGGGCCCGGCGGGCCAGGGCGCCGTGCTGCCGGCGGGGGCTGGGCCGGGGGCGGGGCTCGGCCCCGGGGGGCCCGGGGGGCCCGGGGGCGGCGCGGGGGCGGTGGCGGAGGCGGCCAGGCAAAAGGGGGAAAAGGGATCGCCGCCCTCCATGCTCTGCGCGGCCGGGGCTGCGCGCTCACGTCACGTCCGCGACATGGGGGCGGTGCGGGGGCGGGCCGGGGGCGGGGGCGGAGGCGGCGGGGGCAGCAGTAGGGCGCCGAGGTTAGGGGCGCGGCGGGCGCGGCCGCCCGGCGGACAGCGGAGCGCGAGGGGCGGTGGGACTCTGGGCAGAGATGCACAGACATGCCCTTCCAACAATACGACACGATCGGCGGCGGCAGGCGGCGGGCGCTGCTCTCGCGTGCTGAGGGTTGCCTACCCACCCGGGGCCCCCGGGGCGCGCCGGGCAGGCAACCCCCACACACGCGTGCTGCGCGGTACTGCCTACCCCGCCGGGGGCTCCACACAAGCCCTCCCTCCGAGCCCTCCGCGTCATAGTACAGTGCCCGCCGCCCGGCCGCCACCAGCAGAACTAACCTAGACAAGTTGGGGAGGGTCTCGGGGCGCACGGCGGTCAGGACGTTGAGGAGGTGGCCGTCGACGCGGGGAATTGCGGAGGCCAGGCCAGGTCCCCCTTTCTTGCCCCCTCCCCTCTCCCATTGCACAGTAGGATCCCCTCCACCTGCAGACACCTCCCCCCCCCCCCCAACCACCTCTCCCTTTTCTCTCAGCTGGCCGCGAGGCGCGGAGTATCGCCGGCCGTCGCGGTCGCGCCACTACCGTCCGCCCCGCCCCGCCACATCCTGGCTTACCGAGACCCCTTCCCTCCTCCTCGGAATTCCCTCCATCCATTTTTCTGCCGCCTAGCTCGGGTTCCAAAACACTTCAGGGTATATCGATAACTCCATTCCATGTGCACATCGCATATTTAATTGAAAATATTTCATCTGGCATAACAGGTGATCCGTATACTCCACCCTTTTCATCTATTCCAAATATTTTGTGAACACCTCGCACCTCGCGAACTCCCCGCGCTCACAGAAGGCTCTTCGCGTCAGTGAGGGGCGCGCTGCTCCACGCCCCACCAGAGGTGAAGTGAAGTTGCATGCAGTGAAATTAATTTTCAGTGAAGTGAAGTTGCAGTGAAGTGAAATTGCAGTAAAGTGGAGGCAAGTTGCAGTGAAGTGAATTTGCAGTGAAGTAAGATGGCAGTGAGATGGGGTGGAGTGAATAAGTGAAGTTGCAGTAGTCTGCCCGGGTGGAAGGATCTGTAGTTGTGACTATATCTGGCGACCGCAGTTAAAATCTACCTCTTTTTATAGTCTGTCTGTAGATTAGGTGATGACCAACTACAAAATCACCATAGTTGAGAATGTGCTTTGATTAAGCAGTTATAGTACGGTACAACTGTAGTTAAGTCAATGCAGTTCAACTTCAGAAAACTGCAGATATCTGCAGTCAAACTACCAGTTATCTGTACTTAACTGCAGTTAAACTGTAGTTGAACTGTGTTAATTTCGGACCTTCGGAGTTCAACTTAGTTTATAACTGCAGTTTTCGGCGGCAGTTCGAGACCTAGTTTCAATATCAGTTAGACTGTACTTTGACCAGATTTTCCCTACAGAGTAAGGTGCAATTAGACTATGTTTCCCTCTAGTCTCAAAATACAGACGAAAACTTTCAATTACAAAATATTCTTTGTTCCTTTCTTTTCTTCGCTTCCTTCTCACTCTCCCTCCCTTCTAACCTACTCACATGACTTTTATTACCTTTCTGAGAGTTGAAACCGGATGGACGGTGATGGGAGTCGAACCTCGGACGGTGGAGTTGGAATCCCGGAACGCTGACCACTGAGCCACTGCGACACCATAGCGATAGTGGCGCAGCAACGTAGTGCCATGCCAAAGGGCCCCGGATCCCAGCCAAATGGTTTGACTACAGTTCAACTGCAGTTTCACTGCAGTTCAGCAGCCACCAACCTTCAGAGCGACTCAAGTTCGTTTCAAGTTTGCTCCACACGCACACGCACACGCGGTTACGACGACTCAGGTCGCCCAGCTGGCCGTTACTGATAATCATCCGATGGACGGTCTAGTCACGCGGGGTCGGCCCAGGTTGCCCCGTGAAGAGTTTAAACTACTCGTCAAAATGCACATTAACTACGGAAAAATGAGTCCAATAAAGTAGACCCTCGTCTGAATTTAGTAGAACGGTTTCCTCTTAATTTACAGTGATGCAACGCAGTTAGATCATACTTTAGAACACAATTCTGACAATAGTTTGCAACTGTTCTTTCACCGTCCTTAAAACTGCAGTCATAACTGAAGTTTCAACTCGAAACCTACAGTGCAGTTCTCACTATAGATGTAAACGCAATGCGAATGCAGTCAGTCTGCAAAGTGAAGTCAAGAGAAAAGTCCATTCGAATGCACAGTACTCAAATCCAGATTATACAATAGTCAAGTTTCAGTTTAAACAGCAATTTCCAACTGCAGTTCAGGTACTGCAGTTTTAACTGCAGTTCATGTCCAGATCTTTCCACCCGGGTGCCCGCTTAGGGCTGGCCCCTTGCAGGGACAGCGTATTGTTACAGCCAATAAGCTTCGCACCTGGCGGACGAGTGACCCACTCAGCTGGCCAGGGGTGTCAAGCGAGGAGGGGACCACTCATACAAAATGTGTACATACAATGAATTTTTCAACTTTTGATTATGATTTTTTCCTTTGATTTTTCAAAGAAAATATGTCTGTGTTTTTGGTAGATTTTTATCTTTTACCCCAGTTTCTCATTTTTTTCTACTTCATTTCGGTTTATTGTTAATTTTTTCTCGATTTGCCAGTTTTTTTGTATTCTTTTCTCTTGATTTTATTTTGTTTATTTATTTATTTTTTTTAGTGATTTTTTGAGGTCCGTTCAATGATTTTTCGAAGTGACTCCCTCCTCGGTGTCTAGTGTCATTTGCGTGCGGCCAGCTGGGGGTGGAGTACCGTGTTCGTACGCCAGGGCGCAGCATGGACTGGGGTGGCCTCCCTACGGAAGAAGGCAGGTACTTGATTGGCGACGTTGAGGTGGACAAAGGGTGTGGAAAGTGGTGCGTTTTATGAATAAGTGGGAGCTGTAAAATAGTGCTTCATGATCCTGAGAGCTGCCACCCCATCGGACAGGATGAACGGTGAGTTGGACCAATCTTTGTGAGGTGCCACCGCTTAAAATTAGGTTGATAGGTTAGGTAAGCACATGATAGCTGTCACCCCTCCCCCATCGGACAGGATGAACGGTGAGTTGGACCAGTCTTTGTGACGTGCCACCGCCTAAAATTAGGAATTTTAGGGAAAATCGGCATGAGTTTGATAGGTTAGGTAAGCACATTTTCTGATGGGGATTACATTGATTGAGTAGGTCTATCCGAGTGGCCCTCGAGAAGCCAGGGCTGTGTCAGGTTAAGGACAGGCGCGGATCCAGGATTATTCCAAGGAGGGGGTAAAGCCATTGAAACGAGGGATTTTTTTGTTGATTTTTTTAAAATGAATACAAGGCGCTATGAATTACTGTTATAATTAAAAACAAATTAGTCACATAAAATCAGTGAGTACACGGCTCACGGCTGCACGCTGCCTAGCAGGAGCGCGGCGTGCAGCGTAAATCGGGGCTTCTTCGGCAGCTGAGGACCGCGATAAATTTCATCTTCGGCATTGGCAAAATGTTAAAAAAACTGCGTGGATCAGGCTAGGGCGGCCGGCACCCTGCGGGTGCCGCATGACCCAAGGGGGGGGGGGGTAATTACCCCCACTACCCCCCCTGGATCCGCGCCTGGTTAAGGATGTTAACAGTTAACAGTTCCCGCAACTGCGTATTTCTGAGTCGTGTACACTATTTTTAGACTCCATCTTAAGGAAAATACTTATATTTTTCATCAATGACTGAGGCCGAAAAGCTAAAAGTGACCAAAACGGCCTCCTCTCCTATACCCGCCCCTTCCCCGCCGTCCCCTTACCCCACCCCATCCCACACCCTCCCTCATCTGTTTTGGTAACTTTAAGCTTTTCGGCTTCAGTCTTTGTTAATAAAAATAAAAGTATTTTCCGTAAGATGGAGTCCAAAAATAGTCTACGCACGACTCAGAAATATGCAGTTGCGGTAACTGTCAACTGTTAACATCTTAACCTGATATAGCCCAGGTGTGCTGAGGTAAGAACCACCGAAAAAGGGGAGAAACAAGAGTAACTGCGTAACAATTCGGGAGTACGGGGAGATGACGGGTGTTGCAAATCCCAAACAGTCAACTGTTCTTGAAACACGTGGTATTTTCATTTTCTGAAGTCCCATTCTAATCAAGAAATTTATTTAGAATACCTGACAGATTTGATAAGAAATATTTGAAGAATATACTCCAAAAATATCATCGAAATATGTAAAAGAATTTATTCCATTTACATCTGACGTTTGCAATAAAATCATTCTTTTTTCTTTATCAAATACGTTTGGACTTCGGCAGGCTCCGATTTCGGTATTTCTGTGCTAAAACTTGTTCTTAGATCATTAAGAAAAAAAAGAGTCCCATGGATGTAGATTGAACCGCTTAGCAAAGACAGTTCCTATTTCTGTCTCTTTCCTTTTGCATCGTTGCACTATACCGCGATAAGAGAATGGAGGAAGAGAGACAGGTGAAGGGTCACGTCTTCCTCGCGCGCCTCCTCTCCCGCGGAACCACGTGACCCTCTCTGTCTCCCTCTCCCTTTCAGCGGGATGGGGAGAGGGGGGGGGAGGTGCTGGACCAGGAGGCAAAACAAAAGCAGTACGGTGTACGGGAGGGGGGAGGAGCGGGGGCTCTCGGCGTAACGGACGGTCGGGCCAGCAGGCTGATTCCGAAGATCGCTCCCGTACCTCCGTCCTTGTCGCACCTGTGGCGGTGCCTCATGTTGGGGATGGCGGTGCCCCATGAGTGCGACAAGGAAGCAGCCGCGAGAACGATCTTCGGAATCAGACGGCAGGCCGGCGCGGTGGGCATATAGAAAGGGAAAGGATGGAGCAGCGGGGCGGGGCGCCTGGTCCGCGGGATGCGGTGCCCCCGCCCCGCCCCTCCCCGCCCCACCCCGCCTCGCCCCGCCTCGCCCCGCCCAGCCCCGCCCCGCCCCGCCCCGGAGTCCCTTGCGCCCCGCTCAGTCGCGCCCGGGCTGGCCCGGACGCCCCGCCCCGCCCACGCCCCGCCAAGCTCACTTCACCTCTCCTCACCTCAGCAGCTCCGCGGCGGCGGCGGCGGCATCGGCAGCGCTACAGGACTGGAGGCCCGGAGGAGTAGTGGAGTCTGCTCAGCCGCGCGCGCCCAGCCCAGCGCTCAGCCAGTCTGCTTGTGCAACGCGAGGAGTCGAGTCGAGCCGAGCCGAGTCGCGCCGGGAGCAGAGCGAGCAGAGCGAGCAGACGAGCAGCGTGTCGCCAGCACCATGACGGAGAGGACCTGCGGCGGCAGCAGGAGCAGGTCAGTGCATGGCGCCCGCCCGCCTGCTGCAGGATCACGCTGCCCCCGTGGACAGCCGTCTGATTCGCCTCCGTCCTTGTCGCACTCATAGGGCACTGCCATCCCCCGCATAGGGCACCGCCATAGGTGCGAGAAGGGCGGTGGTACGAGAGCGATCTGCGGAATCACCCCCGACTGATCCCGCAAAGTACTAGCTTACCGCAAGTCCCCTCCAGTCCCGTCCTCAAGAGTGTCCTCGACGACGGCATCCGAAAGTCACACTCGCCACACTTGCGGACGGGAGTGGACGGGACTTGGGTTAAGCTAGCATTTTGCGGAATCAGACCGCAGACCCCGTCTCATCTCTGATATTGGAAGTCGCAATTTTGAGACTTTTGAGACTTGACTAATGTCTCCCTGTAAAAGCCGTTTAGGTTTGTGAGCGCGCGGGGTGCTTTTCCCCCCGCTGTGACCACATTGTGGTCACGACGCACTAAGGTGTTAAGCCAGTGATGACGTTTGTCACCCCCTTATAAGGGAAGTTGTACCCGTGCGGGTGCTAAGCGACCCTCCCCGATCTCCATGAGTGCAACCAGCCCCGCGCGGGTGATAGCTCAGCAGTGGGGTGATTCCGCTCAATAGTGCTGTCTCTCTGTCCTTGCGGCACTCGTGGGGCACGGACACAGAGAGTAAGAGAGCCAGAAAGAACACGCCCAAGCGGAACCCTGCGGATGAAGGGTCACCCTGCAGATCGGGTGGAGTAAGTACCGCCTGGTCCGGCCGTCCCTGCAGTATCGACCACGTAATTTGCTATTGCGGGCTGTGCGTGGGGTTTCATCGCGGGTTTCATCTAACAGCACGGCGGCTTATTCTTCCCTTCCTCCTCATCCTCTTCGTCCTCCTCCTCCTTCTTGTCCTCCTCGTCCTCCTTGTCTTCCTTGTCCACCTCCTTGTCCTCTTTGTCCACCTCCTTGTCCTCCTCCTCCACCTCCACCTCCTCCTCCACCTCCTTGTCCTCCTTGTCTACCGCCTTGTCCTCCTCCTCTACCTCCTTGTCCTCCTCCTCTACCTCCTTGTGCACCTCCTTGTCCTCCTCCTCCTCCTCCTCCACCTCCTTGTCCTCCTTGTCCACCTCCTCCTCCTCCACCTCCTTGTCCTCCTCCTCGTCCTTGCCCTCCTCCTTGTGCACCTCCTTGTCCTCCTTGTCCATCTCCTTGTCCTTCTCCTACTCCTCGTGCTCATCCGTCGTACTGCCCCGCGACATTCGGCCCGCTCGGCCCGCCCGGGTCACGTCAAATAATCACGTCTCGAGTTTCATTGGGTCGGGCCGGCCGGCTCGGCTGCCGTACTGGACGCTCGTCAGCAGTGACGTTTGTGTAACCGCGGCCCATTACTAAAACGTGACGGCGTCCGAGGGTTGTCCCGGTCCGGTCCTCGTCCGGCTCTGCCCTGCCCTGCCCTGCCCTGCCCTGCCCTGCCCTGCCCTGCCCTGCCCTGCCCTGCCCTGCCCTGCCGTCAGATTCAGAAGGGCGCTTTCGTATCTCCGCCCTTGTCACACGCATGAGTCTCGGCCACTGAAAGTGAGTGAGAGGGCACTACAAAACGATCTACTGAATCTATGGGAGCTGGGTCCAGGTCCCGTAGACACGGCTTGTTAATGTTCTCCATGGTGTCCTCCGGGTTGTCCCTCGGGGCGGGGCGGCGGGAGGGCACCACGAGTTACCTTCTGCCGACTAATTCCGAGGACCGCCCTCGCACCTCTATCCTTGCCACACCTATGACGGTGGCCTATATGTTAAGGAAAGCTGGGCCCCGTGAGTGCGACAAGGACGGCGGTGCCCGAGCGCGATCTTCGGAATCAGACGGCACAGGAGACTTGCACGCGGGAGGCCTTCGCAGCGGGACGCGACGCTCCACGCGACGCCCCGACCCGCACTGCTGTAGTCCTGCTAACACGAGGACAGCTGTGAATGTCCCGAAGGGTTTCACTACCCGTTCCGGTGCCAAGTGTGCGAACGTAAATTCACACACCCAACAGCGTGCGACATTCTGACGCGGGGGTTTCAAGAAGTGCAAAAAGAAAAGAAATTTCATCTAGCCCAAATAAACGTGTAGCGTGTGCGACGGCGGCTACCGCCAATCGCATCGTAAAAGGAAAAAAAAAGTATAGAAAAACGCAACACTTCTGCCCCGCGCAACTACAACAACTGTCTGACGAAACTCGGGGTGCGTATATATACACCTACTCCGAATAAATTGCACCTTTTAACTCGGCGTGTTTGAGATCCAAGTTGCGTCGTTGTCTCGCGTGTGTAGGTGTGTGTGTGTGTGTGAGTGTGTATGTGTGTCTTTGACGGAGCGCTCACGACCTTTTCGGGGGCGTCACAGCGGGAGGGTACGGCACTCTCTGTGGCAGGGGCGTGGCGGGCAGGGGGGGGGAGGGGGGCAGGGGGCGGGGGGCGGGGGGCGGGCGGCGCTGGGCTCTGCATTCCCACAGTGTTGTGTGAAGTCGGTTACGTTAGGCGCGGCGCCGAGCTGCAACACCCACTTGGATTAAGCGGCCCAGGCAGGCACCGGCGAGCAGGCGAGCACTGCACTGCAGCAGCAGCGCTGGCAGGCAGGCCCTTTGGCGTGGTGGAGTGAACTGTGTCATTAGCTCGGAGTGAATCCGATATAAAAGTCCACAGGGTGATTGTGTGGGGCCGCGGAGGAGGAGTAAGGGAGGTACACGGGCGTTGCGTTCTGCCCGTGTGCATTGGTAAAACTAAAGCGTAGTTATACGCCTTTCTTGAAGCGTACGAGTCCGTCCGTCGTTATACAAGCGTACAAGAGCTCATACGCTCCTCTTCTCCTATCATAATGAATGGAAGAAATTGCCTTGGAGCGGAGTTGTACGCTTCAAGAAGGGCGTTACGCTTGAAAAAGGCGTACAACTACGCTTTAGTTTTGCCAGTGTGCTTACGCGCACATTAAGCTTAACTTACCTAAATTTTAATTCTTCCATCTAAATTGATAAAGGAAGAAAATAAAAAGTAAGTTTCAAAAAACAAACAACAACAAAAATAGTCACATTTGTGGACCATACGGTTTAGAGATTTTCGCACCCAGGGCGATTCACTATTCATCGACGCTCTTACACAGTACTCTTCACAATAAAGAGCTCTTAAGTCTGCGAATGTCCATGCTGTCGCGATAGCAACAACTACCTCTAGCACGTCCGGGAGCTCCTAGTCCTGTTGCCCGGCGCGACCACGTGGTGTCGATTTTTTTTTTTTTTTTTTTTTTTGCATTCTTGCGTGTCTAACTTTTTTCTTCTTCTTTTTTCGTGTTCTTATTTGCCTGCCGGCCGGCCGGCGTGTCGGGTGTCGGGCCGGTCCGGGTCGCCACATCCTAGAGACTAGAGAGACGGACCTGGCCATTCCATTTATTCGTCGACTCGGCGCGGCACGGCCGTTCGGAGATGTCGCACGAGAAGGTCAGCCGCATGCTGTCAGACAGCGTGCTGAGCGCGGCCGAGTGCTGCTGAGTGCGGCTGAGCGTGGCTAAGTGCGGCTGATCAGTGTTGCCAGAAAGTTAGGCAAAAATCCCTCCCAATACACCTGTGCGTAACGGAGCTGTATCTCCGCCTGCAACATCTGTGCACGAGTGCAGGGTAGATGCCTAGTAGGCAGGCGGAGATACAGTCCCGTTACGCACAGGTGTATTGTGGGGGGATTTTTGCCTATTTTTCTGGCAACACTGCGGCTGATCGCGGGTGTGCGCGGCTGAGCGCGGCTGAGTGCGGCTGAGTGCGGCTGTGCGCGGCTGAGCGCGGGCTGTAGTACGGCGGCACGGCGACTCAGGCGCTCAACTAATTGTGCGGCAACTAAACTCTAGAATTTTCTACAACTAGGAGTACGTGCGGCAGGCACGAAGTGGTGAGCGAAGCGACATTAAAATTTTAAAAAGATATACAGTAAGTCATATCGTTGTAGAGGATGGGGCACTTGTGGTGCCTTTTAGGAGGCAAGCGTGTGGGCGGAAAGTGGCAAATTGGGTTAACTAGACACACCAGTCGGTCGGCACTCGAATGGAGTGGTAAGCAAGCAGTGGTTGTAGAGGATATGGGACTTGGGGTAGCTTGTAGGGGGCCAAGACACGGGCGCGCACCGACGGGCCGGGTATTGAAATTACTGGAAATGGCAGACAAAACGATTGGCACCCCTATGGAGAACACCAGACGACAGAAAGTCACGTTGTTGTAGAGGATGGGGCACTTCGAGTACCTTCTAGGAGGCTAGCGTGTGGGCGGGATGTGGCAGAATGAGTGGATTGAAGATTTCAATCGATTGGCACCCGAGCGGGGTCGATAAGTGGTCGGGAGAGCAAGTTGTTGTAGAGGATGGGGCACTTAAGAAAGCTTGTAGGAGGCCAGGACACGGGCGCGCGAGGTGCGCGCGGACGGGACGGGCGTTCAAACTATTGGATATGGGAAAAATAAGATTGGCATCCTTCTGGAGTACACTAGACGGTAGTAAGTCAAGTTTTTGTAGAGGATGGGGCACTTCGGGTACCTTTTAGGAGGCTAGCGTGTGCGCGGGATGTGGCAGAATGAGTGGATTGAAGATTTCAATCGATTGGCACCCGAGCGGGGACGATAAGTGGTCGGGAGAGCAAGTTGTTGTAGAGGATGGGGCACTTAAGAAAGCTTGTAGGAGGCCAGGACACGGGCGCGCGAGGTGCGCGCGGACGGGACGGGCGTTCAAACTATTGGATATGGGAAAAAAAAGTTTGGCATCCTTCTGGAGTACACTAAGGACGGTAGTAAGTCAAGTTTTTGTAGAGGATGGGGCACTTCGGGTACCTTCTAGGAGGCTAGCGTGTGCGCGGGATGTGGCAGAATGAGTGGATTGAAGATTTCAATCGATTGGCACCCGAGCGGGAACGATAAGTGGTCGGGAGAGCAAGTTGTTGTAGAGGATGGGGCACTTGAGGAAGCTTGTAGGAGGCCAGGACACGGGCGCGCGAGGTGCGCGCGGACGGGACGGGCGTTCAAACTATTGGATATGGGGAAAAAAATAAGATTGGCATCCTTCTGGAGTACACTAGACGGTAGTAAGTCAAGTTTTTGTAGAGGATGGGGCACTTCGGGTACCTTTTAGGAGGCTAGCGTGTGCGCGGGATGTGGCAGAATGAGTGGATTGAAGATTTCAATCGATTGGCACCCGAGCGGGGACGATAAGTGGTCGGGAAAGCAAGTTGTTGTAGAGGATGGGGCACTTGAGGAAGCTTGTAGGAGGCCAGGACACGGGCCCGCGAGGTGCGCGCGGACGGGACGGGCGTTCAAACTATTGGATACTGGATATGGGAAACAAAACGATTGGCATCCTTCTGGAGTACACTGGACGGTAGTAAGTCAAGTTGTTGTACAGAATGGGGCACTTCGGACACCTTTTAGGAGGCCAGGAAGGGTGCGCGCTCTGCGCCCATTAAGGAGCATGAGCATGGCGCTGTCACTATCTTATTGAGCAGCCAGGCTCATTGAACGCCCTACACAATATCTCTTAGAGACGCCCTTTGTACATGATTTGGCACTTCTTGGCCTTGAACAGGATGAAGGGACAGATGTGGTGCATCGCCCCATCCCAACAAATGAAGCACCCTTGGGTAAACGTCAAAGACATCAAATCTTTTTCATCAAGAAGTGCAAAGTTCGGCTGCCCCCTCCCCCCACACACACACACACAATTCTGCTACTTCTGGATTATGACTGTCCCCAAGTTGACTCTAACAAAACAGTGTCTCATTAATAATTTTATATGCTAGAATGTTATAACCATGAATATTTCTTACGGGCGCTTAGAATTGTGGATTCAATAAAAACGGCAAATATGTTCTGAAATGAATGTTCGGAATGTTACAGATACACTCCATTAACAGTGAAACGCATCTGTCATTTCATTGATCATATGAGTCTACTTAAAAGAACACTTCAGTGAAATACTTGGGCTGATGTACTGCAAATATTTCTATTTCCACTAAAAGATAATATTTTTTGTGTAAATCACCCAAAAGGTAGAGCTATACTACCAGATTTGTAAAAAACAACTAGTTATAATATTTATTACGCCCACTTTCTCTTGTATAAATTCTAATCCAAAACGACTCAAAAATATTTTAAGTTTAACACACAGGACAGCTCGACGTGAAATCATACCACTAACATGTAATAACAACTCATTTGCCCAGATAGTGTCACATCTACTGTTTTCAGCATTTTGAGTCTAAAAGTTAAAATATTATAATCCACGAACTATACCTAAATGCCCTTTCATTAGAAAAATATGCCTCCAAATATTACTTTGTATACATTATTACTAATCACCGTTGGAGCGTGGCATACGATAGGTCAAAAAATATTACCACAATGGGGGACCGAGAAATGGTCTATAATATATAAAGGGAAACTAAATTAAATTCAGGAAACCATGTCTGAGATGGCACCTTTCACTGAGGCAGTATGTTTTTTTTAATACTGAAACTATCCTTACCTGCGTACTGTACAAAACAGACATGGGATGCTGCTTTGCAGACAATATTATTCTTGACTAATAAGGTTAGGTTACTCACTAAAAGAATAAGTCCAAAAGCAAGTTGAGTCGACACTGGCTGTCATTTCCGTAATCCATGTTCATTTCACAAATGCACAACAAGTTTATGTCATCTTGAACTATTACTTCGGGACATACCCACCCACCACTCCCCTTCCCCTCCCCCTCGATGTAAACATTCACAACAGAACATTCGTTTCTTACTTCTACAAAATGCAGGCATTTGAAACTTTGTGAGGGGACTTCTGTCACTCTAAAAACACTTGCAGACCACACACTTTGTTTATCTGACGGCAAAATATTTAACTTGAATGTTATTAAAAGCCCAGCAGAGCCGAGCCCAGAGACCCGGTCGGCCACTCCACAAATTACGCGTTCGCACACTTCCACACAATGACGACACTTGAGACATCATGCGGTGACGTCCGCAACTCATAAAACAACTTCAAATAGCACTATTCGTCTATCAGACGCTTAAATTTTTAACTTTCATACTGTAAACAACCGAAGTGATGACGGTAAGACGGAAGGACAAGACCGGCGCTGCAGCGGTGGAGCGGTGCGGAGCGGTTGCCGCTAGATGGCGCTAGTGTGGCGTTGCCAACTGCTGAACTTTTAATCCATTCACTAAAATAATTATTTCAAACTCCGTCAAATGCAATGTCCTTTCATTATTTTGAAAGCCCATGACTTGATGTTTCGAAAACATATTGGGTTATCGCTGTACTTGCTGTAGTCTAAGAGGAGAAGACTGTAGTTACACTTTCTTCTCACAGACAGACACACGACCAAAACCTCCCCGGGTCCCTTGCTCAGGAGAGCAGGGTTGCCAGACCGGGCGATTTTGCGCCCGCCGGGCGATTTTTGGTGTTTCCGGGCGCACTCGGCGCAGCCGAATGCGCCCGGGCGATTTTCGGGCGCATTTTTTTCTGTCGGGCGATTTTCGGGCGATTTTTGCGTTTTTTGGTCTTTTTGGGCGATTTTCGGGCGATTTTAGCCGTGTTTCGTATTCACACCTTTGCCGGAAATGTTCAGTCTGTTCACGTCGGACATGTACACTTACGAACAGTAAGAAAGGGGGTTTGCTAGCGGGGATGATGATAAGGGCTGGGGAGGAATCAATGTATTTTCTCTTATTGAAGACGGAGTGGAAATTCTTGATGTGTAAATAAAAAGTTAAAAAAGTGCACTATTTTACTTACTTACATAAACATTTATAAATTTGAACTATTTTTCTAATTTTCTGGGCGATTTCGGGCGATTTTAAAACACCCCGGGCGATTCCGGGCGATTTTGAACGGCCGCGGGCGATTTCGGGCGATTTCATTGGCTGCGCGGGCTCGGGCGCACTCGGGCGCATTCGGCGCCCGACTCGGGCGACTCCGACTCGGCCGGGTCTGGCAACCCTGCAGGAGAGTGAGCTTCGCTCACAACAAGTAATTCAGAGTAGTTATCAAAATAATCTGATTTTGCTAAAAACGATGAAAGTTTCAAAAAAGATAAAAAAAAAACATTCCTATACACCAAAATGTATCGAAGCGGTCTCAGAATCCTTAAAATGAACCAACGAAAAGGTTTACGACAAATATATTCACATACGTTATTCTAGTGGGTGTAAATTGTGGTTCGATACTTGAGACTGCCAAAGTTTAGTTAAACAGTTAAACTAACGTCAGTCAAAGTAGGTTGTACAACGTTACAAATTCTAATTATGTAAAAAGTTTTCCCCATTTAGCAGACGTAATTTTTTTTTGAAAATTGTCCGTTTCGAGTAATTGCACTTAAAAAGACGGTTCCGGAGTGGTGCGGATCGATGAGGATGGATATAGTGGAAAAGTGGACCAATTTCGGTCGGATTTTACAGTGTACTAGCGAGTTAAGCCTGTTTTCAAGGACAACGGTTCGCAGCATTGACCTGGAGTCGAAAAGGCGGTTCCGGAGAGGTGCGGGTCGATATGGTCGAATAACGTTGAAAACTGGACCAATATTGGTCGGTTTTTATAGTGTACTTGTGGTTTAGGCCCTTTTCCGAGGGAAATGGTCTGCGTCATTGAACTGCACTTGAAAATCCGGTTCCGGGCGGATCGATGGGGTTAGAGAAACTTGAAAATCGCACCAATTTCCCCCTTTTTACAGTGTACCGGCCAGTTGGGCCCCTGGAACAAAAATGGTGTGCGCCATTATTCTGGCCGCGTCCAGACGATTCCTGAGAGGTGCGGGAAGATGGGGGCGTCTCCAAAACTAAAATTACGCCAATATCGTGATTTAGGCCCTTTCCGGAGGGGCGTAACTCAGCTCCCAGAGATATTTTGGGAAATCGCTGAAAACGTTGGGCGGCATCAATGAGCCACCGTCGAGACGGTTCTGGCGATGTGCGGGTCAGCTGGGTTAGACAAAATTAGAATTGGACCGTTTTCGCCTATTTATTACACTGTACCGGCCAGTTACGCCCTTAATCGCAAAAACGGTGGGTGGCTGAGCCGACCCAAAACGGTAGAAGATACAGCAAAACGGGCAAAATTTTGACCTAGAGAAACCTAACTCGTCGACATACCCGTTACGAGCTCATGAAATTTTCCCGATAAATTTTTTTCCCATTACTGTAGAACTTTAATCAGTGCCTTAATGAGGGTTGGCAGGATTTGAAACAGGCCTTTCGGTGTCCAGGAGTGACCCTCAAAATACCCCCAAAAATTTCGACTCTCTACAGCAACTCCTTGGAGTGGAACAAACATACAGACAAACAAACAAACAAACAAACAGACACCAAAGCCCGCTCTCAAGCTTTTCCAAACCAGAAGGGAGCGCTAAAAAAATAGGCCAGATGATAACAAAATTCTAAGATACAAACGACTTGAATAGATTTTTCATGGAAAATCTAAAATTTGTCTGGTATATGTATACTTGCTAAATATGTAGACTAAAATGTCTAAAGCTGATTAATAGGCCTCAAATGCTAGACTGAAATAGGCAAGAGTATATAATATTTTGCTAAAAAAGGTTCTCTATATTACTCCTAGGATTTATAAAACATCTCAGTACAGCAGCATCAATAGTTTCAGTGAGAATATATGATATATATTAAATCCACGGTTTGCCGTCACCATGTGTATAATAAACAATACCTAACAAATGATATCAATTTAAGTAATTCTGCAGCATGCACCCAAATTTGTGTATTTAAAACAAAGGTACTTTATTATTTAGAATACAGAGAAGAAATATTAAATCCACGGTTTGCCGTCACCAAGTGTATAATAAATAATACCTATCAAATGATATCAATTTAAATAATTCTGCAGCTTGCACCCAAATTTGTGTATTTAAAACAAAGGTACTTCATTATTTAGAATACAGAGAAGAAATAAATTTGCATCAAATCAGTAATCGGACCAATATTATACAAAACACACTAGCTGACATTCGACCGAACACTGTATTCTACGCTTCACATGATCTGAATGAAATTTCAATTTGAATCTTTCAGTCCTTTAATATTGCTAAAAATGGTTCTCTATATTACCCTCAGGATTTATAAAACATCTGAGTACAGCAGCATCAATAGTTTCGGTGAGAATATATGATATATATTAAATCCACGGTTTGCCGTCACCAAGTGTATAATAAGTAATACCTATCAAATGATATCAATTTGCAGCTTGCACCCAAACTTCTGTGTTTAAAACGAAGGTACTTTTTTATTTAGAATACGGAGAAGAAATTAAAATAGTTCTCTATATTACCCTTAGGATTTATAAAACATCTGAGTACAGCAGCATCAATAGTTTCGGTAAGAGTATATGATATATATTAAATCCACGGTTTGCCGTCACCAAGTGTATAATAAATGATACCTATCAAATGATATCAGTTTCACTAATTCTGCTGCCTGCACCCAAACTTGTGTATTCTAAACAAGGTTCTTTATTATTTAAGAGATAGGGAGATGAAATAAAATTACTACAAATGAGTGATAGTGATGGGCCCAGTATTGTACAAAAACTAGCTGACATCGGACAGACCACATTAGTTTATGCTTCACATAATCTCAATACAACTTCAAAACCTACATATCAGACCTGATATTTTGTAATTTAAAATGATCCGAATGTATGTGCAGCCCTAATACACACCATTTTTTTAACAGAGTTATGCTAGAATTGAATATAAAACTAGATTTAAACTAGTTTACATTATGGGTTATGGTGCTTTGTTATGGTTCCCACTACGCTCCGCCATTCGGGGCAAGGTCCTCATTGTACAAAAACTAGCTGACATCGGACAGACCACATTAGTTTATTCGTCACATAATCTCGATACAACTTCAAAACCTACATATCAGACCTGATATTTTGTGGTTCCTGACATTTTTTTACCCGGAGCCAAGCCGGGCCGGGGGGAGCCGGGTCGGGCCGAGCCGGGCCGAGCAACGAACACGACACACGAACAGACTAGACGAGTGGGGACAGAGCGTGGAGGGGGGAGGCGTGACGTCACAGTGACGACCATTCCCGAACGACGACCACGACGACCAACGACGACACGCTCCCCGCCCCAGCCGACGTAGCGCTAGAAGCGGTGCTGAGACCGCTTAAAAAATACCACTCTTAGAGTTATTTTAGTTTTTTACTCGTTCTTTACCTTTTCCACTTCTCCCTTAACATAGAGGTGAAAGAACGAGTATTGTGCTCAGTGCGGTGTAAGTTAGACCCCATTTTCAGCGAAGAAATGGTAATACTTACGGTTATGTCTGTGTAAGCAAATTGTAGCTTTTTACCCAGTAATGAGTCCATAATAGAGGTTTTTTTCGAGTTACTAAGCAAAATTTTAAGAAATTAAGAATCTAAATTTCGAACAGAGACGTCCGACTGCTCGCCGCGAGACCACTTTTATCCCGTACGCATTACGACTTAATTACGGACGGACATACAACCAAACTACACTATTTGCCAAATAAAGTTATCACGAAACGTATCAACAATTTTCAACATTCTGCAGTTTCTAATTAAAAAGTAAACATTACATTCATTTGTGTTTATCAACATTGAGAGTATCAATATCAACACAACCGATATGGGTTGTGCGCATGCGCGAGTAGAGCAACGCCTTCTATTGAGATATTCTGTAATCATTTAAAGTTTGTCTCAAAAAGAAAACAAATGCCGCGAAAGGTTTGAACGTGGAAAGTGGAAAGCCGTGACTGACAACAAAGTGTCGTGTGTTATGGACTCACTATCCTGCTGTTGACTTACCATTTCTAGTTGAAAGCTAACATTATTAAAGTTAAGGGTAAAGAGGTAAAGAACGAGGTTTTTCTTTTTGTATCAAACGTGTTTGATGCGCTTACAATCTACTTGTTTATCTCTCATGCTGAAAAAGCTTTGTAAATTTTAGACCGAATTTCTGCGTTGTGTCCCGGTCTCCTCCGCCGCGGTTGCTCTATTTCTTCCTTCTTCCTACGGATTGTCACTTGTCACTAGCCCCGCCCCCGCCCCCGCCCCGGGGTGATAGCCCTGCTAACAGCGCTCGGCTCGGAGTGTGCGTGCTGCGTGCAGACCTTGCCTCAAGTCCAGCACTTAAACCGACTTAAACCTAGCCCAGTCTCGGCTCAGCAGCACGCCCGCGGGCTTCTGCCTGGGCTGGGCCGGGCCGGGCGCCGCTTGACCTTTGATTGGACGTGCAATATCGGATGCTGATGTATGCGGTCATTGGCTGTGGGAGGAAAAAAAAACGTGACGAGCCGCCACAAATAGTTTTAAGTGGAAGAAAAAAAAACATTGGTATTTTAGACCATCATGGAAAAATAATGGTGGTAAAAGGCTATAGTCGCTTCTGTACTTGAGTTGCGTAGCGTGGTCTGTACTAAAATATATGCCGTGCGATCCGCCTCCGCTGTCTTTGGTATTCCTCGCGTCTCGGCTCGGCTCGGCCGGCGCGCCGTGGAGGTAACCTTTGGTGCAGCCCGAGAGCCCGCCTCGCCTCGCGGCCCATCGAGTGCACGTCAATACTCAGAGGGGCTTTACTGCGCTCACAGTGCACGTCGTGCACGACCGGCTGGGCTGGGCTGGGCTGGGCTGGGCTGGGCTGGGCTGGGCTTGCTTTGTTAATCACCTTACCAATCACTTTTGTTTTCATCGTCCCTTGTTTTCCCGGTTGCTTTTTAGCTGGACGCAGCGAAGTTCACTCTTACAAATTTACATGGAAACTGTTTTATGTTCTGTAGCTGGCAGCTGCGAAGCTTTTGGGACGCCACGCAAGTCCCTTTATGCGGCTAGTACACAGTGACGTTACGAATTTGTACTAAATGTTACGCGGTAGGATAAATTGTAAGTACAAGGGGTCACGGATGCAGTAGTAGTAGTAAGGGCAGCACCGCACGACAACTTCCCCTGTTACCCCGCGCGGGGTAATACACTCTAGAGTGGTGCCCCCCTTACCCCCGCCCCGCCCCGGCGAGCCGAAATGTCAACCGAGCCGCCCGCCCCGCCGGCCTTACCCCAGATTGTCTCCAGGGGCTGGAATATGTTAGCGCCGCGCCAAAGTGTCCGCGAAGTGTAATCGAGGATATCGACTTGACAATGACGTAGGTGTGAGGTGGAGGCGCAGCGGCGGAGACTGGTGGGGCGGGGTTGGGCCGCTGGGGGTGATCCGCTGTGCTCGGAGTCTGGGGGAATTCCCCGAGGTGATACCTCACCGGTAACTCTTTAATTTTCGCGCAACTTCGCCCCTTTTATTTCTCTTTAGCCCCCCTTGCGTTCGTGTATCTCCTCTCCATCTCTTTCTCTTCGTAATTGTTTTCATCCCTCCCATTTCCCGTTACACTCTATTATTGCCCTATGATGTCTTCCTCGGCCGCATTACAACCCCTCCCCCGCCCCGCCCCGCCCCGCCCCGGCCCGGCCCACCTCACCCTGGCTGACCTTTCGTCTCAGCACCTGACTGGTTGGCCACCCCATAACCCTCTCTTCTCTTCTCTTCTCTTCTCTTCTCTTCTCTTCTCTTCTCTTCTCTTCTCTTCTCTTCTCTTCTCTTCTCTTCTCTTCTCTTCTCTTCTCTTCTCTTCTCTTCTCTTCTCTTCTCTTCTCTTCTCTTCTCTTCTCTTCTCTTCTCTTCTCTTCTCTTCTCTTCTCTTCTCTTCTCTTCTCTTCTCTTCTCTTCTCTTCTCTTCTCTTCTCTTCTCTTCTCTTCTCTTCTCTTCTCTTCTCTTCTCTTCTCAGCACAAGGCGCGGACAGGGCAGGGATACACCTCACCTCACTTTATGTTAATGTCTCGCAACGACCATTACAAATGATTATTTCTCCTCAGCATCATTGTTATTATAGCGATATGCGGCGCGACCCGCGGCTCAAAACTTATGTTCGCGCGAGACTTGCCAAAGCTTATTACTGTTTATGTTTGACTGGTCGATTCTGTGTCAGTGAGGTAAAGTTAAGCACAAGCATTTTTAAGCCAGCCTTTTTTGTTTTTTTGTTTTTTTGCTTCCTACAATTTATGAACTTGTTTGTTTAAAAGAGGAAAACGAATCAACAATGTGTGTCCTCTCCCCGGCCCGGGGTTGAACCTCCCTCGCCTTCATCGCCTTGCCAACCTCGCGGCGGCGAAGCGCGGCCAAGTTCTGGTGGTTCTGGTAGTGTCCGACGGAATCTTCCGTCTCCGCCCCTCTCGCTCATCGCTCACATCGATGGAAAACGGGATGAAGCCATTTATGCAGATTTAAAAAAATCCCCCCTACTCTCTCTCTCTCTCTCCGACGCCCATCTGCCCAGGCTTGTTCCGACCGTGGCCCGGCTAAATTCTTGGCCTTGGCCTAGATTTGGGCCTGTTCACGAGCCCGCCCCACAGGCACGCACACACACACACACACACACGCACAGACGTCATCTCCCTCTCCCCCTCTCTCTCTCTCTCTCTCTCTCTCTCTCACTCTCTCTCTCTCTCTCTCACTCTCTCTCTCTCTCTCTCTCTCTCTCTCTCTCTCTCTCTCTCTCTCTCTCTCGTGAGAGCCTCGGTGTTGAGAGGATGTCTCTCAAAGAAGCGCCCCCACCCCCCACCCCTCCCCCATTTTTCCTCCCGCACTCCCATTCACTCGGGTACGCGCTGCGAGGTGATTCCGAACACCGTCTTGTATAGCGCCCTCTCTCTTGCTCCTTAAGGCCGTGCCCCATGAGCGCGACAAGGAAGGAGCGACGAAACCATAGTGTGCGGAATCACCCCACTGCTAGCGCTGCTACTCCCGCGGGGGCCTGTCTTCGCCTCTCCTCGCCGAGTCACTCAGTAATAAGGCCGTTGAGGCTGCGACCGCCCCGCCCCGCCCCGCCCCGCCCCGCCCCGCCCCGCCCCGCCCCGCCCCGCCCCGCCCCGCCGCGCCTCTGCACTCACGCCGATGGGGCGGATCTCCGGAAGCCTCGCGGAAGGCGAACTCTGCTGCGACGATGATGACGAGGAAGGCTCACCGCGTCGGGATTTGCCTATTTGCCTCGTAGGCTGCACCGCAGCGCCGCGGCAGGAGGGAGTCGCGGGGTGCTGCTTGAATGACTTGTCTTGCCTATTCTTCTTCTTCTTCTTCTTCTTCTTCTTCTTCTTATTATTATTATTATTATTATTATTATTATTATTATTATTATTATTATTATTATTATTATTATTATTATTATTATTATTATTATTATTATTATTATTATTATTTGCCTGTCGCATTATCGCGGTGCATCGGTTTATCAGCGAGGAGCGTCTGATGGGGCGATGGCCTCCTCCTTCTATATCGGCGACGCGGCGCCCACTCCAGACACTCCCCTGCCGGCGTACACTGTTAAAAATGTTCCATGAGGCTTGTCGAAAAGTTACTACTCACTTCAACAAGGTAGTGCTGCGCCACAAAGTTAGGGAAAAATCCCTCCCAATACACCTGCGCGTAACGGGACTGTATCTCCGCCTGCTTACTCGGCATCTCCCCTGCACTCGTGCACAGATGTTGCCTAGTAGACAGGCGGAGATACAGCCCCGTTACGCACAGGTGTATTGGGAGGGACTTTTGCTTAACACTCTGGCAACACTGCAACAAAGTGTACACTTACAAAAAAAAAAGTGCACGGACTCTTTTTACTGACCTTGTCATTTTTAAACAATCACGTGTAGGCTTTCTTCAATTTACGATCACTGTCTGTGGAAAATATTCGTAAGGGTTACGGGAAAATTTTCCATGATAAATGTCGTAAAGCTGCAACTTCTAATTGTATTGTTACAATAATTTTTTCACACCATGTGTGGACTTAGTTTTCCTTGACTAGTAGAAATTTACTGTCGAAAATTTACGACTCCGTGTCGTTATCACAAATCACGGAAAAAGTCGTGAATTGACGAATATTTTCTTCACACTGATTATAAAACCTACAAGATTGTTTAAACATCACAAACTGGAGAAGAAGAAGGGCTGCAAACTCACTTTTTTTTTTTGACAGTGTAGGCAAGCTTCGAAGGAGTAGGAAATGAGTTTGTGATGACTTATCCCTTCCCCAAACAGAAGCACTCTGTAGGCGCGACCTCGGCAGAGACCCTGCCATGGTTTTTGTGAAATGCCGTCCCCCCCCCCCCTCTCTCTCTCTCTCTCTCTCTCTCTCTCTCTCTCTCTCTCTCTCTCTCTCTTTCTCTCTCTCCCTCTCCCTCTTGCTTAACAACACTCCCCTCCACCGCCACCACCCTCTTTGCCCGGCACCCTTCTGTCGCCTCTGTCTTCCGCGTCGCTCAGGGTTAATCGGGTACCCGCGTTGGGACTCTTAGGCAGGTACCCGCTGCACCGCAAGGTGACGTCTATATGCACGCAGAGACAAAATAAGCTGCGTAGCTTAAATGTTTGCTATATATGGCTAGCATTTTTTCTTTCTTTTTTTCTTTTTTTTTCTTTTTCTTTTTTTTTTTTTTTTTTTTTTTTTTTGCTACGAAAGCTAAAACTTAGCTGTACCACTAAAACTTTTCGTTGCACAGCAAAACATTTTAGCTAGACATCTAATCTCAGCTAATCTTTAGCTACATAGCTCCGAAAGGTAGCTGTCCATAAACTGCTAATTTGTTTTTCTCCACTTGCGGGTACCGCGACGTAGAACCGGGGCTAATAACGAAACAGACTTTCTGATTCTTGCTCTGCCTCTGTTTTCAGCACGCGGAAAACCAATTGCGATGGCCAAATAATTATTTCACTCTGTGGTGAAAGCTCCTGTTGTTGTCGTTGTTGTTTGCGGGGCGCCCGGGGGACACAGCACCGCGTCCGTGCCGGCCTGCCGTGACGTAACACTGCCAATAACGATAGTGCCCGATAGTGACCGTTATCGGCAGGCCGCGCGCTCCATTGCGTCACTCCGCGTTACGGTCTCGCCGAGCGTCAAATAACGCGTTAGTCGTGCCCGCTCCAAAGTTATTTGAACAACAACTCTGCATATTATTGTCAGTCAACAAAACTGTCGAGATACTCCTGCTGTGACGTCGGTGTGTGACACACTTTTGCGTTGTTTCACGCGGAGTTGTGGGCGAGGGGCTGGGGGTGGGGGAAGGGGGGCGAAATCATTCATGCCAAATGTGTACAGTTTTTTCTATTTTACTCGTTCTTTACCACCACCAACTCCTACTTGGTGGTAGAAGAACGAGTATTGATCTCAGTGCGATGTCACGCCTGACGGTAGTCGTTCTCGCAATACAGAATACGTACACTCATGAAACTTATACCATTCGAAACTGGGAATGCTGTAGGCGTGACCAATAATGGACCTTTTTTCAAGTTTGACACTACTTTTTTGAGAACTCTTAACAAAATTCGCCTGTTTTCATTCTAAGTCCGTTAGAGCCGGGCCTCACATGGAATATTCATTCTCGCAATACAGAATACGTACACTCATGAAACTTATACCATTCGAAACTGGGAATGCTGTAGGCGTGACCAATAATGGACCTTTTTTCAAGTTTGACACTACTTTTTTGAGAACTCTTAACAAAATTCGCCTGTTTTCATTCTAAGTCCGATAGAGCCGGGCCTCACATGGAATATTCATTTCATGACACGAAGGACGCACAAAAATGACAATACTGCCATTCGAAACATCATCTGCTAGTATTACAGGCTGCCATGAAGATTGTTTAAGTCTGATTGTAATATTTTGAGAACACTAAACAGATATCTCCAAACATAAGCTGCATCAACTCTATCACCGAAAATGAACGTGACGCGCATGCGCGAGCACCGGCATCTGCGCCGTCTACTGACGAAAGTGCACACCAGAAACGCAAGTTCGTAGTGGTCTTTCCTGACGACAGAGCGCGACACCATGTCTGTAACAGGGGTGAATGTGATCCCTATACGCCGGGCGGCGGGCGAGTTGTTTATGTTATGAATTCCAAGATAGGGCCGAGTGGAAGCTGGAGAGCCAAGGACTGGCCAGTTGAGTCCTGGCCTGTGACGGTTGCACAATTAAGTGGCAAATTTATTTGTGAAGTTTGCAGTGTTTCAGTACTTGATCCTTGCCAGGTAGAAAATTTTATTGGTCAGGCAAGTTTAATGCGCAGAGTGTTGTGTATATTGGTAGAATTCGACAGTCGTCGCCCTCACGTGTTGATTCAAGTAAGTGCCAAACTCATTACACTCTACACACAATGACACTCACACAAACAATAATGGATCACAGTGTAGATTTACAATTAATAATAGTAATGTGAAGTTATTCACACTTGCCTTTGAATTATAATTATTCCTGTAACACAAAACTTGCTTTTTTTGTTACAGAATTATACCTTGAATTGCGTATAAAAAGGACAGCATAATCATTGTAAATTGAACATCTGCAAACCACCAGCATTTTTAGACTTCTTCTATCAAATTTCCTGACTATTGTGAACTGAACTTCAACTTATCATCATACTGTAAGGTAAGTCTCATCAAGTTGTAATATAACACAGAATATCACAATACACACAAGCGTAATACATTACAGAAATGAATCATGATAAACGAGCAAGTAGACGTTATAAGAAAATATCAATAGTACAGGAGAAAGTGAAACATAATGAGAGACAACATAAATACAGTCAAAGTAGAAAGAATGCATGGGAAAAGGATCAGAAACAGTTCTGCAGAAGTAGACAAGCTAAATTTCAAAATGTCACTGCCACTGATGCTGAAATTAAAGAAAATAGACAGAAGCTTAGAATAAGGAAGCACAGAAGTCGAGCACTTCAGAGAGAACATGAATCATATGATCAGAATGAAATTAAACGAAAAGCTGCATTTCTTCGATGGTCAAAATGTGTGGAAATTTATGAGGATGAAATTAGACAGTTATATTCCCATGTATGCAACTCATGTGGAAAACTATGCAAAAAAAACCAGGTTCGGTCTCTAAAAGTGTCCACTCTAAAAGAAAAAGGTCACAAGCAAAGATTTATCAACAAAATTTTCTACATTAAAAAGTCTGAATCAGAGGTATTTTGTAAAACATGTATATCCTACATTCAAAAGGGTAACATCCCTAAAATGTGTTTATACAATGGACTTGAATTCCCTGAAGTTGATAACAAAATTAATCAGTTAAATAGAATTGAAGAAAGACTTTTAGCACCACGACATGTGTTTCAAACTCTGTGGACTATGAATGGTGGATCTGGGCAGTACAGAACGAAGGGAGGTATCGTTAATGTACCAGTTGACATGGACACTACTGTTAGTTGTATTCCCAGAGCACTTTCTGATTCCAACATGATCCATGTAAAATTAGCACGAAGAATGCAATATGTAAGTAACTACATGGTTGGAAATGTGCGTCCAAAATTATTATATGATGCTGCTAGGAAATTTGTCAAAAAACCATTACCAATGGAAGAGGGAATTGAACTGTCAACAGATTGGAATTTTACAAGTTCTGATGATGATTTACATAATTTTGAAGATGAATTCTATACCAATAATGCAATTTTTGAAACACTTCTCACTACTGATAACCTTGATTTTATGAGTGCTTCAAATTTTGGTATTAGAATGGCTCCAGCTGAAGATTATACACCAACCAGCATTTTGTTTGATGAGAACTGTGAGTTTTTAGCCTTTCCCAAAGTGTTTGGTGGGCACAAAATGGAACCTGAGTATAAACACAAGAAAATTTCATATGCTGATTTTGCAAAATCATTAATTTTAAGACATGATAGAAGAGTTGCAGAGAGAGGCGATTTGCTTCTATTTATGGCTAAGAAACTAGAGCTACTTCGACTATATAATAATATTGGAATCTGTCTACGCAAGAGAACATTTAGAAACAGAACAGTAACTGCTGGTGATATGTGCAGTTCAAATTATGTAGAGGGAGTAGTACATCACAATGATGGTTACAAAATTTTAAAAGGTGTAAGAAGCAGTCCTGCACATTGGCAACAGGAAAAAGTTAAACTCATGGCTCAGATACGACAATTTGGATTACCATCACTATTTTTGACCTTATCTTCTGCTGACACAAGATGGCCCGAACTTATGGTTGCACTTAAAAAATCAGTTGATAAAGAAATCATATCAGAAAAAGAAGCATCAGAATTATCATCTCATGAGAGAGCCAAACTTCTACAAAAAGATCCAGTAACAGCTGCTCTCCATTTTGATCAACGATTTAAGGCCATTCAGAAGACATGGAAAAGTCCGGAAGGGCCCTTTCTTCACCATAAAATTTCCCATTACTATCACAGAATAGAATTCCAGCAGCGCGGGTAATTAACTTCTAATTTAATTTTTTAAGTAATAATTTATGAATTTTTTTTAATGTTATGATTTTTACATTGTAGATCACCTCATGTCCATATGCTTCTCTGGTTAGAGGGAGCACCCAAATTTGACATTAATGACTCTACATCAAAGGATAATGTTTGTACTTTCATTGACAAAATCATTTCATGCTCATCTGAAACTTTATCTGAAGATTTGGTTAAACTTCAAACCCATAGGCACTCACATACCTGTAAAAAGAAGCATGGTAATGCGGATGAATGTCGTTTTGGGATTCCCTACTTTCCAATCAAGAGTACCACAATATTAGCTCCACTACCAGATGACATGGACCCAGAAATCATAAGCAAGTACAAGCAAAAGTTGCAGAAGATTAAAAGACAATTAGATGATAAAGATACAGTACATTTATCATTTGAAGAGTTCTTAAATAAAGTAAAAATGACAGAAGAAAAATACCTAACTGCCATTCGATCATCTCTTCGAACTCATCAGATTTTGATTAAGCGAAGACCTGCAGATATTTTCATTAGCCCATATTCCCCAAAAATCCTCACTTTAATGAGAAGCAATATCAACTTACAATTTGTTCTCAACGCATATGGAGCAGCCTGCTATATAATAGATTATATAAATAAATCATGCAGAGGAATGAGCAAAATTATGCGTAATGTGCTCCAAGAAGTTAGAGACGGTAATGATACTCTGAAAGAATCACTACGTAAAATAAGCAATACATTCCATAATAATAGTGAACTGAGTATTCAGGAAGCATGTTACAATATTTTGCAACTGCCATTGTCAAAATCTAGCGAAGAAAGTATATTTATTCCAACATTCCCTCCTCATGAAAGAGTTCATATGGTCAAAACTCAAACTCACTTACAAATGCTTGATGAAGAATCAACAGACATTTTTGAAAATGGTCTCATGGAACATTATGTTAACCGCCCAGAGAATTTGGAAAATTTATCACTTGCCGAATTTGCTGCTAATTACAGATACTCAGGAAAATCTGGTACAAACTCAGTTCCTCTACTTAATAATGATGGCCACATCTTTCTCAGAAGACATCCCAGAATAATCAGATTTAGGAATTACCATTATGAAATCGATCCGGATAATTTCTTAAGAGAACAAATCACACTATATGTTCCATGGAGAAATGAAACATCTGATATTTTAGAGCAAGACCTTGAAGCACTTTTTACCAGAAACAAAAAGCAGATACTAAATATCAGACATAAATTCAGTGCTTTTGATGATAAAGCATTACTTAGTGCATTAGAACATGCAGAAGAAAGATTTCAAAATGAAGATGATTCTGAAGACCATCCTACAAGACCACATTTTGATTTCGATGATTTTTCTCTTAAAGATAAGTACAATACAGCTGATATACAGCTTGAATTTGATGAGGACTATACTAGTAATGTAAGTTTTACATCCCCAACAACTTTACCAGACATAGAATATCAAGAACTTTTCACTAAACTTAATCAAGAGCAACGAGATTATGTAATGCATGTTTGTGACACTATTGAGAAAACCGATGAACAAATGCTTCATTTTTTAACTGGAGGAGCAGGCGTTGGCAAATCATTGGTTATCAGTGCTCTGTATCAAACATTACATCGTCTCTTGAATGCTGATCCCAACACAAATCCTGAAGATCCCAAAGTTTTATTATGTGCTCCTACTGGAAAGGCCAGTTTCAACATAGGGGGCCAAACAATACATTCGTTATTCAAACTTCCTTTAAATCAAAAGACAATCAATGAACTTTCTGCAAGTGTTTCAAACACCCTAGCATCTAAACTACTTCATCTCAGAGTGCTCATCATTGATGAGATTTCAATGGTCGGTCAACATATGCTAGATATGATTGATCAGAGACTTCGCCATTTACTGAAATCAAACAAACCTTTTGGTGGTATCTCAGTTATTGCAGTAGGAGACTTCCATCAACTGAGACCAGTTTGTGCCAAAGCGCTTTATCACCCAGAAGCTGGTAATCCATATCAAGAAATATTCTCACAAAAATTATGGCCAAAGTTTGAAGTCTATGAACTCACTCGTATAATGAGGCAAAGTAATATGAAGTTTCAGACAGCTCTTAACAACCTGGCAAAAGGAAGACTGTCCAAGGAAGATATAAAATTGTTTACTTCTAGATGTTTTAAAAAAGTACCCAAAAATGAAGACATGACAGAAGCTTTTCACTTATTTGCTAGAAATGATGACGTTGATGAGTACAATAACAAAATCATGAGACAAATCAAAGGAAAATCAATAACATGCGAAGCATCTGACATAATAAGAGGTAACGGATCACAGTTAGCTCATAGGCAGCTCCTTCATACAATCAGTACTAAAAAGACTCATCAGACAATGGGAATTCCAAAAAGTTTACCTTTAAAGGTGAGTGCCAAGTATATGATGACATACAATGTTAATACTGAGGATGGTCTTTGCAATGGCGCCACAGGGACATTGATGAAAATTGATCAAGGAAGAAATAATAACCAAGAGAAAAAGCCTTTGCGTTTATGGGTAAAATTTGATGATCCCAAAGTAGGAAAAATACTTAGAAGAAAATTTTCCAGAAAAATGGACAACTGGAAAATTCCTCAAAGCTGGACACCAATTGATCCAATAGCTGTCACCATTCAGACGAAGAAAAATTCTAACTTGACAATTAATAGAAAACAGTTTCCACTGGTAGTAGCACATGCACTCACCATACATAAAAGCCAAGGTCAAACACTACCAAAAGTTGTTCTCCACATTAAAGGCAGAATGAATAGAGAACTCTTGTATGTGGGATGTTCAAGAGTAGTATCTGTAGAAGGCTTGTACATAGTTGGAAAATTCCCAGTACCAAGTAAACTGAAGAAATCATCACATCTGGGACATGAGATTAAATCATGGAGAAAACGGAAACTTGAGTTGAAGTTTAGTTTCCTAAGCGAAAAAACAAAGAAACTTCAAATTATGTACCACAACATCCAATCACTCATAAAACATGTACATCTTGTAAGAAACGATACAAATTTTATGACAAGTGATGTACTTCTATTTGGAGAAACATGGTCACCTAAAACAGAAAATATATCATTGAAACACTTTAAACAGGTGGCTAAAACGGACTGTGGTCATATCAGAAAACCTAAAGGTTTATCTCTTTATGTCAGAAAATCCATACTCAACAAAGTAAAGAAAAGTGAAGCATTTACACTGTCAGATGCTAAAAAGAGCATTGATATTGGCATCATTGAACTATCAAAAATGGCTATTATAGCTCTTTATGCTTCACCTAACGTTTCTACAGCACTGTGGATAAAATTTTTCAAATTTATAAAAAGTGAATTGACAAAACAGTGCATCATTGTTGGTGACTTCAACATCAACAGCATGAAACTACGTCCTAATAATTTCATGATGAAAATGATCACCAAACTCAATTTACGTCTCTTAAACAAGAAAACTGTTACCACTCATCACAACACAGGAATTGACTGGATTGTAGCAAATACAAATTTACATTATGGAACCTATAACTCTTTCTTCAGCCACCATTATCCTATATGGATGAGAAAGGCATGCAAAATTAACACAGAACCATAAATTAAGATTTGTTGTTAATAATTTATCTACATTGTTCTTTTTTACTTTGTTACAGAGTTATGAAAACTAGGTCCAAGAAAGTTAACTACAAACTTTTAGCAGAAGGAAATTTAAGCAGTATTGAAGACCGCAACTCATCGGCTTCTGCTAAAATGGTAAGATTAGCTTACATTTACTGTCCACTAGTTTTAATTTTTTTTTTTTTATTTTTTATTTTTCTTTAAATTTCTGCAGTACTCTTAAAAAAATACCTCCATTCTCCCTACTTCTTTAGGACACAATCGATGAGAATTTTGACTCACCAGAACCCTATGATTTAGAAAACATCAACATAAAAAAGGAAGAATTTAGTGACAGCGAGGACATGCAGCCTGGTCAAAAAATGCCAGAGCCCATAAAAATATCAGTAAGAGTTTCATAAACAAACAATCGCCAACAAGTTATTATATGTTATAATGAAAATTACTAAATTTTTTTTTTTTTTTTTTTTTTTTTTTTTTTTTTTTGCAGTCTGAAGCTGATTCTGACAGTGATATAATGGTCGTATCGAAGAAAAAAATAAAATCAACAATTATGAAGAAGGTAAATAAATACTTTCATAACTTTTTGGACCTGATTTCATACTTGTATAGAATACTACACCACTTTTCTTTTTCCTACAACCTAGAATGAACGTAAGCAAAACCATGCTAAACAGAAGAAGCAAGCATCATTCAAACGGATCACTAAGGTAAACAAAAAATTTCAAACCAATTACGATGCCTCCTAGTCATATTTTCATGACAACTAACTCGTTTTGTTTAATTACAGCATGTGTTCTCTAGTGACTCTGAAACTGAGAGAAAACCTAAGGATGATTACGACAACACCAATAAAGCCAGCTCTGATGAATTGCAGGAAGCAAAGAAACAACTAAAATCTCATCCAAATGAACCATCAACCAGTTCAGCAAATAACAGCAAACCACTAACAGAGGTGATTTGTGTAAAACATGAACCTACCAAATACATATATAACCGTAGCTGTTACTAAATCATATACTTCCTATTACAGTATACTGATTCATCTGATCAAGAGTTTTCAAACAAGGATACAAAGCACACAGAAACTGATAACAAGAAAGAATCAGATGATGACCTGTTTTCTACAACTGAAAAGAAGACAACAGAAGAGCAAGACATGCATATGAAGAAACAATGCAAGGACAATTTTAAATCTAATTCAGTGCAGGAGACATCATCGAAGAAAAGAAAAAAGACAGAGAATGATAATTCTAGCATCGTATCATCAAAGAAAAGGAAGAGAACACAGAACTATGATTCCAACATCATATCATCAGAAATGATATAGAAAAGAGATTCCGAATTTGACTCTGAGAAACCAAAAAAAGAGAAAAAGGAAAAAAGATCCAAGAAACAAGATTCAACATCTGATGATTCTTCTGATACAGACAATTCCAGCACCACTGACACTGATGATAAATCTAATACAAAGAACAAGAAAAGAAAACATAGGAAACGATCGCACAAAAAAAATGATTCAACCGATAGTAATTCAAGCAGTAATGATACAAACACCACTGATTCAAACGATGTTGATAAATATGACAAGAAAACTGCTAAGAAAAGGAAACACTCAAGATCCAAACCATCGTCATCTGACAGTTCAGACACTTCATCTGACTCCTGCAGCTCAAGTGATGAAAAGAGTCCTAAAAAAAAAAAGGAAGCAAGGAAAGAAGCATCCTCCTCTGATGACCCTGAAAAATCAGATAGTGATAAGCACAACAAGAAACCAAAACACTCAAAGAAGAAGAAACATTATAAATCATCTTCAAATGACACATCAACAGAGGAATCGGAGAATTCCACAACAAAGGTAATTTCACAGACATCTTACTTTATGTCTAATGAATTGTGTAATTATTATACTAAATACTACTTCTATTTCTTTAAAACAGAAAACCAGCTACCTTGATTCACTGAATACCGGAGCTAAGTTGACATGTAGTGATCTGAAAAGAAAGTTTCCTCACAAAGTGCACAACATAATTGTGACCAAACATTCAGGATTCAGTGGTCCATACAAATTGTGCACAGCAACACTACTCAACCACAAAAACAAATTGGTTCGTGTCAAAATGCCTAAACCAGTGGCAGATATGGATAAGAAGACTCTCAAAAAAATGTTGCATGCTATTAAGAAGAAAAAATACCCAACATTCACAGTGAAAGCAGTAAACAAGAAGCAAAAACCCCAAGGAAAGGGAACTTATGACACCTATGACTATAAATTTTCTTAAGATGATAATAATGTTCTTTTAAGAACTTAATCTCTGTCTGTTATCTTAGTATCATAACATTACCATTTCCAGAATGTCATTTCTATATTAAGGCCAGTTTTCCTCACTGTTTTAAGTATCTCACATTATACAAAGTGGCTCACTTACCCTGGGCCACCCTGTATATTTTCTTTCTGCACCTTTATAATATTGCATCATACTTATAGTGATCAAATGTTCAATTTACAGTTCTATAATAATCTGAGGAAGAAGAAGCAAAAAGGTAAGGAAAAGAAAGTGGATGGCGCTCCCCACCTCACCACTACCGCTAGCCTTCACCCAACTAGAGTAGGAAGGGTTTAATAGTGGCCTCCCTTCATCTATTTCATTTCACAACCTGTACCTATTTACCAAGTATACAACCTAGTACTTAACTCTGATTAAGGCCAGTTTTTCTTACTATTTTAAGTATCTCACATTATACAAAGTGGCTCACTTACCCGCAGCCACCTTGTATTATTATTATTATTATTATTATTATTCTTTATTGGCTATTAGTATATAAAATAGTATATTTTCTTTCAGCACCACTATCATATTGCATCATACTTATAATAATCAAACATTCGATTTTTAATTATATAATCGCACTTTACTACAGTTGAGCAAGGAGAAAGCAAGAGGTAAGGAAAAGGGAGTGCATGGCGCTCCCCACCTCACCTCTACCACGAGCCTTGACTCAACTAAAGTAGAAAGGGATCAATAGCAACCACCCTTTATCTATTTTACAACCTGTTCCTATTTACCAGGTATACAACCCATTACTAAAAATTATCCATGCACTTAAAATAATGCATTTCTTGATAGTAATGAATTAATTGCTTTAGTTTCCCATAGCTGACATATATATTTCTTTGCACAATCTTAATATATTTTTACTTTCAAAGCACCATTTATTCATGAAGGCAACCAATCTACATTTACTTTTTCTTTATTCAACCATTGAAACAAATAAAAATTTTACCTGTACTTCTCCATGTCCCATATCATTTCATATTGTATCCCATAACTTTACACACACACATTACCACATTAAAATAAAAACCAATGAAAAAATTACAAATAACATTTCAATGATCATCAGCATTTCCAGTTTCATATGGTATATGTTTAATGATACTATAATTTCTGCATTACATAAGAGAAGTAACGCACATTAAAAATTATTTACATAAAATTGCACTCGTTTTTCTTCATTCAAGTACCAAGTGTTTCTCTGAATACGAAACAGTGTTAAGGTAAATCCACGATACTGCTCATAGCTACTAGCTCATGCGCACATGCAGCTCATAAGTTCTTCTCATTTCTAAATGCGGAGTGTAAGAAGGCAAACTAGGGAACTCGTTTGGTGAAATAGCCTCTTCGCAATATATATAAATTTCCACTTTCACCAAAAACATATAGTTGAATGCAAGAAATTTTAAGCCACATGAGTGCATGAGGTATGAGCAGACTTGTGGATTCACCTTTACAAGGTTCACATTCCAAAGAAACAACCAGTACTTCAAACCAATAAAATTGGCTGTGTAAAGAACGAGTACCAGTATTAGCACAAAATTAATTTTGTGTTTTCCTGTCTTCTTGTGTTTTTGTTTTGAGTTTTCCTTTTATTTTTCAAGAGATTACTTAAAATTTCTGTCACTTTTTCATACTTTTTTCTCATTATTTGTGCCTGTTTTAATTTGTTTTTAAGTTTTTTCTTGATCATTTGTTCCTAGTTTGTCGGATTTTTCTGTAACTTTCCTCGTGAATTTTATTTATTTCTTAAAAAAAAATCGATTTTTCTAAAAGATGATTTTCTCGTGGGCTTACAAAGATTTTTCAAAGTGATTCCCCCCTCCCCCCCCCCCCCCTCGCCGGCTGCTGGCGCCTTTCACTCGGTCGTCAGCACCTCAGACATGAAGCCGTGATGCCCCACCGGGTCCATGGCGCCCATGGCCCGGACCCGGACGGTCGGACCTAGACGAGACGTACGCTGCATGGACCATGACCTTGAGACGTGTGGTGGGGAGGGGGGGGGCGGGGCTGGGAGGGTGGGAAGACATGGGGAAGAACAGCCATTCGAACACACTCGTGCACACTGTACACACCTTCGCATCTTTGCATGTGACAAAAACTTTGGCATTCTTCATGGGGAAACGTCATTTATCGAAATTCAGCTTTCCTCCCGGAAAGGGGCCAAAACTTTGGCTAACTCCGTTGTCCAAATTTAGCATTTGTCGAAAAGAATGCCGAAATTTTGTACTATAATGTATGTAGTCAAACCACTTTCAGAGCAAACACACAACGAGAAAAAACTGCCTCTAAACTCCAAATTGGGATGTTTTTTTCCTCTGTTTTTTTCTTCCTTTTTTTTTGGGGGGGGGGAGGTGGGGGGTTATAGATAACAATACAATCATGCAGAATTATAAACATTTTCCAGCGCGCATGCACTGCGCCGTGAGGTCCATCGCTCTGCACTTCTCCAGCAGCAGCAGGTTTCCGCCCGTGTGGAGGTCCACAAAAGAGATACGACTTTCCTTGCAGTTTCTCTTCTGCTAACCGTATTGTACTGCGGCCGCGCCGGGCCGGGCCGGGCCCCACGGCTGCCACGGGCGCGACCGGCGCGGCGGGGGCACAACGCCTTTTGAAACTGCTGCCGGAGAGAAAAACCGATGAAAAGTACATAGTGCTGTGCTGATGCTCCATAGGGACCGACCCGGCCCGGCCCCAGCAGACCGCGCTCACTCTTAGAAAATCTGTAAGATAATCTTTTTTGAGTTTTTTTTTTAAATTTTAATTTAAGTTTTTTTTTATGATTTTTATTTTGACCTTTCAAGGAAACTTTCTGACACTTTCTGATAAATTTTGATACTTTACCCCCATTTCTGAATGTTTAGAAAAATTTATTTCTTTTTTTTTGTTCACTTTTTCTTGATTTTTTTTTCGGATATTTTTCCTGCATCTTTCTTCTTGATTTTAGTTTGATGTTTCTTTTTATTAATGATTTTTTGGGGGGCCGTACCATGATACTTAAAAGTCGTCCCCGCCCCCACCCCTCTCGACCGCGCCCGCAACTAGAACAGGTTTATATGTCATACGAGTGATGGATGCGGTTGTCGGGTCGGAGCGTTAAAGGTGCAATAAATGCTGCGGCCGGGCTGGGCGGGCGAACGCAAAACTCGATTATTTCCTTATTGTAAGTTTATAATACGGGCTTGAAGCTGGCATAATGTGAGGGCGATACAGTCTCTCTAGGAAATGCTTTTATTTTTTTTCGGCACGCGTGCGCGTGCGTTGGTTGACTTCGTTCTTGTCTTTTTTTATGTCGCTTGTTCTGCCCGGAAAACGATTTTGCTTCGATTTACTCGCCCAACTCGTAATGGGATATTGGTTCACACAACGAGAAAGACGAAGAGAGAGAGAGAGAGAGAGAGAGAGAGAGAGAGAGAGAGAGAGAGAGAGAGAGAGAGAGAGAGAGAGCAGGAGGAGGGGGAGGGAGTACGGGCGCGAGAGAGTGAGTGTGTGTATAGCGGGCCGGTGACGTAAGGAACAGCGGGGAATCTTCCGAGTATTTTCGCTAACCGGTTTGTTTGATTGTGTAGCGTATGCAAAAGGCAGTGCCTCACAGAACCGAAGATCGAAGGCATTTGGGACATTATTCGCTAGAAGATCCCTTATTTTTCGAACATTTTTTGCTTGTTTCCTGCTAAAAATTCGCAAACAGGGATTTCTAATAGTGGGGCGGTGCGAACTTCGCGCTTACATCTTACTGCAACTTGGCCCGATCTGTTCCGTCAAAAACAGCTTATGTAGAAGCTCTCGAGCTTTTCTTAAGAGACCTGTGAGTCACTATATATCAGTTATAAACATTGTGGCTGAGAGAGCAAACACACTGTGAAAAATATGTTCATAGATTTACGATTTATTTTGTAAATTGAGACTTACGAAAAATGTTGTAAATTTACGACAGCCCATTCTTGCTTGTAATTGAATTTCAAGTCGATAGGTACTGCTTGTAATTTTACGATAAGTGATCCTAATTTTACAACTCCACTTCGTGGCAAATTTTCCCGTAAACCTACGACAATTTTTCACAGTGCATTTTTTAAAAACAAGTACATATTAGCTTTTTGTTTTCTCCACTTTTTTGTGTGTGTCGTACGGTCTTGCCTGGCAAGGACTGCCGAGCCCGACCGAGCCCTTTAAACCTGAGCCCTACCACCGCCGGCCCGGCCTTCTGTCAAAGATTTCTGAAAGCAGGAAACACTCGCGTCGAAAGAGACTCGCTGAGGCGAGGAGAGGCGAGGAGAGGTGACGCCTTGCAAGCCTTCAACAGACAAACGTCTTTGGGCCTCAAGGCCCGGCCTCTAATGGTAGAATAAGTTATTAAACTAGGAGTAGGATGAATCGTGGAGTGGAAGCTTTTCAAACTGGACTCCCAAGTGTGCGAATAATGTCTTACACTTGCTGCTGTGTGAAATGTCATCCGTACACGCGAGTTCCGTCGCTGTATCTGTAAGTTTTTGGGGCACTCAGAACCTCGAGGGACTCTTCATAGGACTGTCCTGTCGATAGAAAATGACATTTTTGTGTACATTTCAGAAAAAGACGAAAATTTTAATCTCTCTTCTCAACAAAAAAATAAAAAAAAAATAAAAAAAAATTGTCGGGCGTAAGAGGTAGAATTGCACTTTGGTCAATAAGTGCACAAAAATGTCACATCCTATGGACTACAAAAATAGCCGCTCCCCTTTAGGTGTGGGTGTTACTTTGAACATTTGCATGCGCAAGTTTACGAACATAAAGAATTTGCGCACCTACAAGTGCCTGACATTCACACTCTCTTTGTGTCGAGTGGGGCCGTAGGGGGGATCTCTCTCCCGCACCGGGCCGCCCGCTGCACCTTGGGGAAGGTTAGGGCCGCCTGCCGACGGGGGAGCCAGGGGCCGGGCCGGGCCGGGCCGGGCCGTAATAACAACCTGGCGACGACGATAATCACAGCCTTCTCGAAGGAGATTCGGGTGCGAGAGATGCGCCTGCCTGCTACATGCGTTTTGATAAGGTTAAACTCTGAAACGTCCGCAGGCGCGAGGCGAGGGCGTAGCTTAAACGGAATGCCGGAAACGTTTACGCGGGACGAGAGAAATTAGAAATAGATAGGCGTTGTGTGTGTGTGTGTGTGTGTGTGTGTGTGTGTGTGTGCGTGTGTGCGTGTTTGGAAGGTCGGAAGGCGGGGCGGGGTGGGACGAGGCGGCTGCGAATGTTGTTTGACTTGCATGCGCGTGCCGAGTTCATCGAAGTTTAAAAATAAAACACGCACCATTGAAGCTCGCAAGCCTAATTTTCCCGCGCACACAATACAACGAGCGTTCGAGATCAATATAGGAACGGTACGCTAAGGACTGAAAAGAGAGAGAGAGATATTATTGTAACTGCGTAGTTCCATTTTGATGTCCTCATTAAACTCTCCAAACCTGGCCGCGCTGCTGGGCTGGGGTCGGCGGGCCGGGCCGGGCCGGGCCCCATCCCCATCTCATCCCTCAGGGACGATGACTTGTTGTTCTGACCCCGAGGTCAGAGGCGACGGCACGGGCAGGCGTTACGAACGTTATGGTGACGAAAACAAAACGCGGCGTGCAGCGTAACGCTAAAGGTAACGGGAACCGCAAGGAAGAGTGTTAATGTCGCATACTTGTGGGTGTGTGAAGTTTCATTCATATACACTACTGATGAACTGAAGGAGTTATTTACTTTTTTTCTCCTGGAATTTCTCACGCTTGACGGGGGGCGAGTGTAATAGGAATAAAAATTCACCTTCTTATATAGCGTGTGCGACATTCACACATATTTGTGTGTCCAGTGTACAATACAACATGATAAGAATACCGCCTCGTTGTTTTCGCGTTTGAATCGGGTTGATTTCACTATTCAGTTATTTTTCGATTTAACCAGACAGACAGACAGACAGACAGACAGACAGACAGACAGACAGACAGACAGACAGACAGACAGACAGACAGACAGACAGACAGACAGACAGACAGACAGACGGGCTCCAAATCAGCTGATGGCCCCGCCCGTGCGCGCACGAGTGGACTCGCTATGAGATGAGGATGACATGTGCGACCGGTTGAGGAGGATGGGAGGGGAGGGGAGGGGGGGGAGGGAAGTTCAGCTTTGGGTTGTGCAACGGTGTGTAATCAGCCAAGAGCCGAGAGAGAGAGAGAGAGAGACAGAGAGAGAGAGAGAGAGAGAGAGAGAGACGAGGCCCAGAGCAAATGCCCCTCGCGGTTGGTCGACCTGCTTATGCGCCTCTCGTGCCCGTTGTTCTCGCAGGGTCTGGTCGGGTCGGGTAGGGTCAGATTGGTCCTGCGGCACGGAGAGAAGGGTCGGTCGTTTGCGGCCCCCTAGCCGGCGCGCGACCGGGCTGAGGGTAGGACTCACACGGACACGAGCAGTAGGCAGGCACCCCTGTGAAAGAGTTTCACCGCGGTGTTTCCTCTGCAGAGCGATGCCGGTGCGCGCACTGGTGGGCCCACTCCGTGAGTGCGAGAGAGCCAGAGCGCACTCGCATCCTCGGCAGACTCCCTTAGAGCGAGAGAGACAGAGCGGGGAGTACGTGCACCGGAATCGCTCTTCTGGTTTTTGGTGTGGGCGCGCGGATCTCACAACCGGGCCGGCCCGGCAGCCGGCAGGCCGGCAGCGGCGAGGGGGAAACAACTGTGAATGTTGATGGTGTTCCCATTTTGTGAATTTTTGTGAAGTATTATAGAATTTTCGTGAATTTTCACTTGAATGTAATGTAACCTAAATTTTAGTTTAAACTTTACTGAATTTTCCTTTTTTAAAAAAAATTCTAAATTTTTCTAAAGTTTTCAGAATTTTTCTGAATTACACTTGATAAACCATGAGTGTGCAACTGCTCATCAACACTTTGTAAGTGTGCAATTCCAGTCTGCACGTCCAAGTAAGTAACCGGCAGAAGTGCAATCGGGGGTGTTGTACGCCGCAGTTGAACACTTGCAAGTGCATCACTGCCGAGTTGAACTCTTACAAGTGTACAACTCGACGCTCCCTACGTACAAGCGGCTATGTTTCTAAGCGCTGTAGACACTAAGCTATCTTCTCAGGGCTGGTAGACAGATGGCTATCTTCCCGAGCGCGGTAGACACTAGGCTATCTGTATAGCCTAGTGTCTACCGCGCTCGGGAAGATAGCCATCTGTCTACCAGCCCTGAGAAGATAGCTTAGTGTCTACAGCGCTTAGAAACATAGCCGCTTGTACGTAGGGAGCGTCGAACTGTCGAGTTTGACACTACTGGTAAGTGCACAACCGCCGAGTTTAACACTTGTACGTGTTAGACTGGAAGTTGCACACGTACATGTTTTGAGCAGCAGTTGCACACTTGGTTTAACAGTGTACGATGTGTACGAAAATTTCAGAGTTGTTTCCCCCTCGGGCAGCTGGCGGCCGACGGAACTGGGACCCCTTGTGTTAGGCAAGCATGCTGTACAGGACGCACGGGTGCGAGACGGGTGCCTACCTGCCCGGCGCTCGGCAGGCGCTGGTGGAGCACTGTGAATAACAAAATATTCGTAAAGTTACGTCTTCTTTCGTAATTTGTGATTACGAAACGGAACTGTAAGTTTACGAAAGCTGTCGTAAATTTACGACAGTAAATTCTGACCCGTAACAGAAAACTAAGTCGACACAGGGTGTAAAAAAAAAATAATCATAAAAATACATCTGCGGACGTTGTACCTTTGCGACGTATCATGAAAAATGTTCCCGTAAAGGTGCCTCCCTATCAACTCATCGGGAGGTGATGGTACGAAATTTGGGTGTACCAGAAATTCAACTCCTGCTTCCCCCTGCGCTTGTGCTCTCCGGGTAGGCCGCCACCTTCACACGAGTGCTTGGCGGGTTGGCCTATCCAGATTGTCGCAGGCGTTCCGCCTCGGTAACGGCCATTGCGGGGGCGCCATAACCCTCACGAATATTCTTCACGGTGAGGTGAGAAGCGAACCAATCCGGTTCAATTCCGGTTCCGTGTTCGATCGCCAGAAAAAAGATGCTCCGCGCGGCGGATTCTCTTGGCTTTTATTTGTCTTTATCCGGTCCTCGACGTTTGCGTGGAGACTCCGAGTCACTCGGTGAAGAATCCAACCGCGGGTCGACTTGTTCGTTGTTCGGTCGCTTTCACAACCAAGACGAGACGGAACCGAATAGGAATCGGATTAAAACCGGTTCGGAATAACCGGTTCGGAGCCGGATCTCACCTCCAGCCGGAGGGTAAGATCGTTGTGTAGTGCCCTGCTCTGCCCTCTCACTCACTCCTTGTGTCCGAGACCCATGCGTGTGACAAGGACGGAGAGCGCTCTGCTGGCGGAGCGTCGCCAGGCGTCGCCGCGCACTCCGGCGCCACCGCCCCGTCCCGGTCGAGTCCCGCGTGACATTTCCAGCAGCAGAGAGTATTATCCTTCCCGGTCCAGCGGCGGCTGCTCGCGAGGCTGCAGAGCCCTGGGGACCCCGCCGCTACTGCTCTTCAATAAACGAACAACATGACCTTCGTGTTCTTCCTCATCGCGACTCGTCCCGTCGCAGCGCTGCAGCACCACCTCTCTCTCTGGCGGGCGCACTCACACACAGCTAGACGCCTCCCGCCGCCCCGGCCCGGCCCGGCCCGGGCTAGGCTGGCCCTGGGAGAGACAAAGCCCAGCGGAGCCCAGCGGAGCCCAGCGCAGTCCTGTGCAGGCTGACTCCGCACAGTAGTTTCGTCTCTCTGTCCTTTTCGCACTCATGGGGCACTACTGGAGCACGTCCAATAAGTCCGTCAGGCGCCAGAGAGAGAGAGAGAGAGAGAGAGAGAATAGCGCTGAATGCAGTTCGGAATCGTCCTGTATCCCAGCCCAGCCCCAGAGGGAGAATCACAGGATCACTCATGCAAAATGCGTACAGTGATTTCTTTTTTACTTTTAAATTTTTAGTTTTAATTCTTTTCACTTTTTCTTTTAATTTTTCGTTTGATTTTTCAAAAATGAAAATTTTTGTCATTTTTTGATAAATTTTGGATTTTGGCTCATTATTTCAGTTTGTTTGTTTGTTTTTATTTCAGTTTGTTTTCAATTTTTTTTGTTCATTTGCTCTCAAATTTTCGGAGTTTTCTTAAGATTTTCTCTTTATTTTTTAAAACTGATTTTTGTTTTTAAATTGAGTTTTGGGGGATCGTACAGTGATTTTCCGAAGTGCTCCCCCCCCCCCCCCCCTCGGCCCTGTCCAGCCTAGTCCAGCTCAGTCCAGCGCGCCCCAGACACCCAGACAGAGGAAACAGGGAATTAAGGTGGCCTCACAGTCAACATTTTCGATGTATCTGCCCATGTCTGCACTCAGAAAACTGAGATATTGATTTTCAATGTTCTAGTCCTTTTCGAGAGCATTGATAAATCGAGAACCATAACCATATTCTTA